>OX101786.1:43614339-44136839 GCA_944452715.1 Ophion slaviceki
GTTACTTCCCTTGCCCGAATGCATGCGTGTGTGCACGTAATTCCATCTGTGGAAATTAAAATGTGATAGCGCGAATAGACGCAAGTCGAGACTGAGCGACCGAGTCGGTCGACAACCATCTTGTGTCGTTACTCCAAACGGAGCTCTCCCCAGAGAAAAAAAGGAGATATTAAAAGAGAGAACTATTATAGACTATTATATTTATATTGTTGTTAATTTAATTATTAATAAAGCTAACTGTTCAATGTGTGATAAAAAAAGAAAATAGTGAGTTATCTTGAATAGAATGGTTCCCGTGGCCTCGATCGGATATTCCCGATATTACTGCCTCGAATTTGTCTCCGATTGTATCTTACTTCCGGTCGGATTGAGTCGAGAAGTCTGACGATACTGCGAAAACGACGGTAGGAGCTTTGTTTAGTTCACAAAGATAAAATCGGTGCTCGGAATGGTTCTCGGGGCCTCGGTCGGACATTGCCGACATCACTGCCCCGAATGCGTCTCCGATTTTATCTTACTTTCGGTCAGATTGGGTTGAAAAATCTGACGATGCTGCGAAAACGACGGTAGGAGCATTGTTTATTAAAAAAATTAAAATCGGTGATCGAAATGGTTCCCGGGGCCTCAATCGGATATTCCCGATATAACTGCCCCGAATTTGTCTCCGATTTTATCTTACTTCCGGTCAGATTGGGTCGAGATGTCTGACGATGCTACGAGAACGACGGTAGGAGCTTTGTTTATTCAACAAAGATAAAATCGATCCTCGGTTCCCAGGGCTTCGATCGGATATTCCCGATATAACTGCCCCGAATTTGTCTCCGATTTTATCTTACTTCCGGTCAGATTGGGTCGAGATGTCTGACGATGCTGCGAGAACGACGGTAGGAGCTTTGTTTATTTAACAAAGATAAAATCGGTCCTCGGAATGGTTCTCGTGGCCTCGATCGGACATTCCCGATATTACTACCCCGAATTCGTCTCCGATTTTATCTTTCTTCCGGTCAGATTGGGTAAGGAAGTCTGACGATGCTGCGAAAACGATGGCTGAAGCATTGTTTATTCAACAAAGATAAAATCGGTCCTCGGAATGGCTCTCGGGGACTCGATCGGACATTCCCGATTTTACTACCCCGAATTCGTCTCCGATTTTATCTTACTTCCGGTCAGATTGAATAAGGAAGTCTGACGATGCTGCGAAAACGACGGTAGGAGCATTGTTTATTTAACAAAGATAAAATCGGTGATCGGAATGGCTCCCGGGGCCTCGATCGGACATTCTCGATATGACCGCCCCGAATTTGTCTCCGATTTTATCTTACTTCCGGTCAGATTGAGTCGAGAAGTCTGACGATGCTGCGAGAACGACGGTAGGAGCTTTGTTTATTTCACAAAGATAAAATCGGTGCTCGGAATGGTTCTCGGGGCCTCGGTCGGACATTGCCGATATTACTGCCCCGAATTCGTCTACGATTTTATCTTACTCCCATTCAGATTGGGTTGAGAAGTCTGACGATGCTGCGAAAACGACGGTAGAAGCATTGTTTATTTAACAAAATTAAAATCGGTGATCGAAATGGTTCCCGGGGCCTCGATCGGACATTCCCGATAATACGGCCCCGAGTTTGTCTCCGATTTTATCTTACTTCCGGTCAGATTGGGTCGAGAAGTCTGACGATGCTGCGAAAACGACGGTAGGAGCATTGTTTATTTAACAAAGATAAAATCGGTGCTCGGAATGGTTCCCGTGGCCTCGGTCGGACATTCCCGATATTACTGCCCCGGATCCGTCTCCAATTTCATCTTACTTCCGGTCAGATTGGGTAAGGAAGTGTGACGATGCAGAGAAAACGACGGTAGGAACATTGTTTATTTAACAAAGATAAAATCGGTGCTCGGAATGGCTCGCGGGGCCTCGATCGGACATTCCCGATAGTACTGCCCCGAGTTTGTCTCCGATTTTATCTACTTCCGGTCAGATTGGGTCGAGAAGTCTGACGAAGCTGCGAAAACGAGGGTAGGGGCATTGTTTATTTAACAAAGATAAAATCGGTGCTCGGAATGGTTCCCGTGGCCTCGATCGGACATTTTCGATATTACTGCCCCGGATCCGTCTCCGATTTTATCTTACTTCCGGTCAGATTAGATAAGGAAGACTGACGACGCTGCGAGATTGACTGTAGGAGCTTTGTTTATTTAACAAAGATGAAATCGGTTAATCCGACGCTTGGCCGATGCTCGACGCCGAGCTTGCCAACATTGGCACTCGAGCTTGGCCCGATCATCGACCGAGCCTCGGATGATAAGAGCGGCCCGATATTCGCAATCAATATTGGCCCTAGAATGGCTTATGAGAATCGGCCGAGCATCGCGTAGGAGATCATTCGAGAATCGGCCAACAATAAGTCCCCGTCAAGATTGCCATCATTGGCACTCGAGCTTGGCCCGATTATCGACCGAGTCTTGGCAGATAATTGTGACCTGGTATAGATCACCAAAACTGGTCCTGCACTGCCCAAAAAAAACAATTATTTTTGTATTGTAATTCGTTATTACCTGGTATTTCGAAACGATTAGTTCGAAGAAAATATTTCACCTTTATGGGACTCGAACCTTGAACCTACTTACTCATAGCCAAGCACGCTGCCCCTATGCTATCGAGTGCTCGTAACATTTGAATCACAGATGTGCCATAAGAGACCAAATGGATTCTCATCATTATTTGTATCACATAAACTATACCAATTATTTAATATCATTGTGATAATTAGAGAGTGTTATCGAATGACATGTTATAGAATTTCCAAACCTAACCTATATATATAATGTGATGGGGATATTTTCTCTAACCACGGTAACGGAATTCGAGAACTCAAATCGGGGTCTAGTGCGAGAAAAACGTCACCTTCGGCCGTTCCTCCCGTACGCGTGCATCCGCAGTACCCGGGGCGCCAGAGACTTTGTTTCTCCGGTCGTCTCAACCGGAATAAACTGGGGTCGGGGTGATCAAACCCGACCCGCCAGGCGGAGGCTGGAGCCCTCCTGGATTTTTGGTTTCCCCCGGAATCTTAACCGGGTTCGGAGACTGGAGCTCTCCTCGATTTTCAATAGCCGCAATCGTCTAACCGGCCTAAACTGGATGCACTTACACGGAAAAGAACGGTTGCGGTGCAGCACGGCCGCTCAGGCTGTGGGTTGTGGTAGAGGGGTCGGGATTCACTGGGGAGTAGCGTGAACGATCACGGGATCTGTCACTTTCGTGACACCGGAAACGTCACTAATAAAATAAAACAATGGTTTTATTTTATAATGCGGGAGCCGGTGGATGATCCACCCGAGAACTTTTTACGTAAACGAACTCAACGCGAACACGAAATGCACGCGGAAACGTCCCACGACCGAGAACGAGAGAGCACGACGACCTGCCTCTAACGCGAGAACGAGAGCGCGACGTCACGGGCGCGAGAGAGACACGACACGTCTCTCCATCGCGACGTCTGATCGACAACTCTTTCACGATATCTCCAAAATCGGGAGCGATCGCGATTTGGGAGACAACCGTCTCACGCGAAGAATCGGTAGCAACTTTGTACCTCGCGCGACCAAGGCCGGCGTGCGAGGGATTATGCGAGAGCGAGACAGAGCGCGTTGACAGAAAAAATGTCAACACGCTCGCGGCATCGGACCATGCGAAATCGCCGGTTCAAGCGAAAACTTTATGTTATAATATCGAGACCTGAAATATTATTTCGGGAGCTGGAATATTCTGATAGAATATTCCTTTCGGAATCTATTTTTCTGCCCGAGTTACCCCGAAAACGGAACGGTAACAAATCGGGACCTTTTCTCATCGGTAACATGGAGGCTCTCGGAGATCGCTTCCCCGGGTCACCGTGCGAAAGCGGGCAAAGCTTCTGTCCAGAAGCGCGGCACGGAGATCTCCAGCCTCTGCCCGTAACCCAAACGGCCCGCTCTCCAGCACGATGTATCACTACGGTGGGGCGCCGGCGTTGCAGCCGGGCGTGCACCGATTCCCCGAGAGGCCTCACTGGGTGCATCCCTCGGTCGGGATTGCTCGGTACGTTGAGCCACACACCGCTTGACCAAGTTCCGCACGCAAACCCAACCAAAACGGAAACACAACCCAAAACCTCAAACGTAACAAGACAAACATTCTAGAGAAAAGACCCTTAACACAAACGGATGGGTCGCAATCCGGGCATCGAGAGCATATCTTGATCATCGGGAGAATTTCTGTGACGTGGCTCAAAAAATCACGTCACAATATGTATAATTCCTCTCTCTCCACCCTCTCTACCCCACAACCCTTTAATACGTGTGTTGCAATAAAGACAGACCATTAGTTCATTAGTTGAAGTTTAATTTGAATAAATAAATATAATTAAAATGAAAAATTCCAATAATGGAATGCAATAGGAAAATTTTGATTTCACGAAAAATCTAGTTAAATCAAGTAAAAAATAAATAAATAGACGCGGTTAGTTAATATTAATTAACGTATAAATTTAAAAAAATTAACACATATTATTTAATTTAATTATTAATTTAATAAAATTAGTTAACATATAAATGGTTCATAAAAATCGGCAGAGTATCACGTATGAGCTCGTTCGAGAATCGGCTAACAATGAGTGCATAGATTTGGTAGTACATTTGTTAATAATAATGTCCAATGGACTCGTAAAAAGTATTTATCTCGTCTCTCAATGACTTCGACGCGAAACAATGAATCGTCAATATACGAATTGCGGTTCGATCATGCGTAACTCGGCCGAACATTGGCCTCGTATCGGCAAAAACATGATTGGCGAGTCTATACTTCATCAAACATCGGCCTCATATCGATAAACCAATAATGAACGAGTCTATACTTGGCCGAACATTGGCCTCGTATTGGCAAACCAATGATTGGCCAGTCTATACTTCGCCAAACATCGGCCTCGTATCGACA
This sequence comes from Ophion slaviceki, assembly GCA_944452715.1. NCBI lineage: Eukaryota > Metazoa > Arthropoda > Insecta > Hymenoptera > Ichneumonidae > Ophion > Ophion slaviceki. Next base: position 43,619,312 of record OX101786.1, read on the forward strand.
AGCCAATGATTAGCGAGTCTATGTTTGGCCGAAAATTGGCCGCGTATCGGCAAACCAATGATTGGCGAGTCTATACTTCGCCAAACATCGGCCTCGTATCGACAAGCCAATGATTTTCGAGTCTATATTTGGCCGAACATTGGCGTCGTACCGGCAAACCAATGTTGGCTAGTCAATACTCAGCCGAGAATTGGCGTACAATTGGGTAATCGATCATCGCCCCGCCAACACTCGTCCAAGTATCGGCCGTTACGGTTCGATTGGCGAAACCTACATGGGTGTTACTGCCTCGGATCCGTTTCCGATTTCATCTTACTTCCGGTCAGATTGGGTAAGGAAGTCTGACGATGCTGCGAAAACGATGGCAGAAGCATTGTTTATTTAACAAAGGTAAAATCGGTGCTCGGAATAGTTCCCGTGGCCGCGGTCGGACATTCCCGATATTACTGCCCCGGATCCGTCTCCGATTTTATCTTACTTCCGATTAGATTGGGTAAGGAAGTCTGACGATGCAGAGAAAATGACGATAGGAGCATTGTTTATTTAACAAAGATAAAATCGGTGCTCGGAATGGTTCCCGTGGCCTCGGTCGGACATTCCCGATACGACTGCCTCGGATCCGTCTCCGATTTTATCTCACTTTCGGTCAGATTGGGTAAGGAAGTCTGACGATGCTGCGAAAATGACAGTAGGAGCAATGTTTATTGAACAAAGATAAAATCGGTGATCGGAATGGTTCCCGGGGCCTCGATCGGACATTCCAGATATTCCTGCCCCGAATTTGTCTCCGATTTTATCTTACTTCCGGTCAGATTGGGTCGAGAAGTCTGACGATGCTGCGAAAACGAAGGTAGGAGCTTTGTTTATTTAACAAAGATAAAAGCGGTCCTCGGAATGGTTCTCGGGGCCTCAATCGGACATTCTCGATATTACTGCCCCAAGTTTGTCGCCGATTTATGTTACTTCCGGTCAGATTGGGTCGAGAAGTCTGACGATGCTGCGCAAACGACGGTAGGAGCATTGTTTATTTAACAAAGATAAAATTGGTGCTCGGAATGGCTCCCGGGGCCTCGATCGGACATTCCCGATATTACTGCTCCGATTTTATCTTACTTCCGGTCAGATCGGGTCGAGAAGTCGATGCTGCAAAAACGACGGTGGGAGCATTGTTTATTTAACAAAGATAAAATCGGTGCTCGGAATGTTGGAGCTCGGAATGCTCGGACGATAGGTAACATTGTTTATTTTACAAAGATAAAATCGGTCCTCCGATGTGAATTTGTCTCCGATTCTGTGATTGGGTCGAGAAGTCTGACGATGCTGCGAAACCGACGGTAGGAGCTTTCTTTATTTAACAAAGATAAAAACGGTCCTCGGAATGGTTCTCGGGGCCTCGATCGGACATTCCCGATATTACTACCCCGAATTCGTCAATGATTTTATCTTACTTCCGGTCAGATTGGGTAAGGAAGTCTGACTATGCTGCGAAAACGATGGCAGAAGCATTGTTTATTTAACAAAGATAAAATCGGTACTCGGAATGGTTCTCGGGGCCTCAATCGGACATTTCCGATATTACTGCCCCGAGCTCGTCTCCGATTTTATCTTACTTCCGGTCAGATCAGGTCGAGAAGTCGATGCTGCGAAAACGACGGTAGGAGCATTGTTTATTTAACAAAGATAAAATCGGTGCTCGGAATGTTTCCCGTGGCCTCGATCGGACATTCCCCATATTACTGCCCCGAATTCGTCTCCGATTCAATCTTACTTCCGGTCAGATTGAGTCGAGAAGTCTAACGATGCTGCGAGAAGGACGGTAGGAGCTTTGTTTATTTAACAAAGATAAAATCGGTGCTCGGAATGGTTCTCGGGGCCTCGGTCGAACATTCCCGATATCACTGCCCCGAATTAATCTCCGATTTTATCTTACTTCCGGTCAGATTGTGTCGAGAAGTCTGACGATGCTGCGGGAATGACGGTAGGTGCTTTGTTTATTTAACAAAGATAAAATCGGTCCTCGGAATGGTTCTCGGGGCTTCGATCGGACCTTTCCGATATTACTACCCTGAATTATTCTCCGATTTTATCTTAGTAGTAGAGCTAGGCCGATTCTAACCCAGTGATCTCAGGGGGGAGCGGGGCGGGGGAGTCGAGCGCGGAGAAGCCGCGGTATGCATGCGGCGGGGGCGGGGTTCCTGCATGCGGCAGCCGAGTACGGGGTTGCGGCGGCGGTAAAGGAGAGGGGTGTTAGAGAGTGGGGAGGCTAGTTTTTGGTGACGCTGTCGACTAGTTTTTGGTGGAAGCCGCTGTCGACTCTGTGGGGGAGTGGGCATCATAGAGTCGCGGGTCCTTGAAAACCCATAAAATCTGATAATATATTATCAACATTATAGATGTAAGCGGAGCATGTTTGTCTAGACTATTCACAGGAGTTTATATATATAAAAAAAACAACTTAGACGAATGTGTGTGTGTATGTGTGTGCTTGCGTGCGTGTGTGTGTTTGTGTGTGTGTGTGTGTGTGTGTGTGTGTGTGTGTGTGTGTGTGTGTGTGTGGGTAACGTTGTCTCTTAGGAAGTTACGTAGAGGGCTAAGAGAAGGTCCATGAATTTATGCAGATGTTTTTTTTTCATCTATCTGGACGAAGGCTCATGTTCGAGACACTGTTATACACTGCAATGTTTCAACCACCTCGTCTGAAAGTCTCAAGTTTTACGACTCTTTTTTTTTCTTATGTCGGGCACCAGGGACCGTCATACCCTATCGCTTCGCATGTGCAACTCGAGCCTCATCGTTCCATAGGTTCACACTTGAAAGCCAAAAAATTTTACCACAGTCTGCGACGAAGACCGTGATCCGGGGAAAAAATGCATTTCCATTTTACAGGGCTTTAGTGTTTCATCTCTGAATGATAATATATACAGAGAGTACAACGTCAAGCCTTGATGCCGACACTTGAGATCATGCAGGTCTGGACAAGTTAGCCCCATGGTTAAGGATTTTTTCTTCATTACCACCACTCTCCAAGCGATTAGATTTTTTTTATTGCTCCGCTATTCAGAGCATATATGATAACGGGGTGCTTATTTTGAAAAACTATAAACTTTCGGAGATCTATGGATAAAGACCTTTTTTAGGCTTCAACCGTGGACCACTTGAGCACCGATGGAGAGCCCATGATTTTTTTTTCACTACACGCTTTTCGACTGAGATGCTCTTTTATTTTTCCCGGCAATCCAATGCGATATTAAAAAATTCTCGTGGGTTGGTGATATTTTCCGTGATGGTAGGGAAATACGAAAAATGTCTAAAGGGGAAAACCATTTTTAATGATTTGCCGCGCTCAAAAGTGTTCGCACTTTGGATCGAGCAGTCAGTTAGTGAACATCATCTCTTTTGGGAAGCCTCGTTTCATCAAATATGGAGGGCAACGCGGAGGTCAGAACAAATCCCGCACGACCAAGCCGCGCTCCTAAGTTCATTCGAATATTTTGCTGTGTGGGAACAACGGTGCGTTGAGTTTATCGAAGAATTGGAAACGCAAAGCCGGATTAAGCGCCCGCGACAATCAATTGGACTTCAACAGTCATTGATAGCCCAAATAGCGCGGCTGGAAGGGTTGAGGAATTCTGTGCGTAATCATTTTATACACACGGGTGCAGGACACTTGCTTACCACCATGTGATCCATTTTATAGTTCCCTGACAGATGCTACAGTATCCGAGAGCGAGTACGCACATGCGGAGAACGTTTGAGAGCGGTTCTCCATTCGAACGCTGGGTGACTATAGCGATTTCTACTTGAAGACAGATGTCTTGTTATTAGTTGATATTCTCGAAATCTTTCGGAATACCTCCATTGAGAGCTATGGCCTAGATCCCGCGTATTACTACACATTGCCGGGGTATACCTGGAATGCAATGTTAAAACACTCGAATGTCAATTTTGAATTACTAACTGACATCGACATGGTTTTATTCGTTGAGCGTGGTATACGCGGTGGTCTCAGTCAATGCTCAAACCGATATGCACACTCTAATAATAAGTACATGGAGTCGTTTGATCCATCGAAAGCATCATCATACTTGATGTATTTTGACGTCAACAATTTGTATGGATGGGCAATGTGTCAACCCTTGCCATATGCAGATTTTCGATGGGTCAACGACGTGTCCAAGTTTGATCCATTATTCATCGCGCTAGACTCACCTATAGGCTACATCCTTGGGGTCGACTTGGAATATACCCAATCTCTACATGATAGGCACAAAGACCTACCGTTTTAAAATGAATCAAAGAAGTGTGCGGCCGTGTAGGTGATAAGAGATCGTTAAAGTTTCGGCTTCGGTCCGGCCAGTGAAGGACTTCCAAGGTTATCGATGGAAATAAGAAATTGTGTTTCTTTACGTTTCGGCCCTCTGGTTCGGGTCCTCTTCAGAACATGTATATTTATTTTCCCTGTATAAATGGTAATACACAGTATTTTACAATCACGTAATATCTAGATGTTGTGTTATTTTGTGTGACAATCGTGTTGGTTCTGTTTTAATTATAATCATATACATAAAGTATGGATGACGTCTTTTATTACGTTACTTATTGTTATGTGTAAGTATTGGTGTGTAAAATGTACGGAGTGTGGAGAAAATATAGAAGTGAGATATGATAGTTTACTAACCTCGAAGTAGTGATATTTCGGGTTTTTTTTAAACACATGTTTGGAAAGATGTTGTGACGAACAGAGACATTATTTATGAATATAAATAATGTTTTGTGAAAAGATACTCAGTAGATGGAGTTAATATCGTTTATGGGCGATTTTTTCTGATCTGTAATGGATAAGTAGTTATGGGTCAATTTTTGTGTTTCATTATTGAGAATTTAAGTATAAGAATTTGATCTAAGAAAAGTTTTAGTGAGTAATCAAGAACTCTGGTAATTACCTATTGAGTTTGTTCTGAAGAGTGTGTTACCTTTCCAAAATGAGTAAAAACTCGAAATTTTTCATTGGTTCGTTACATTTTGAGTTGTGTAGCGGACGAGAGTTCGAGAGAAACTGAGTGATGTATTGTTTTCAGGTGGCATATTCGAGTCTCTGTGCTCGTCAGCAACACAATGACAAAAAACTGCTATCCAACCTCTTTCACAGACAAATTAATAAAACATCGAGTTTTCATAATCAACAAACAAAAAAAGAACAACAATAATTTTGACTCCTCTAGAATAATAAATCTCCGCTACACAAAAAACATACATCACCAGCTAATCCGTCTTTTCCAACAATACAACATAACATTAGTTACAAACAATAAACACAATATTTCATCCATCATTGGTTCCACCAAAGACAAAATCAACAACAATCGAATATCCAACATCGTTTATAAAATCGACTGCAATGATTGCAACGCCACTTACATAGGCCAAACTAAAAGATATCTCGAAACCCGAATAAAAGAACACAAAAATAGCATAAAACACACTACCGAAATACACACAGCCTTAGCACAACATGCAATAGAACATAAACATGACTTTCAATTCGATAACACAAAAATACTAAACAATGAGAGTTTGCTCAAAAAAAGGCTAATCATGGAAATGATACAAATTAAAGCACACCCCAACGCCATCAACTTTAGAACTGACATAAAAAATCTTAGCTCAATCTACAATTCGATAATATAACCATCAACAAACTCCACCATATTTTACCTCACATAACAATTTTAAAATTATCGACATGATAAACTAACTAACATATTGACACGATAAGCTAATTTTAATGACATCACAAACTAATTTTAAATACCCCTAACTTGGCGCACCTAATTTATTCTCATTGACACGTCACTGCGAGCACAATCTCTCCCCCAATTCATAGCACAGAGACTCGAATATGTCACCCTAAAACAATACATCACTCAGTTTCTCTCGAACTCTCGTCCGCTACACAACTCAAAATGTAACGAACCAATGAAAAATTTCGAGTTTTCACTCATTTTGGAAAGATAACACACTCTTAAGAACAAACTCAATAGGTAATTACCAGAGTTCTTGATTACTCACTAAAACTTTTCTTAGATCAAATTCTTATACTTAAATTCTCAATAATGAAACATAAAAATTGACCCATAACTACTTATCCATTACAGATCAGAAAAAATCGCCCATAAACGATGTTAACTCCATCTACTGAGTATCTTTTCACAAAACATTATTTATATTCATAAATAATGTCTCTGTTCGTCACAACATCTTTCCAAACATGTGTTTAAAAAAACCCGAAATATCACTACTTCGAGGTTAGTAAACTATCATATCACACTTCTATATTTTCTCCACACTCCGTACATTTTACACACCAATACTTACACATAACAATAAGTAACGCAATAAAAGACGTCATCCATACTTTATGTATATAATTATAATTAAAACAGAACCAACACGATTGTCACACAAGATAACACAACATCTAGATATTACGTGATTGTAAAATACTGTGCATTACCATTTATGCAGGGAAAATAAATATACATATTCTGAAGAGGACCCGAACCAGAGGGCCGAAACGTAAAGAAACACAATTTCTTATTTCCATCGATAACCTTGGAAGTCCTTCACTGGCCGGACCGAAGCCGAAACTTTAACGATCTCTGACCTACCGTTTTGCCCAATACACGAAAAACCACCGGGTAAGCAGCAGGAAAAGCTGCTAGCAACCGTCTGCGATAAAAAACGCTACATCATACACTACAGAAATTTACAACAATGTTTACGTCATGGACTTTGCCTCACGAAAATCCATAGGGTATTACAATTCACACAATCCCCATGGCTACGTTCATATATCGAATTAAATACTCAGTTTCGAATGCTGGCCAAAAATGATTTTGAAAAGAATTTATTCAAATTGATGAATAATGCGGTGTTTGGCAAAACGATGAAGAATGTGCGCAATCATGTAGATGTAAAGCTTTTGACGAAATGGGAGGGCAGGTATGGCGCAGAGGCAATGATTGCGAAGCTAAACTTCCACAGCCGAAGCGCTTTTTCCGAAAACCTCGTTGCCGTAGAATTGCGCAATCTCGAGGTGAAGTTCAACAAGCCGATATATGTGGGTATGTGCATACTCCAAAACGTGCTTGTATGGATTTCATCACGAGTATATGGTACCATTGTATCGGAATAAATGTAAAGTGATGTATACCGATACAGATAGCCTCATATATGCCATTGAGAGCGAAGATGTATATGCAGACATGAAGTGTGACATTGAAAAATTTGATACGAGCGACTATTCAGCGGACAATAGGTATGATATGTCGCTTGTCAACAAGAAGGTACCCGGCCTCATGAAAGGCGAATGCAATGGTGCAATTATGACCGAGTTCATTGGACTTCGATCGAAAATGTACGCGACACGTGTCGAGGGTAAGTTAAAGGTGTCAAGAGCAGTGTTGTGGCGAGGACAATCACGTTTGATGATTATGCTCAATGCTTGAAGGAAAATATTGAAATGGAGCGTAGTCAAACGTGTATTCGATCGAAGTTGCACAAAGTCTACACTATTCGTGAGACGAAAATCGCTCTAAGTCCTCATGATGATAGGCGGTATATCATACCTGGGACCTCTGATACCCTACCATGGGGGCATTACAGAATACCATCGTAAAAAGTTTTGTAATTTTTTTTCCACAACCTTGATGTAAAATTGTGAATATTGATGTATAAAACTCGTGAAAATTATGTATATATTTTGTTCACTCGATGTTAAAATTATGTTTGTTGTATATATTTAATTGTGCAAGAATGGATTTATTATTTTCCGTAAATAAAGAAGCGGACTTTTTATAATCACATGTGTTTATCCACTCTATCCATCTTCTCACGTTCCACGAAAAAGGGCGACAGCGAGAAGGGGGGAAGCAGACCTGCTGTGGAGTGAGTCGGTGGCCTTGGAGGGATGCGGGGACGACCAGCAAATCAAGAGTCATAAACCATACATATTTTTCCATTTTCTTTATTATCGACTACAAATCGGATTTACTTATCCAACTATTGTGGCTATTGTCTAAACCCAACCATTTTACAAACATTCGATTGCTGCGCTTCTTCAATACCGCTTCAATGAGATAGATATCGGGGTGCTTGACTCTGAGAAGCTCTTGTTCGTAGAAACTACCGGCGATCGGTTCATCTTTATGGTCCTTCAAGTGGTACGTCACGAGATGAGTTTTTTTCACACGATAGATTGTAAATATTTCCGTTGTCCAGTTTGGGGTGCAACCCTTTTCGAAAACAGTCTTAAACTTGCTGATTCGCACTTTATCACCAACGGTGAATTTCGGCGATCTTTTCATTGGAAGCTCATTGAAAATCTGCTGCAATTGCTTCTCATTTTCCGCGTTGACATTTCTCGGCTTCATCTTAATGGTGCGGTGTACATAATCGTTGTATTCGGCTACTAGATTATCAAGAACATCGATCCACTTATAATTACCACGAAGACTAAATTTCATGCACATCTTGTTCTTCAATGTACGATTGAAACGCTCGCAAATGGATGCCTTTAAGTTGCTATATGTTGAATACATGTGAATATTGTATTTTTTCATGATGGCCTTAAAGTCACAATTGTAGAATTCTTTTCCCCGATCAACATGTAAGTTCTGCGGTATGCGTTCCTTAACGGGGATCAACTTCATTGCTGCTGCTGCATCTTTATCACTCTTACTCAGCATTGGCACGGCCCAGGCGAATTTTGAGAAGGTATCGATGACGGTGAGGAGATATTTGTGTTTGGAGGTGTGACGCGCGTATGATGACATATCGTCGAGATCAGCCACGGTCTCGTCCAAGCCACGGATGTCCACATGTCGACGCGGATAGTTTCGTCGAGCAGGCTTATGTAGCTCCAGCACGAGAGCGCCCCTTTTTTCATTCATTTTCCAATCTACTCAGTCGTGCGTCCAATTCACCAATGACGTTTGAATTACGAATCACCAAATCTTGTAGAGTTTTGACATCGGCCTCGAGTATCCTTGCAATGTCTCGTATCGTAGCTTCAAGTCCATTAACCAACAACTGACTACTCTCGTTCATTTCTTTGCGTATGTTCTTAATGATAGTTCGAGATTTCTTTTGTAACGCACTTAGAGTGATGGCGTCATCTTCTCCTTCCGGATTTGCAATGTTACACAATCGTTTCTGCCCCAAGTCATAATGACCGTCTGCGGTAATTCTAAAGCCAATCCCTGGTCGACCTGGAGGACCTTGCTTACTGTGGAGTACACTCCTACTTGAATGACGTCGAAACACATCGACACTCATGATGAGAATGCGTAAATTCTCCGATGTCGAGTTAATAAATGATTTCAGCTTCGCGCAATTCCTCAATAATCGATATAATTTCGTTCGCATGTGATGAATTTCCGGCTGCTTGTGATGCCAGAAGTAAGCGAAGACGATCCACTAGCTCGTTTGGATTGTCCCAATAAAGATCGTCCAATTGGATGTTTTTTCTAGCTAGCTTATGCTTTGGCATGCCCTGTCCCACATGATGATCGACTATATTTGCAATATATGTGTTAAATTTGTGGCTGGTGTTACGTCGTATAGCCTCACTAGGCTTATACAATTTTTTATGCGCGTTCGTCGAGATTACAATCTTTTCATAGTTTTTCAAATCGTCCGGTGTGAGAGTTTCGACATTAGGCACTTTTTTAAACAACAGCTCCGTTAATCCAACAGTTTTCGCATATTTTGCATCTCCCACACGAATATGTTCAGAGTCGAAAATTATCGGAGAATTACCAATCATTAATTTGTTGCTAGCGAGATTTCGTACACCATATAATACATCCAAGCTTGCCTTTCTATTTGTTTGTAATAACAGGAGATATTCGCTGATCAGCTCATCGATATTTTGCGAGTCATCATCATCCTCATATATCAATTTAAACGAATCGTGTGTTTCACTCTTCAAGGAATCATGTGCCGCATTTTGATTTTTCACACTATTTAACGCATCTTCTTTTTCTTCTTCAACATTATCACCCACTTTTTCATCCTTAATTACCTCCTTCACCGCCACCACCTCACCGTTTTTATACGACACAAATTTCTCCAATGGCCTCACTATAGGCTTAAAGACATTCTGCATTCTCTGCTGATCGTTATCTTTCCCAATTTTCATCATTCGATGCTTTCGTCTGATTGCATCGCTCGTCTTGGCAATTTCACGCAACACATCCTTTTCACCCAACAATTGTTCGCTCTTCATGTTGTCACTACCACTGTCTCTTCAACTACCAGCGATGAGTCATTTATCAATAGTGAGAAAATAATCAAAACCTTGTCTATATCGACCATCATTAATATCGCTATCCTTGTCAATCGTGATAAATGCATACTTGTCAGAATTCCAGCATTTCACGCACATGTTTTTAAAGCACGTACAAGTTATATCCGTATTAACATGGTCATTGTACACGTGTTTGAGATTCATATCATCCTGCTTGAAAATCACTACGAAATTTGCATTATCCCTCACGAGATGTTTGGGAATACGAGTGTACGTCTGACAAAGATAAAAACTGTCAACAATCTCGTGTCGTCCCATGGAAAAGAAGGCCCGAACATTATCCTGCTTTTCGCATGCTATGTCATCAAAGATGAATATAGAGTTGGATCGTGCATCACTTGGTGCTATCACGTGTTCATGCGCCTCGAATGGATGATATTCAACTCTACTCACAGGTTCGAGTAGGTGTTCGAGCAACTTATACTTTGGCTGCTTGAGCGATTTGGAATACAAGTAAATGTTCTCAAATCTCAAACCATTCGGATCGATGATGAGAGTGAGCAAAGCGTTGGTTTTCCCACAATTCGATGGACCGCAAAACAGTGCACGTATGCTATCCGGCAATAAATGCCCATGGCGTTTTTGTTTCTTTTTCCTTCCACGGTCTTCGACAAACTCGTCGAAATTCATCACGGGAAGTCCGCCTCCGATAGTTTGCTTCCTGGATGTCATCTCACATACGACTAACGGCGAAATCATATAATTAGGCTTCGCATAGGGATTATCCGTCAGTCGCGTATTGTCTTTAGACATGATTGTGCATGGGAAGAGTGGTAAAGGTCTGGTCAACCGCCCAATCAACAACCTCCTCGTTGAACTACATTTGCCTGGATATCAGTATTGTGGACCAGGCACAAAGTTGGCCAAGCGCCTTGCTCGTGGTGATCCGGACATTAATCCATTGGATACAGCTTGCAAACAACACGATATTGCGTATTCGAAAAATTCGGATAATCTTGAGGCGAGACATTTGGCGGATAAAGTGTTGGCTGAACAGGCTAGACAACGTGTTACCGCGAGCGACGCTAGTATCGGTGAAAAAGCCAGTGCTTTGGGTGTGGCAAATATTATGAAGACAAAGAGAAAATTTGGCATGGGAATGAAGGCCCGCAAGGGTGGAGTTTGTTTGAAAAAGATAATTGGCGCTGCAAAGAAGTCAATGATTCGAAGTAATGATCCGCATGAGATTATCAAATCAGCTCTAAAGGGTGCTCGTGCAGCGGTAAAGTTGCAAGGTGGTAAAGTGCGCACACCTCACGTTCTACGTGTACCCCATAAAATTGGTGGTTTATTGCCCTTCCTCGTGCCCATTTTTGCGGGTCTTAGCGCTGCGGGTGCTTTGTCGGGTGGTGCGGCTAGTATAGTTAAAGCTGTAAATGCTGCTCAAGCAGCTAAGCGTGAATTGAATGAAAGTAAGCGTCATAATCGAACGCTTGAAGCAATTGCATTAGGTCGGGGTCTACATCTGAAACCATATAAGCAGGGATTGGGCCTTCATTTTAAGCCAAAAAACTAGAAGTAACGCTACCACACCAACCCCTCACCGACCGCGACCTACTCAAATATGCAAAAATCCTAAAGATTCCAGATTTTCGTGGAGTTTACATACGCTATACATTGCCAGCGAGCGGACCTTTCAAATGTGAAGCAGCAATTGTAAATTTGGATGAAAATGTCGGTCCTGGAACACACTGGGTCGCTTACAAAAAGACCGGATCGAAAGTCATGTACTTTGATAGTTTCGGCAATCTTCCACCACCATCCGAGCTCATGAGATATTTCCGTGTCGGTAGTGTTCATTATAATTATACTAGATATCAGGAATATGATACGATTGAATGTGGACATTTGTGTCTCAAGTTTCTTTGTCGGCAGCTGCAGCAGAAAGACAAATATACACTATATATAGGGGGGAAATGATGTGGGGAATTCAGTTGTTAATTTACCAGCATCATGGACGAAACTTTAACATTGACCATATCTGGCTCATCGTCCATACTCGAGGCGCAATACTTTCCCCCCATCGAACTCTCGCCACACAAAAATTATACTCTCGGTCTCGTGGAATTGTTAACCTTCAACTCTATTCCCAATATCGACGTTAACCACGATAAACTTTACGTGGGAGATGAGGTGTTGACGATACCTACGGGCAGTTATGAAATAGAGGATATTGAGACGTTCGTACAAGCAGAGCTCTCACGTAAAAACATCAAAATCAGCATTAAACCCAATAATAATACGCTACACAGTGAGATCGAGTGTGATCGTGATGTAAATTTTGAGCCGAAAGATTCTATTGGGCATCTACTAGGCTTCACGGCACGCAAATTGGAAGCCAATAAACGGCACGAATCGGACCTTCCTGTAGCCATTCTCAAAGTGAACGCCTTACGCGTTGAGTACAACATTACCGCTGGCGCCTATATTAACGAACAAAAAGTACACACAATTCACAAATTTTTTCCATCTGTGCCACCGGGCTATAAGATCATTGAAGTTCCCTCCCACGTAATTTATCTGCCAATCACGAGCCGAACGATTGACGCGATACAGCTTCGCATAGTGGATCGGGACGGTGATTTGGTAAATTTCCGCGGTGAAGTGATCACCATACGCCTGCATATAAAGTCGTGATGGGTATAGTTTTCAATAGATCTTCCAATAACAATAAACGGCCATGGATAAAAACAATCAGTCGTCGGCCAGCGTCCAAAGTGCTAACACCTCAAAACGTGCTACTCTTGAAGAGTTTGGGTCTCAAAGTGCGTGGCGAAAGCGTGTCAAAAATTATTTAGTCTCTGCTCTGTGCATCTGTTGCGTGAAATGGAAGAAGAAATTGTAAACATTCAGGGGCCCGTGGTCTTTGATGAATCCATCATCCATTGTGAGATTCACGCTCAACAGCCATATGCATCTTCAACCTTCAATAACAGCGATGAAGTCCGTATTGCCATCCAACATCAAGACCTCTCCATCCTGCCAAGCAAGAGTTCGCTGCACATATGTGGAAAATTATCCAAGCGTGATGGAGCGCCAACCACTGCTACAAGTCTCGTCAACAATGCGATTTGTCATTTGTTTGAGGAAGTGCGATATGAGTTGAATGCCATAGAAATCGATCGTAATAAAAATGTCGGCATTACGAGTGTAATTAAGGGATATTCATCTCTCTCACCGGTCAAAAGTTCTATGCTCGAGAACACTGGATGGCTGGATGTCGAAGGGACCAAGCAGATTGTAGATGTATCGGGAAACTTTGATGTCTGTATACCGCTCAGCATGCTCCACGGATTTGCCGAAGATTATCGGAAAATTGTCGTAAATGCCAAGCACGAGTTGATTCTGACGAGATCAAAGACCGACGACAATGCCATTGTACAAACAGCGCCCGAAGACTACAAACTCATATTGCATAAAATAGAATGCCTCGTGCCGTATGTGACAGTCTCGGATCAGCGAAAAATTCAACTGTTAAAGTTTCTCGCCAAAGACGCACCAATCTCCATGAGTTTCCGAACATGGGAACTGTATGAATATCCATTGCTGCCTGTCACCTCCAAGCACGTGTGGTCTGTGAAAACCTCGAATCAGCTGGAGAAGCCACGATATATCATACTCGCGCTGCAGACGGGACGGAAAAATATGAAACAACACAATGCGAGCCACTTTGATCATTGTAACCTGAGCGATGTCAAATTACCTCAACTCACAATGTTATCCATATAGAAATTTAAATTTGAACATTGATCAAAATCAATATGCTCAACTCTACGAGATGTACGCAAACTTTCAACCGACCTATTACAACAAAGAGGCCGAACCATGATTGAGCAGAATTGAATTTTTAGAAAACGCCCCCTCGCTGAGACTGGTAAAGGAGAGAATATCTGTCACCAAAAAGCTTTTGGACCAAAATTCCTAAAAACTCCTTAAACTTCAACAACGTCGGTCTGACTCTTTGGAACCACAGCTGTGGGAAGATCTGGACCGTGTCACACACGAACAAGCCCTCCACTGTGCAGACCTAAGATCCAAGAATCAAATAGAAAAATTCAGGAAACTATGTCCACAGACGAAGCAGCGCATCATAACCCACACAGTAAAAAACCTAAGTAACTAGGTTTTAGTAACACTCTCCGTAGTAACACTCTCCGCAGCTGAAACATCAGTCCTCGCAGAAGGGCACAATTTCGCCATTACACCGACAGAAATTCCGACCAGAGAAATCATCAGCAAGGTGGAAACTGCCATCTACCGTCTCCCACGAGATGCTGGCAACGACATCAGAAAACGGATAAGCAATATTCTACACAAGGCAAAACCTCCGCAGCAGAATGTCAAGAAGGAAGAACACCTTGCTCTTCACAATTTGAAGAAAAACAAGGACATCTTAATACTACCAGCTAACAAAGGGAATGCAACTGTCATCATGGATAAAACGGACTACTGCAGTAAAATTATGAACCTGCTCGAGGACACCAACACGTACAAGAAATTATCACGTGACCCCACATCGAGTGTAGAAAAGAAAACAACAACACTTCTAAAGTAGGCTGGTCTATCGGAAAACCTAACCAAAGCCCATATACCCAAGGAATCCCTACCACCCAGGCTTTACGGTCGGCCAAAAATACATAAAAACAACATCCCACTAAGGCCCATTGTTAGCAACATAGGCAGTCCTACATATCACTTGGCACGTTTTCTCTGCAAACATTTGCAGGAACTCGAAGGCCTCAACAACTCCTATATCCAAAACTCCCGGGATTTTGTGAAGAAGATCCAGTCTATCAAGGTACAACCAGAAGATATTTTAATGAGTTTCGATGTTGTATCCCTGTTTACAAACGTCGCAACCAATGAAACCCTAAGCATAGTTAAAAATTCCAAAAAAGTTGCCCCGAACCTACTGCCCCTCATAGAACATTGCCTAAACTCTACATACTTCCAATTTCAATCCCAGTTTTATTAACAAACTTCAGGCGCAGCCATGGGTTCCCCTATTTCCCCTATCATCGCCAACATCTTTATGGAGAACTTCGAGAACAGAATTCTCCAAGAAGCTTCCCTAAATCTCTCCACCTGGTTCCGATATGTCCATGACACCTTCGTCATTTGGAGTCACGGCAAAGAAAACCTCAATCATTTCTTAACCTTCCTCAACTCCCAACACCCCAATATTCAATTCACCGTGAAGATAGAACAGGAAAATCAAATCCTTTTTCTGGATGTACTGGTTCAACGGAAAAACGATGGCACTTTGGGCCATAAAGTATACCGGAAGCCAACGCATACGGATAGATACCTCCACGCTACGTCCCATCGCCACCCTTCCCAAAAACAGTCGGTTATAAGCTCTCTGGTCTACAGAGCTCTAGCGATCTCCGAACCAGACTCCCTGGAGATTGAACAAGAACACCTACGAAAAGCGTTAGGAGACAATGGCTACAAGCCAGGCAACATTGAAATAACGATAAAAAATCTAAAAAGAAAAATAGCTGATACGAAAACGGTTACAGCACCTGATGGAGAGCATGAAGGACAAATAACTGCAACAACTTCCGTTCCATACCTTCAAGGCATAACCGATCTCATAGGCAGGGTCCTTGGAAAACATAACGTGCGAGTCATCTTCAACCCTCAGAAGAAACTAGCACAAGTGATTCCGAGTGCAAAAGACCGAAGACCACCATTAAGTGCACCAGGAGTATATAAAATACCCTGCTCATGCGTGTACATAGGGGAAACTGGGAGGAAGATCAGTACACGGATCAGAGAACATCAACGGTGTATCAAATATGGCTATATTACACAATCAGCGCTGTCCGAACATTGGACGGAGACTGGTCATGCCATCCAATTGGACAAAGCCCAAAGTCTGGCCCCATCAAACAGCTATTTTTCGAGGAAACACCGAGAAGACAAGGAAATCCGAAAACATCCGGACAATTTAAACAGAAATGGAGGATATCACGTCAATCCTATTTGGCACACCGTCCTCCCGGTTTTTTAATTGACCAGCTGATCAATTAAAACACCTGATTGGCTGGTGCAGCGATATGGAAAGATGACGGCAACTATGTAAAGAATACCTGAGACACGAGAGCTTCAATATCGGAGCTCTCAGCCCTGATGATGCAGACTGTATCGTTTGCGAAACGTCGGCACAACGGTGATCCTCAACACGGCCTCCATCCGGAAGGCACATACACTTCTCATTACATAAAGAGCCATGAAAGCCTTAAAACTAAAAGTAGGAGAATTGTTTCATTAACAAAGATAAAATCGGTCCTCGGAATGACTCTCGGGGCCACGATCGGACATTCCCGACATTACTACCCCGACTTCGTCTCCGATTTTATCATACTTCCGGTCAGATGAGGGAAGGAAGTCTGACGATGCTGTAAAAACTGTGGTAGGAACATTGTATATTTAGCAAAGACAAAATCGGTGCTCGGAATGGTTACCGTGGCTTCGATCGGACATTCCCGATATACTGCCCCGAATTCGGCTCCGATTTTATCGTAATTCCGATCAGATTGAGTCGAGAAGTGTGACGATACTGCGAAAACGACGGTAGGAGACTTGTTTATTTAAAAAAGAAAAAAATCGGTGCTGGGAATGGTTCTCGGGGCCTCGGTCGGACATTCCCGATATTGCTGCCCCGAAATCATCTCCGATTTTATCGTACTTTCGGTCAGATTGGGTTGAGAAGTCTGACGATGCGGCGAAAACGACGGTACGAGCATTATTTATTTAACAAAGATAAAATCGTTGAACGGAATGGTTCCCGGGGCCTCGATCGGTCAATCCCGATATTACTGCCGTGAATCCGTCTCCGATTTTATCTTACTTCCGGTCAGATTTGGTCGAGAAGTCTGACGATGCTGCGGGAATGACGGGAGGTGCTTTGTTTATTTAACAAAGATAAGATCGGTCCTCGGAATGGTTGTCGGGGCCTCGATCGGACATTTCCGATATTACTACCCCGAATTCGTCTCCGATTTTATCTTACTGCAGGGCAGATTCGGTCGAGAAGTCTGACGATGCTGCGAAAACGACGGTGGGAGCATTGTTTATTTAACAAAGATAAAATCGGTGCTCGGAATGGTTCCCGTGGCCTCGATCGGACATTCCCGATATTACTGCCCCGATTTCATCTCCGATTATATGTGACTTGCGGTCAGATTGGGTGGAAAAGTCGGACGATGGAGCGAGAACGACGGTAGGAGAATTGTTTGTTTAACAAAGATGAAATCCGTGCTCGGAATGACTCTCGGGGCCTCGATCGGACATTCCCGACATTACTACCCCGACTTCGCCTCCGATTTTATCTTACTTCCGGTCAGATTTGGGAATGAAGTCTTACGATGCTGCAAAATCTGTGGTAGGAGCATTGTTTATTCAACAAAGACAAAATCGGTGCTCGGAATGGTTACCGTGGCCTCGATCGGACATTTCCGATATTACTGCCCCGAATTCGTCTACGATTTTATCGGAATTCCCATCAGATTGAGTCGAGAAGTCTGACAATACTGCGAAAACGACGGTAGGAGCCTTGTTTATTTAACGAAGACAAAATCTGTGCTGGGAATGGTTCTCGGGGCCTCGGTCCGACATTCCCGATATTGCTGCCCCGAAATCATCTCCGATTTTATCTTACTTCCAGTCAGATTGGGTTGAGAAGTCTGACGATGCAGCGAAAACGACGGTACGAGCAGTATTTAATTAACAAAGATAAAATCGCTGAACGGAATGGTTCCCGGGGCTTCAGTCGGACGTTCCCGATAGTCCTGCCCCGAATTTGTCTCCGGTTTTATCTTACTTCCGTTCAGATTTGGTCGAGAAGTCTGACGATGCTGCGGGAATGACGGTAGGTGCTATGTTTATTTAACAAAATAAGATCGGTCCTCGGAATGGTTGTCGGGGCCTCGATCGGACATTCCCGATATTACTACCCCGAATTCGTCTCCCATGTTATCTTACTTCCGGTCATATTGGGTCGAGAAGTCTGACGATGCTGCGGGAATGAAGGTAGTTGCTTTGTTTATTTAACAAAGATAAAATCGGTCCTCGGAATGTTTCTCGGGGCCTCGATCGGACATTCCCGATAGTACTACCCCGAATCCGTCTCCGATTTTATCTAACTTCCGGTCAGATTGGGTAAGGAAGGCTGACGATTCTGCGAAAACGACGGTACGAGCATTGTTTATTTAACAAATATAAAATCGGTGATCGAAATGGTTCCCGGGGCCTCGATCGGACATTCCCGATATTACTACCCCCAATTTGTCTCCGATTTCATCTTACTGCCGGTCAGATTGGGTCGAGAAGTCGATGCTGCGAAAACGACGGTAGGAGCATAGTTTATTTAACAAAGATAAAATCGTTGCTCGGAATGGTTCCCGTGGCCTCGATCAGACATTCCCGATATTACTGCCCCGTATTCGTCTCCGATTTTATCGTACTTCCGGTAAGGTTGGGTCGAAGAGTCTGACGATGCTACGAAAACGACGGTGGGAGCATTGCTTATTTAACAAAGATAAAATCGGTGCTCGGAATGGTTCCCGTGGCCTCGATCAGACAGTCCCGACATTGCTGCCACGAATTCGTCTCCGATTTTATCTTACTTCCAGGCAGAATGGGTTGAGAAGTCTGACGATGCTGGGAAAAAGACGATAGGAGCATTGTTTATTTAACAAAATTAAAATCGGTCATCAAAATGATTGCCGGAGCCTCGGACGGACATTACCGATATTACTGCCCCGATTTTGTCTCCGATTTTATCTCACTTCCGGTCAGATTGGATTGAGAAGTCTGAAGATGCAGCGAAAACGACGGTACGAGCAGTATTTATTTAACAAAGATAAAATCGCTGAACGGAATGGTTCCCGGGGCTTCAGTCGGACGTTCCCGATAGTCCTGCCCCGAATTTGTCTCCGGTTTTATCTTACTTCCGTTCAGATTTGGTCGAGAAGTCTGACGATGCTGCGGGAATGACGGTAGGTGCTATGTTTATTTAACAAAATAAGATCGGTCCTCGGAATGGTTGTCGGGGCCTCGATCGGACATTCCCGATATTACTACCCCGAATTCGTCTCCCATGTTATCTTACTTCCGGTCATATTGGGTCGAGAAGTCTGACGATGCTGCGGGAATGAAGGTAGTTGCTTTGTTTATTTAACAAATATAAAATCGGTGATCGAAATGGTTCCCGGGGCCTCGATCGGACATTCCCGATATTACTGACCCCAATTTGTCTCCGATTTCATCTTACTGCCGGTCAGATTGGGTCGAGAAGTCGATGCTGCGAAAACGACGGTAGGAGCATAGTTTATTTAACAAAGATAAAATCGGATCTCGGAATGGTTCTCGTTGCCCCGACCGGACATTCCCGACATTATTACACCGCATTCGTTTCTGATGTTATCTTACTTCCGGTCAGATGGGGTAAGGAATTCTGACAATGCGGCGAAAACGATGGTAGGATCATTGTTTATTTAACAAAGATAAAATCGGCCCTCGGAATGGGTCTCGGGGCCTCGATCGGACATTCCCAATATTACTGCCGCGAATCTGTCTTCGATTTTATCTTACTTCCGGTCAGATTGAGTCGAAAAGTCTGAGGATGCTGCGAAAACGACGGTAGGAGCTTTCTTTATGTCACAAAGATAAAATCGGTGCTCGGAATGCTTCTCGGGGCCTCGCTCGGACATTCCCGATATTACTACCACGAATTCGCCTCCGATTTTATCTTCGTTCCGGTCAAATTGGGTAAGAAAGTCTGACGATGCCGCGAAAACGATGGCAGAAGCATTGTTTATTTAACACAGATAAAATCGGTACTAGGAATGGTTCTCGGAGCCTCGATCGAACATTCCCGATACTACTGACCCGAATTTGTCTTCGATTTTCTCTTTCTTCCGGTCAGATTGGGTCGAGAAATCTGACGATGCTGCGAAAACGACGGTAGAAGCATTGTTTATTTATCAAAGATAAAATCGGTGCTCGGAAGGGTTCCCGTGGCCTCGATAGAACATTCCCGATATTACTGCCCCGGATCCGTCTCCGATTTTATCTTACTTCCGGTCAGATTGGGTAGGTTAGTCGGACGATGCTGCTAAATCGGTGGTTGGAGCATTGTTTATTTAGCAAAGATAAACTCTGTGCCCGGAATGGTTCTCGGGGCCTCGATCGGACACTCCCGATATTACTGCCCCGAGTTCGTCTCCGATTTGATCTTACTTCCGGTTGGATTGGGTCGAGAAGTCGATGCTGCGAAAACGACGATAGGAGCATAGTTTATTAAACAAAGATAAAATCGGTGCTCGGAATGGTTCCCGTGGCCTCGATCAGACATTCCCGATATTACTGCCCCGTATTCGTCTCCGATTTTATCGTACTTCCGGTAAGGTTAGGTCGAAAAGTCTGACGATGCTACGAAAACGACGGTGGGAGCATTGCTTATTTAACAAAGATAAAATCGGTGCTCGGAATGGTTCCCGTGGCCTCGATCGGACAGTCCCGACATTGCTGCCACGAATTCGTCTCCGATTTTATCTTACTTCCGGGCAGAATGGGTTGAGAAGTCTGACGATGCTGGGAAAAAGACGATAGGAGCATTGTTTATTTAACAAAATTAAAATCGGTCATCAAAATGATTGCCGGGGCCTCGGACGGACATTCCCGATATTACTGCCCCGATTTTATCTCCGATTTTATCTTACTTCCGGTCAGATTGGATTGAGAAGTCTGACTATGCTGCGAAAATGACGGTAGGAGCATTGCTTATTTAACAAAGATAAAACCGGTGATCGGAGAGCTTCCCGGGCCTCGGTCGGACATTCCCGATATTACTGCCCCGAATTTGTCTCCGATTTTATCTTACTTCCGGTCAGATTGGGTCGAGGAGTCTGACGATGTTGTGGGAATCACGGTAGGTGCTTTGGTTATTTAACAAAGATAAAATCGATCCTCGGAATGGTTGTCGGGGCCTCGATCGGACATTCCCGATATTACGACCACGAATTCAACTCCGATTTTATCTTACTTCCGGTCAAATTGGGTAAGGAAGTCTGACGATTCTGTGAAAACGATGGTAGAAGCATTGATTATTTAACATCGATAAAATGAGATCTCGGAATGGTTCCCGTGGAATCGATCGGACATTCCCGATATTATTACCCCCAATTCGTCTCCGATGTTATCTTACTTCCGGTTAGATTTGGTCGCGAAGTCGATGCTGCGAAAACGACGGTAGAAGCATGGTTTATTAAACAAAGACAAAATCGGTGCTTGGAATGGATCTCGGGGCCTCGGTCGGTTATTCCCAATATTACTGCCCCGAGTTTGGGTCCGATTTTATCTTACTGCCGGGCAGATTCGGTCGAGAACTCTGACGATGCTGCGAAAACGACGGTGGGAGCATTGTTTATTTAACAAAGATTAAATCGGTACTCTGATTGGTTATTGGGGCCTCGATCGAACATTTCGGTATTACTGCCCCGGATCCGTCTCCGATTTTATCTTACTTCCGGTCGGATTGGGTAGGGAAGTCTGAGGATGCAGAGAAAACTACGGCAGGAACAATGTTTATTTAACAAAGATATAATTGGTGGTCGGAATGGTTCTCGGGGCCTCGATCGGACATTCCCGATATTACTGCCCCGAATTCGTCTCCGATTTCATCTTACTTGCTGTCAGATTGGGTCGAGGAGTCTGACGATGCTGCGAAAAGAACGGTAGGATTATTGTTTATTGAACAAAGGTAAAATCGGTGCTCGGAATGGTTCCCGTGGCCTCGATCGGTCAGTCCCGATATTACAGCCCCGGATCCGTCTCTGATTTTATCTTACTTCCGGTCAGATTTGATAAAGAAAACTAACGACGGTAGGAGCATTGCTTATTTGACAACGATAAAATCGGTGCTCCGAATGGCTCCCGGGGCCTCGATCGGAAAATCCCGATATCACTGCCCCGAGTTAGTCTCCGATTTTATTTTACTTCCGGTAAGATTGGGTCGAGAAGTCGATGCTGCGAAAACGACGGTAGGAGCATTGATTATTTAACAAAGATAAAATCGGTGCTCGGAATAGTTCTCGGGGTTTCGATCGGACATTGCCGATATTACTGCCCCGAATTCGTCTCCGATTTCATATTTCTTCCGGTCAGAGTGGGTTGAGAAGTCAGACGATGCTGCGAAAACGACGATAGGAGCATTGTTGATTTAACAAAATTTAAATCGGTGATCGAAATGTTTCCAGGGGCCTCGTTCGGACATTCCCGATATTACTGCCCCGAATTTGTCTCCGGTTTTATCTTACTTCCGTTCAGATTTGGTCGAGAAGTCTGACGATGCTGCGGGAATGACGGTAGGTGCTATGTTTATTTAACAAAATAAGATCGGTCCTCGGAATGGTTGTCGGGGCCTCGATCGGACATTCCCGATATTACTACCCCGAATTCGTCTCCCATGTTATCTTACTTCCGGTCATATTGGGTCGAGAAGTCTGACGATGCTGCGGGAATGAAGGTAGTTGCTTTGTTTATTTAACAAAGATGAAATCGGTCCTCGGAATGTTTCTCGGGGCCTCGATCGGACATTCCCGATAGTACTACCCCGAATCCGTCTCCGATTTTATCTAACTTCCGGTCAGATTGGGTAAGGAAGTCTGACGATTCTGCGAAAACGACGGTACGAGCATTGTTTATTAAACAAATATAAAATCGGTGATCGAAATGGTTCCCGGGGCCTCGATCGGACATTCCCGATATTACTGCCCCCAATTTGTCTCCGATTTGATCTTACTGCCGGTCAGATTGGGTCGAGAAGTCGATGCTGCGAAAACGACGGTAGGAGCATAGTTTATTTAACAAAGATAAAATCGGATCTCGGAATGGTTCTCGTTGCCTCGACCGGACATTCCCGACATTATTACACCCCATTCGTTTCCGATGTTATCTTACTTCCGGTCAGGTGGGGTAAGGAATTCTGACAATGCGGCGAAAACGATGGTAGGATCATTGTTTATTTAAGAAAGATAAAATCGGCCCTCGGAATGGGTCTCGGGGCCTCGATCGGACATTCCCGATATTACTGCCCCGAATCTGTCTTCGATTTTATCTTACTTCCGGTCAGATTGAGTCGAAAAGTCTGAGGATGCTGCAAAAACGACGGTAGGAGCTTTCTTTATGTCACAAAGATAAAATCGGTGCTCGGTATGCTTCTCGGGGCCTCGCTCGGACATTCCCGATATTACTACCACGAATTCGCCTCCGATTTTATCTTCGTTCCGGTCAAATTGGGTAAGAAAGTCTGACGATGCCGCGAAAACGATGGCAGAAGCATTGTTTATTTAACAAAGATAAAATCGGTACTAGGAATGGTTCTCGGAGCCTCGATCGGACATTCCCGATACTACTGACCCGAATTTGTCTTCGATTTTCTCTTTCTTCCGGTCAGATTGGGTCGAAAAATCTGACGATGCTGCGAAAACGACGGTAGAAGCATTGTTTATTTATCAAAGATAGAATCGGTGCTCGGAAGGGCTCCCGTGGCCTCGATAGAACATTCCCGATATTACTGCCCCGGATCCGTCTCCGATTTTATCTTACTTCCGGTCAGATTGGGTAGGTTAGTCGGACGATGCTGCTAAATCGGTGGTTGGAGCATTGTTTATTTAACAAAGATAAACTCTGTGCCCGGAATGGTTCTCGGGGCCTCGATCGGACACTCCCGATATTACTGCCCCGAGTTCGTCTCCGATTTGATCTTACTTCCGGTTGGATTGGGTCGAGAAGTCGATGCTGCGAAAACGACGATAGGAGCATAGTTTATTAAACAAAGAAAAATCGGTGCTCGGAATGGTTCCCGTGGCCTCGATCAGACATTCCCGATATTACTGCCCCGTATTCGTCTCCAATTTTATCGTACTTCCGGTAAGGTTAGGTCGAAAAGTCTGACGATGCTACGAAAACGACGGTGGGAGCATTGCTTATTTAACAAAGATAAAATCGGTGCTCGGAATGGTTCCCGTGGCCTCGATCGGACAGTCCCGACATTGCTGCCACGAATTCGTCTCCGATTTTATCTTACTTCCGGGCAGAATGGGTTGAGAAGTCTGACGATGCTGGGAAAAAGACGATAGGAGCATTGTTTATTTAACAAAATTAAAATCGGTCATCAAAATGATTGCCGGGGCCTCGGACGGACATTCCCGATATTACTGCCCCGATTTTGTCTCCGATTTTATCTTACTTCCGGTCAGATTGGATTGAGAAGTCTGACTTTGCTGCGAAAATGACGGTAGGAGCATTGCTTATTTAACAAAGATAAAACCGGTGATCGCAGAGCTTCCCGGGGCCTCGGTCGGACATTCCCGATATTACTGCCCAGAATTTGTCCCCGATTTTATCTTACTTCCGGTCAGATTGGGTCGAGGAGTCTGACGATGCTGTGGGAATCACGGTAGGTGCTTTGGTTATTTAACAAAGATAAAATCGATCCTCGGAATGGTTGTCGGGGCCTCGATCGGACATTCCCGATATTACGACCACGAATTCAACTCCGATTTTATCTTACTTCCGGTCAAATTGGGTAAGGAAGTCTGACGATTCTGTGAAAACGATGGTAGAAGCATTGATTATTTAACAAAGATAAAATGAGATCTCGGAATGGTTCCCGTGGAATCGATCGGACATCCCCGATATTATTACCCCCAATTCGTCTCCGATGTTATCTTACTTCCGGTTAGATTTGGTCGCGAAGTCGATGCTGCGAAAACGACGGTAGAAGCATGGTTTATTTAACAAAGACAAAATCGGTGCTTGGAATGGTTCTCGGGCACTCGGTCGGTTATTCCCAATATAACTGCCCCGAGTTTGGGTCCGATTTTATCTTACTGCCGGGCAGATTCGGTCGAGAACTCTGACGTTGCTGCGAAAACGACGGTGGGAGCATTGTTTATTTAACAAAGATAAAATCGGTACTCTGATTGGTTCTTGGGGCCTCGATCGAACATTTCGGTATTACTGCCCCGGATCCGTCTCCGATTTTATCTTACTTCCGGTCGGATTGGGTAGGGAAGTCTGAGAATGCACAGAAAACTACGGCAGGAACAATGTTTATTTAACAAAGATATAATTGGTGGTCGGAATGGTTCTCGGGGCCTCGATCGGATATTCCCGATATTACTGCCCCGAATTCGTCTCCGATTTCATCTTACTTCCTGTCAGATTGGGTCGAGGAGTCTGACGATGCTGCGAAAAGGACGGTAGGATTATTGTTTATTGAACAAAGGTAAAATCGGTGCTCGGAATGGTTCCCGTGGCCTCGATCGGTCAGTCCCGATATTACAGCCCCGGATCCGTCTCCGATTTTATCTTACTTCCGGTCAGATTTGATAAAGAAAACTAACGACGGTAGGAGCATTGCTTATTTGACAAAGATAAAATCGGTGCTCCGAATGGCTCCCGGGGCCTCGATCGGAAAATCCCGATATCACTGCCCCGAGTTAGTCTCCGATTTTATTTTACTTCCGGTAAGATTGGGTCGAGAAGTCGATGCTGCGAAAACGACGGTAGGAGCATTGTTTATTTGACAAAGATAAAATCGGTGCTCGGAATGGTTCTCGGGGTTTCGATCGGACATTGCCGATATTACTGCCCCGAATTCGTCTCCGATTTCATATTTCTTCCGGTCAAAGTGGGTTGAGAAGTCAGACGATGCTGCGAAAACGACGATAAGAGCATTGTTGATTTAACAAAATTTAAATCGGTGATCGAAATGTTTCCAGGGGCCTCTATCGGACATTCCCGATATTACTGCCCCGAATTTGTCTTCGACTTTATCTTATTTCCGGTCAGATTGGGTCGAGAAGTCTGACGGAGCTGCAAAAACGATGGTAGGAGCTTTCTTTATTTAACAAAGATAAAATCGGTCCTCGAAATGGTTCTCGGGGCCTCGATCGGACATTCCCGATATTACTACCCCGAATTCGTCCCCGATTTTGTCTTACTTCCGGTCAGATTTGGGAAGGAAGTCTGACGATGCTGCGAAAACGGTGGCAGGAGCAGTGATTATTTAACAATGATAAAATCGGTGCCCGGAATCGTTCTCGGGGCCTCGATCGGACAATCCCGATATTACTGCCCCGAGTTCGTTTCCGATTTTATTTTACTTCCGGTAAGATTGGGTCGAGAAGTCGATGCTGCGAAAACGACGGTAGGAGCATTGTTTATTTAACAACGATAAAATCGGTGCTCGGAATGGTTCTCGGGGTATCGATCGGACATTGCCGATATTACTGCCCCGAATTCGCCTCCGATTTCATATTACTTCCGGTCAGAGTGGGTTGAGAAGTCTGACGATGCTGCGAAAACGACGATAGGAGCATTGTTTATTTAACAAAGATAAAATCGGTGATCGGAATGGCTCCCGGAGCCTCGGTCGGACATTCCCGATATTACTGCACCGATATTGTCTCCGATTTTATCTTACTTCCGGTCAGATTGGGTCGAGAAGTCTGACGATGCTGCGAAAACGACGGTAAAAGCTCTCTTTATTTAACAAAGATAAAATCGGTCCTCGGAATGGTTGTCGGGGCCTCGATCGGCCATTCCCGATATTACTACCCTGAAATCGTCTTCGATTTTATCTTACTTCCGGTCAGATTGAGACGGAAAGTCTGACGATTCTGCAAGACCGACGGTAGGAGCTTTCTTTATTTCACAGAGATAAAATCGGTACTCGGAATGTTTCTGGGGGCCTCGATCGCACATTTCCGATATTACTGCCCCGAGTTCATCCCCGATTTTATGTTACTTCCGGTTAGATTGGGTCGAGAAGTCGATGCTGCGAAAACGACGGTAGGAGCATTGTTTATTTTACAAAGATAAAATCGGTGCTCGGAATGGTTCTCGGGGCCTCGGTCGGTTATTCCCGATATTACTGCTCCGAGTTTGTGTCCGATTTTATCTTACTGTCGGGCAGATTCGGTCGAGAACTCTGACGATGCTGCGAAAACGACGGTGGGAGCATTGTTTATTTACAAAAGATAAAATCGGTGCTCGGAATGGTTCCCGTGGCCTCGATCGGACATTCCCGATATTACTGCCCCGGATCCGTCTCCGATTTTATCTTACTTCCGGTCAGATTGGGTAGGGAAGTCGGACGATGCTGCTAAATCGGTGGTTGGAGCATTGTTTATTTAACAAAGATAAACTCTGTGCCCGGAATGGTTCTCGGGGCCTCGATCGGACACTCCCGATATTACTGCCCCGAGTTCGTCTCCGATTTGATCTTACTTCCGGTTGGATTGGGTCGAGAAGTCGATGCTGCGAAAACGACGGTAGGAGCATAGTTTATTAAACAAAGATAAAATCGGTGCTCGGAATGGTTCCCGTGGCCTCGATCAGACATTCCCGATATTACTGCCCCGTATTCATCTCCGATTTTATCGTACTTCCGGTAAGGTTGGGTCGAAAAGTCTGACGATGCTACGAAAACGACGGTGGGAGCATTGCTTATTTAACAAAGATAAAATCGGTGCTCGGAATGGTTCCCGTGGCCTCGATCGGACAGTCCC
Organism: Ophion slaviceki; assembly: GCA_944452715.1. Classification (NCBI taxonomy): domain Eukaryota; kingdom Metazoa; phylum Arthropoda; class Insecta; order Hymenoptera; family Ichneumonidae; genus Ophion; species Ophion slaviceki. Next base: position 43,647,269 of record OX101786.1, read on the forward strand.
GATATTACTGCCCCAAGTTTGTCTCCGATCTGATCTTACTTCCGGTTAGCTTGGGTCGAGAAGTCGATGCTGCCAAAACGACGGTAGGAGCATAGTATATTAAACAAAGATAAAATCGGTGCTAGGAATGGTTCCCGTGGCTTCGATCAGACATTCCCGATATTATTGCCCCGTATTCGTCTCCGATTTTATCTTACTTCCGGTCAGGTTGAGACGAAAAGTCTGACGATGCTGCGAGAACGACGGTAGAAGCTTTTTTTATGTCACAAACATAAAATCGCTAAACGGAATGGTTGTCGGGGCCTCGATCGTACATTCCCGTTATTACTACCCCGAATTCGTCTCCGATTTTATCTTACTTCGGGTCAGAATTGGTAAAAAAGTCTGACAATGCGGCGAAAACGATGGTATATGGTTTATATAAAAAAGATTTATATAAAAAAGATAAAATCGATCCTCGGAATGGTTCGCGGGGCCTCGATCGGAAATTCCGGATATTTCTACCCCGAATTCGTCTCCGATTTTATTTTACTTACGGTCAGATTGGGTACGGAAGTCTGACGATGCTGCGAAAACGATAGTAGGAGCATTGTATATTGAACAAAGATAAAATCGGTACTCGGAATGGTTCTCGGGGCCTCGATCTGACATTCCGGACATTACTGCCCCGAGTTTGTCTCCCATTTTACCTTACTTCCATTGAGATTGGGTCAAGAAGTCTGACGATGCTGCGAAAACGACGGTGGGAGCATTGTTTATTTAACAAAGATAAAATCGGTGCTCGGAATGGTTCCCGTGGCCTCGATCGGACATTCCCGATATTACTTCCCCGAATTCGGCTCCGATTTTATCTTACTTCCGGTCAGATTGAGTCGAGAAGTCTGACGATGCTGCGAGAACGACGGTAAGAGCTTTGTTTATTTAACAAAGATAAAATCTGTGCTCGGAATGGTTCTCGGGGCCTCGGTCGGACATTTCCGATATTACTGCCCCGAATTCGTCTCCGATTTTATCTTACTTCCGGTCAGATAGGGTTGAAAAATCTGACGATCCTGCGAAAACGTTGGTACGAGCATCGTTTATTTAACAAAGATTACATCGCTGATCGGAATGGTTCCCGAGACCTCGATCGGACGTTGCCGATATTACTGCCCCGAATTTATTTCCGATTTTATCTGACTCCCCGTCAGATTGGGTCGAGAAGTATGACGATGCTGCGGGAATGACGGTAGGTGCTTTGTTTATTTAACAAAGATAAGATCGGTCCTCGGAATGGTTCTCGGGGCTTCGATCGGACATTCCCGATATTACTACCCCGAATTCGACTCCGATGTTATCTTCGTTCCTGTCAAATTGGATAAAGAAGTCTGACGATGCCGCGAAAACGATGGCAGAAGCATTGTTTATTTAACAAAGATAAAGTCGGTACTCGGAATGGTTCTCGGAGCCTCGATCGGACATTCCCGATATTACTGACCCAAGTTTGTCTTCGATTTTATCTTTCTTCCGGTCAGATTGGATCGAGAAATCTGACGATGCTACGAAAAAGACGGTAGAAGCATTGTTTATTTACAAAAGATAAAATCGGTGCTCGGAATGGTTCCCGTGGCCTCGATCGGACATTCTCGATATTACTGCCCCGGATCCGTCTCCGATTTTACCTTACTTCCGGTCAGATTGGGTAGGGAAGTATGACGATGTAGAGAAAACGACGGTAGGAACATTGTTTATTTAACAAAGATATAATCGGTGGTCGGAATGGTTCTCGGGGCCTCGATTGGACAATCCCGATATTACAGCCCCGAATTCGTCCCCGATTTTATCTTACTTCCGATCAGATTGAGTCGAGAAGTCTGACGATGGTGCGAAATCGACGGTAGGAACATTGTTCATGTAACAACGATCAAATCGGTGCTGAGAATGGTTCCCGTGGCCTCGATCGGACCTTCCCGATATTCCGGCCCTGAATCCGTCTCCGATTATATCTTAATTCCGGTCAGATTTGGGAAGGAAGTCGGACGATGCTGCTAAAACGTTGGTTGGAGCATTGTTTATTTAACAAAGATAAAATCGGTGCCCGGAATGGTTCTCGGGGCGTCGATCGGACATTCCTGATATTACTGCCCCGAGTTTGTCTCCGATTTGATCTTACTTCCGGTTAGCTTGGGTCGAGAAGTCGATGCTGCCAAAACGACGGTAGGAGCATAGTATATTCAACAAAGATAAAATCGGTGCTCGGAATGGTTCCCGTGGCTTCGATCAGACATTCCCGATATTATTGCCCCGTATTCGTCTCCGATTTTATCTTAATTCCGGTCGGGTTGAGACGAAAAGTCTGACGATGCTGCGAGAACGACGGTAGAAGATTTTTTTATTTCATAAAGACAAAATCAGTGCTCGGAATGGTTCTCGGGGCCTCGGTCGGACATTGCCGATATTACTGCCCTGAATTCGTCTCCGATTTCATCTTATTTCTGGTCAGATTGGGTCGAGAAGTCAATTTTGCGAAAACGACGGTAGGAGCATTGTTTATTTAAGAAAGATAAAATCTCATCTCGAAATGGTTCCCGTGGCCTCGATCGGAAATTTCCGAAATTACTACCTGCAATTCGTTTCCGATGTTATCTTACTTCCGGTCAGATTGGATAAGGAACTCTGACAATGCGGCGAAAACGATGGTAGGATCATTGTTTATTTAACAAAGATAATATCGGCCGTCGGAATGGTTCTCGGGGCCTCGTTCGGACATTCCCGATATTGCTGCCCCGAATTCGTCTTCGATTTTATCTTACTTCCGGTCAGATTGAGTCGAAAAGTCTGACGATGCTGCGAGAACGACGGTATGAGCGTTCGTTATTTCACAAAGATAAAATCGGTGCACGGCATGGTTCTCGGGGCCTCGGTCGGACATTTCCGATATTACTGCCCCGAATTCGTCTCCGATTTTATCTTACTTCTGGTCAGATTGGGTTGAGAAGTCTGACGATGCTGCGAAAAAGACGATAGTATCATTGTTTATTTAACAAAATTAAAATCGGTCATCGAAATGGTTCCCGGGGCCTCGGACGGACATTCCCGATATTACTGCCCCGAATTTGTCTCCGATTTTATCTTACTTCCGGTCAGATTGGGTCGAGAAGCCTGACGATGCTGCGAAAACGATGGCAGAAGCATTGTTTATTTAACAAAGATAAAGTCGGTACTCGGAATGGTTCTCGGAGCCTCGATCGGACATTCCCGATATTACTGACCCAAGTTTGTCTTCGATTTTATCTTTCTTCCGGTCAGATTGGATCGAGAAATCTGACGATGCTACGAAAAAGACGGTAGAAGCATTGTTTATTTACAAAAGATAAAATCGGTGCTCGGAATGGTTCCCGTGGCCTCGATCGGACATTCTCGATATTACTGCCCCGGATCCGTCTCCGATTTTACCTTACTTCCGGTCAGATTGGGTAGGGAAGTATGACGATGTAGAGAAAACGACGGTAGGAACATTGTTTATTTAACAAAGATATAATCGGTGGTCGGAATGGTTCTCGGGGCCTCGATTGGACAATCCCGATATTACAGCCCCGAATTCGTCCCCGATTTTATCTTACTTCCGATCAGATTGAGTCGAGAAGTCTGACGATGGTGCGAAATCGACGGTAGGAACATTGTTCATGTAACAACGATCAAATCGGTGCTGAGAATGGTTCCCGTGGCCTCGATCGGACCTTCCCGATATTCCGGCCCTGAATCCGTCTCCGATTATATCTTAATTCCGGTCAGATTTGGGAAGGAAGTCGGACGATGCTGCTAAAACGTTGGTTGGAGCATTGTTTATTTAACAAAGATAAAATCGGTGCCCGGAATGGTTCTCGGGGCGTCGATCGGACATTCCTGATATTACTGCCCCGAGTTTGTCTCCGATTTGATCTTACTTCCGGTTAGCTTGGGTCGAGAAGTCGATGCTGCCAAAACGACGGTAGGAGCATAGTATATTCAACAAAGATAAAATCGGTGCTCGGAATGGTTCCCGTGGCTTCGATCAGACATTCCCGATATTATTGCCCCGTATTCGTCTCCGATTTTATCTTAATTCCGGTCGGGTTGAGACGAAAAGTCTGACGATGCTGCGAGAACGACGGTAGAAGATTTTTTTATTTCATAAAGACAAAATCAGTGCTCGGAATGGTTCTCGGGGCCTCGGTCGGACATTGCCGATATTACTGCCCTGAATTCGTCTCCGATTTCATCTTATTTCTGGTCAGATTGGGTCGAGAAGTCAATTTTGCGAAAACGACGGTAGGAGCATTGTTTATTTAAGAAAGATAAAATCTCATCTCGAAATGGTTCCCGTGGCCTCGATCGGAAATTTCCGAAATTACTACCTGCAATTCGTTTCCGATGTTATCTTACTTCCGGTCAGATTGGATAAGGAACTCTGACAATGCGGCGAAAACGATGGTAGGATCATTGTTTATTTAACAAAGATAATATCGGCCGTCGGAATGGTTCTCGGGGCCTCGTTCGGACATTCCCGATATTGCTGCCCCGAATTCGTCTTCGATTTTATCTTACTTCCGGTCAGATTGAGTCGAAAAGTCTGACGATGCTGCGAGAACGACGGTATGAGCGTTCGTTATTTCACAAAGATAAAATCGGTGCACGGCATGGTTCTCGGGGCCTCGGTCGGACATTTCCGATATTACTGCCCCGAATTCGTCTCCGATTTTATCTTACTTCTGGTCAGATTGGGTTGAGAAGTCTGACGATGCTGCGAAAAAGACGATAGTATCATTGTTTATTTAACAAAATTAAAATCGGTCATCGAAATGGTTCCCGGGGCCTCGGACGGACATTCCCGATATTACTGCCCCGAATTTGTCTCCGATTTTATCTTACTTCCGGTCAGATTGGGTCGAGAAGCCTGACGATGCTGCGAAAACGATGGCAGAAGCATTGTTTATTTAACAAAGATACAATCGGTACTCTGAATGGTTGTCGGGGCCTCGATCGGACATTTCCGAGATTACCGCCCCGAGTTCGTCCCCGATTTTACCTTACTTCCGGTCAAATTGGGTCGAGAAGTCGATGCTGCGAAAACGACGATAGGAGCATTGTTCATTGAACACAGATAAAATCGGTGCTCGGGATGGGTCCCGTGCCCTCGTTCAGACATTCCCTATATTACTGCCCCGTATTCGTCTCCGATTTTATCTTACTGCCGGCTAGATTGAGTCGAAAAGTTCGACCATGCTGCGAGAACGACGGTAGGAGCTTTCTTTATGTCACAAAGATAATACCGGTTCTCGGAATGCTTCTCGGGGCCTCTATCGGACATTGCCGATATTACTGCCCCGAGTTTGTCTCCGATTTTATCGTACTTCCAGGCAGATTGGGTGGAGAAGTCTGACGATGCTGCGAAAACGACGGTGGGAGCATTGTTTACTTAACAAAGATAAAATCGGTGGTCGGAATGGTTCCCGTGGCCTCGATAGGACATTACCGGTGTTACTGCCCCGATTTCGGCTCCGATTATATGTTACTTCCGGTCAGGTTGGGTCGAAGAGGCGGACGATGGTGCGAGGACGACGATAGGAGCATTGTGTATTTAACAAAGATAAAATCGGTGCTCGGAATGGTTCTCGGGGCCTCTATCGGACATTCCCGACATTACTGCCGCGAGTTTGTCTCTGATTTCATCTTACTTTCGGTCAGATTGGGTCGAGAAATCTGACGATGCGGCGAAAACGACGGTGGCAGCATTATTTATTTAACAAAGATAAAATCGGTGCTCGGAATGGTTCCCGTGGCCTCGATCGCACATTGCCGATATTAGTGCCCCGGATCCGTCTCCGATTTTTTCTTACTTTCGGTCAGATTGGGTAAGGAAGACTGACGACGCTGCGAAAGTAACGGTAGGAGCATTGTTTTTTAACAATGATAAAATCGGTGCTCGGAATGTCTCCCGGGGTATCGGTCGGACCTTCCCGATATTACTGCCCCGAATTCGTCTCCGATTTGATGTTACTTCCCGTCAAATTGAGTCATGAAGTCTGACGATGCTGCGAGAACGGCGGTAGGAGCTTTGTTTATTTAACAAAGATAAAATCGGTGTTCAGAATGGTTCTCGGGGACTCGGTCGGACATTCCCGATATTACTGCCCCGAATTCATCTCCGATTATATTTTACTTCCGGTCAAATTGGGTCGAAAAGTCTGACGATGCTGCGAAAACGACGGTGGGAGCATTGCTTATTTAACAAAGCAAAAATCGGTTCCCGGAATGGTTCCCATGGCCTCGATCGGACATTCCCGACATTGCTGTCCCGATTTCGTCTCCGATTTTACTTTACTTCTGGTCAGATTGGTTCGAGAAGTCTGACGATGGTGAGAGTACGACGGAAGGAGCATTGTGTATTTAACAAAGATAAAATCGGTGCTCGGAGAGGTTCCCGTGGCCTCGATCGGACATTCCCGATATTACTGCCCCGAATTCCTTTCCGATTTTATCTTACTTCCGGTCAGATTGAGTCGAGAAGTCTGGGCCTGCTGCGAGAACGACGGTAGGAGCTTTGTTGATTTAATAAAGATAAAATCGGTGCTCGGAATGGTTCTCGGGGCCTCGGTCGGACATTCCCGATATTGCTGCCCCGAATTCGTCTCCGATTTTATCTTATTTCCGGTCAGTTTCGGTAAGGAAGTCTGACGATGCTTCGAAAACGATGGCAGAAGCATTGTTTAATCAACAAAGATAAAATCGGTCCTCGGAATGGTTCTCGGGGCCTCGATCGGACATTCCCGATATTGCTACCCCGAATACGTCTCCGATTTTATCTTACTTCCGGTCAGATTGGGTAAGTACGTCTGACGATGCTGCGAAAACGACGGTAGGAGCATTGTTTATTTAACAAAGATCAAAACGGCCCTCGTAATGGTTGTCGGGGCCTCGATCGGACAAACCCGATATTACTACCCCGAATTCGTCTCCGCTTTTATCTTATTTCCGGTCAAATTGGGTAATGAAGTCTGACGATGCTGCGAAATCGATAGTAGGAGCATTGTTTATTGAACATAGATAAAATCGGTACTCGGAATGGTTCTCGGGGCCTCCATCGGACATTCCCGATATTCCTGCCCCGAGTTTGTCTCCGATTTTATTTTACTTGCGGTCAAGTTGGGTCGAAAAGTCTGACGATGCTGCGAAATGACGGTGGGAGCATTGCTTATTTAACAAAGATAAAATCGGTGCTCGGACTGGTTCCCGTGGCCTCATCGGACATTCCCGACATTGCTGTCCCGTTTTCGTCTCCCATTTTATTTTACTTCCGGTCACATTGGGTCGAGACGTCTGACGACGGTGAGAGAACGACGGTAGGAGCATTGTGAATTTAAGAAAGATAAAATCGGTGCTCGGAATGGTTCCCGTGGCCTCGATCGGACATTCCCGATATTACTGCCCCGAATTCGTCTCCGATTTTATCTTACTTCCGGTCAGATTGAGTCGAAAATTGTGACGAAGCTGCGAGAACGATGGTAGGAGCTTTCTTTATTTCACAATGACAAAATCGGTGCTCGGAATGGTTCTCGGGGCCTCGATCGGACATTCCCGACTTTACTGCCCCGATTTTGTCTCCGATTTTATCTTACTTCCGGTCAGATTGGGTCGAGAAGTCTGACGATGTTGCGAGAACGACGGTAGGAGCATTGTTTATTTAACAAAAATAAAATCGGTGATCGAAATGGTTGCCGGGGCCTCGTTCGGACATTCCCGATATTACTACCCCGAATCCGTCTCCGATTTTATCTTACTTCCGGTCATATTGGGTAAGGAATTCTGTCGATGCTGCGAAAACAGCGGTAGGAGCTTTCTTTATTTAACAAAGATAAAATCGGTGCTCGGAATGGTTCTCGGGTCCTCGGTCGGACATTCCCGATATTACTGCCCCGAATTCATCTCCGATTTTATCTTACTTCTGGTCAGATTGGGTAAGGACGTCTGACGATGCCGCGAAAACGACGGTAGGAGCATTGTTTATTTCACAAAGATAAAATCGGTCCTCGTACTGGTTCTTGGGGCCTCGATCGGACAATCCCGATATTACTAACCCGAATTCGTCTCCGATTTTATCTTATTTCCGATCAAATTGGGTAATGAAGTCTGACGATGTTGCGAAATCGATAGTAGGAGCATTGTTTATTGAACAAAGATAGAATCGGTAGGCGGAATGGTTCTCGTGGCCTCGATCGGACATTCCCGATATTCCTGCCCCGAGTTTGTCTCCGATTTTATCTTACTTCCGGTCAGATTGTGTCGAAAAGTCTGACGATGCTGCGAAAACGACGGTGGGAGCGTTGCTTATTTAACGAAGATAAAATCGGTCGTCGGAATGGTTCTCGGGGCCTCGATCCGACAATCGCGATATTACTACCCCGAATTCGTCTCCGATTTTATCTTATTTCCCGTCAAATTGGGTAATGAAGTCTGACGATGGTGCGAAATCGATAGTAGGAGCATTGTTTATTGAACAAAGTTAAAATCGGTTCTCGGAATCGTTCCCGTGGCCTCGATCGGACATTCCCGATATTGCTGTCCCGAATTCGCCTTCGATTTTATCTTACTTCCGGTCAGATTGAGTCGAGAAGTCTGAGCATGCTGCGAGAACGACGGTAGGAGCTTTGTTTATTTAACAAAGATAAAATCGGTGCTCGGAATGGTTCTCGGGGCCTCGGTCGGACATTCCCGATATTGCTGTCCCGAATTCGTCTCCGATTTTATCTTATTTCCGGTCAGATTGGGTAATGAAGTCTGACGATGCTGCGAAAACGATGGCAGAAGAATTGTTCAATCAACAAAGATATAATCGGTCCTCGGAATGGTTCTCGGGGCCTCGATCGGACATTCCCGATATTGCTACCCCGAATACGTCTCCGATTTTATCTTACTTCCGGTCAGATTATGTTAGTACGTCTGACGATGCTGCGAAACCGACGGTAGGAGAATTGTTTATTTAACAAAGATCAAATCGATCCTCGTAATGGTTCTCGGGGCCTCGATCGGACAATCCCGAAATTATTACCCCGAATTCGTCTCCGATTTTATCTTATTTCCTGTCAAATTGGGTAATGAAGTCTGACGATGCTGCGAAATCGATAGTACGAGCATTGTTTATTGAACATAGATAAAATCGGTACTCGGAATGGTTCTCGGGGCCTCGATCGGACATTCCCGATATTCCTGCCCCTAGTTTGTCTCCGATTTTATTTTACTTGAGGTCAGGTTGGGTCGAAAAGTCTGACGATGCTGCGTAAACGACGGTGGGAGCATTGTTCATTTAACATAGATAAAATCGGTGCTTGGACTGGTTCCCGTGGCCTCGATCGGACATTCCCGACATTGCTGTTCCGCTTTCGTCTCCGATTTTATTTTACTTCCGGTCAGATTGGGTCGAGAATTCTGACGATGCTGCGGGAATGGTGGTAGGAGCATTGTGTATTTTACAAAGATAAAATCGGTACTCGGAATTGTTCTCGGGGCCTCGATCAGACATTCCCGACATTACTGCCGCGAGTTTGTCTCCGAGTTTATCCTACTTCCGGTCAAATTAGGTCGAGAAGTCTGACGATGCTGCGAAAACGACGGTAGAAGCATTGTTTATTTAACAATGATAAAATCGGTTCTCGGAACTGCTCCCGCGGCCTCGGTCGGACCCTGCCAATATTACTGCCCCGAATTCGTCTCCGATTTTATCTTCCTTCCGGTCTCATTGAGTCAAGAAGTCTGACGATGTTGCGAGAACGGCGGTGGGAGCTTTGGTTATTTAACAAAGATAAATTCGGTGCTCGGAATGATTCTCGGGGCCTCGGTCGGACATTCCCGATATTACTGTCCCGAATTGGTCTCCGATTATATTTTACTTCCGGTCAAATTGGGTCGAAAAGTCTGACCATGGTGCGAGAACGACGGTAGGAGCATTGTTTATTTAACAAAGATGAAATCGGTCGTCGGAATGATTCTTGACATTATTCCCGACATTACTACCCCGACTTCGTCTCCAATCTTATCTTACTTCCGGTCAAATTTGGGAAGGAAATCTTACGATGGTGCGAGAACGACGGTAGGAGCATCGTGTATTTAACAAATATAACATCGGTGCTCGGAATGGTTCCCGGGGCCTCGATCGGACATTCCCGATATTACTGCCCCGAATTATTCTCCGATTTTATCTTACTTCCGGTCAGATTGAATCGAGAAGTCTGACGATACTGCGAAATCGACGGTAGGAGATTTGTTTATTTCACAAAGATAAAATCGATGCTCGGACTGGTTCTCGGGGCCTCGGTCGGACATTGCCGATATTACTGTCCCGAATTCGTCTCCTATTTTATCTTATTTCCGGTCAGATTGGGTTGAGATGTCTGACGATGCTGCGAAAACCACTGTAGGAGCATTGTTTATTTAACACCATTAAAATCGGTGCTCGGAATGGTTCTCGGAGCCTCGGTCGGACATTCCCGATATTACTGCCCCGAATTCATCTCCGATTATATTTTACTTCCGGTCAAATTGGGTCGAAAAGTCTGACGATGCTGCGAAAACGACGGTGGGAGCATTGCTTATTTAACAAAGCAAAAATCGGTTCCCGGAATGGTTCCCGTGGCCTCCATCGGACATTCCCGATATTGCTGTCCCGATTTCGTCTCCGATTTTACTTTACTTCTGGTCAGATTGGTTCGAGAAGTCTGACGATGGTGAGAGTACGACGGAAGGAGCATTGTGTATTTAACAAAGATAAAATCGGTGCTCGGAGAGGTTCCCGTGGCCTCGATCGGACATTCCCGATATTACTGCCCCGAATTCCTTTCCGATTTTATCTTACTTCCGGTCAGATTGAGTCGAGAAGTCTCGGCCTGCTGCGAGAACGACGGTAGGAGCTTTGTTTATTTAATAAAGATAAAATCGGTGCTCGGCATGGTTCTCGGGGCCTCGGTCGGACATTCCCGATATTGCTACCCCGAATACGTCTCCGATTTTATCTTACTTCCGGTCAGATTGGGTAAGTACGTCTGACGATGCTGCGAAAACGACGGTAGGAGCATTGTTTATTTAACAAAGATCAAAACGGTCCTCGTATTGGTTGTCGGGGCCTCGATCGGACAAACCCGATATTACTACCCCGAATTCGTCTCCGATTTTATCTTATTTCCGGTCAAATTGGGTAATGAAGTCTGACGATGCTGCGAAACCGATAGTAGGAGCATTGTTTATTGAACATAGATAAAATCGGTACTCGGAATGGTTCTCCGGGCCTCCATCGGACATTCCCGATATTCCTGCCCCGAGTTTGTCTCCGATTTTATTTTACTTGCGGTCAAGTTGGGTCGAAAAGTCTGACGATGCTGCGAAATGACGGTGGGAGCATTGCTTATTTAACAAAGATAAAATCGGTGCTCGGACTGGTTCCCGTGGCCTCGATCGGACATTCCCGACATTGCTGTCCCGTTTTCGTCTCCCATTTTATTTTACTTCCGGTCACATTGGGTCGAGACGTCTGACGACGGTGAGAGAACGACGGTAGGAGCATTGTGAATTTAAGAAAGATAAAATCGGTGCTCGGAATAGTTCCCGTGGCCTCGATCGGACATTCCCGATATTACTGCCCCGAATTCGTCTCCGATTTTATCTTACTTCCGGTCAGATTGAGTCGAAAATTGTGACGAAGCTGCGAGAACGATGGTAGGAGCTTTCTTTATTTCACAAAGACAAAATCGGTGCTCGGAATGGTTCTCGGGGCCTCGATCGGACATTCCCGACTTTACTGCCCCGATTTTGTCTCCGATTTTATCTTACTTCCGGTCAGATTGGGTCGAGAAGTCTGACGATGTTTCGAGAACGACGGTAGGAGCATTGTTTATTTACCAAAAATAAAATCGGTGATCGAAATGGTTGCCGGGGTCTCGTTCGGACATTCCCGATATTACTACCCCGAATCCGTCTCCGATTTTATCTTACTTCCGGTCAGATTGGGTAAGGAATTCTGTCGATGCTGCGAAAACAGCGGTAGGAGCTTTCTTTATTTAACAAAGATAAAATCGGTGCTCGGAATGGTTCTCGGGTCCTCGGTCGGACATTCCCGATATTACTGCCCCGAATTCATCTCCGATTTTATCTTACTTCTGGTCAGATTGGGTAAGGACGTCTGACGATGCCGCGAAAACGACGGTAGGAGCATTGTTTATTTCACAAAGGTAAAATCGGTCCTCGTACTGGTTCTTGGGGCCTCGATCGGCAATCCCGATATTACTAACCCGAATTCGTCTCCGATTTTATCTTATTTCCGATCAAATTGGGTAATGAAGTCTGACGATGTTGCGAAATCGATAGTAGGAGCATTGTTTATTGAACAAAGATAGAATCGGTAGGCGGAATGGTTCTCGTGGCCTCGATCGGACATTCCCGATATTCCTGCCCCGAGTTTGTCTCCGATTTTATCTTACTTCCGGTCAGATTGGGTCGAAAAGTCTGACGATGCTGCGAAAACGACGGTGGGAGCATTGCTTATTTAACGAAGATAAACCCGGTCGTCGGAATGGTTCTCGGGGCCTCGATCCGACAATCGCGATATTACTACCCCGAATTCGTCTCCGATTTTATCTTATTTCCCGTCAAATTGGGTAATGAAGTCTGACGATGCTGCGAAATCGATAGTAGGAGCATTGTTTATTGAACAAAGTTAAAATCGGTTCTCGGAATCGTTCCCGTGGCCTCGATCGGACATTCCCGATATTGCTGTCCCGAATTCGTCTTCGATTTTATCTTACTTCCGGTCAGATTGAGTCGAGAAGTCTGAGCATGCTGCGAGAACGACGGTAGGAGCTTTGTTTATTTAAGAAAGATAAAATCGGTGCTCGGAATGGTTCTCGGGGCCTCGGTCGGACATTCCCGATATTGCTGTCCCGAATTCGTCTCCGATTTTATCTTATTTCCGGTCAGATTGGGTAATGAAGTCTGACGATGCTGCGAAAACGATGGCAGAATCATTGTTTAATCAACAAAGATATAATCGGTCCTCGGAATGGTTCTCGGGGCCTCGATCGGACATTCCCGATATTGCTACCCCGAGTACGTCTCCGATTTTATCTTCCTTCCGGTCAGATTATGTTAGTACGTCTGACGATGCTGCGAAAACGACGGTAGGAGAATTGTTTATTTAACAAAGATCAAATCGATCCTCGTAATGGTTCTCGGGGCCTCGATCGGACAATCCCGAAATTATTACCCCGAATTCGTCTCCGATTTTATCTTATTTCCTGTCAAATTGGGTAATGAAGTCTGACGATGCTGCGAAATCGATAGTACGAGCATTGTTTATTGAACATAGATAAAATCGGTACTCGGAATGGTTCTCGGGGCCTCGATCGGACATTCCCGATATTCCTGCCCCTAGTTTGTCTCCGATTTTATTTTACTTGAGGTCAGGTTGGGTCGAAAAGCCTGACGATGCTGCGAAAACGACGGTGGGAGCATTGTTCATTTAACATAGATAAAATCGGTGCTCGGACTGGTTCCCGTGGCCTCGATCGGACATTCCCGACATTGCTGTTCCGCTTTCGTCTCCGATTTTATTTTACTTCCGGTCAGATTGGGTCGAGAATTCTGACGATGCTGCGGGAATGGTGGTAGGAGCATTGTGTATTTTACAAAGATAAAATCGGTACTCGGAATTGTTCTCGGGGCCTCGATCAGACATTCCCGACATTACTGCCGCGAGTTTGTCTCCGAGTTTATCCTACTTTCGGTCAAATTAGGTCGAGAAGTCTGACGATGCTGCGAAAACGACGGTAGAAGCATTGTTTATTTATCAATGATAAAATCGGTTCTCGGAACTGCTCCCGCGGCCTCGGTCGGACCCTGCCAATATTACTGCCCCGAATTCGTCTCCGATTTTATCTTCCTTCCGGTCTCATTGAGTCATGAAGTCTGACGATGCTGCGAGAACGGCGGTAGGAGCTTTGGTTATTTAACATAGATAAATTCGGTGCTCGGAATGATTCTCGGGGCCTCGGTCGGACATTCCCGATATTACTGTCCCGAATTGGTCTCCGATTATATTTTACTTCCGGTCAAATTGGGTCCAAAAGTCTGACCATGGTGCGAGAACGACGGTAGGAGCATTGTTTATTTAACAAAGATAAAATCGGTCGTCGGAATGATTCTTGACATTATTCCCGACATTACTACCCCGACTTCGTCTCCAATCTTATCTTACTTCCGGTCAGATTTGGGAAGGAAATCTTACGATGGTGCGAGAACGACGGTAGGAGCATCGTGTATTTAACAAATATAACATCGGTGCTCGGAATGGTTCCCGGGGCCTCGATCGGACATTCCCGATATTACTGCCCCGAATTATTCTCCGATTTTATCTTACTTCCGGTCAGATTGAATCGAGAAGTCTGACGATACTGCGAAATCGACGGTAGGAGCTTTGTTTATTTCACAAAGATAAAATCGATGCTCGGACTGGTTCTCGGGGCCTCGGTCGGACATTGCCGATATTACTGTCCCGAATTCGCCTCCTATTTTATCTTATTTCCGGTCAGATTGGGTTGAGATGTCTGACGATGCTGCGAAAACCACTGTAGGAGCATTGTTTATTTAACACCATTAAAATCGGTGCTCGGAATGGTTCTCGGAGCCTCGGTCGGACATTCCCGATATTACTGCCCCGAATTCATCTCCGATTTTATCTTACTTCCCTGACAGATCGCAACACCCAACCGATGGGTGTCCAATGACCATTTGACACCCAAAAAACGGTGTCGTCACTGATTTGGGTGTCGACACCCCAAAAAAAAGGTGTCAACACTGATTTGGATGTCAACACAAAAAAAAACGGTGTTGACACTGATCTATACCTACGCTGTTTTGCGTGTCAACACCCATAAAAAAAGGTGTCAACACTAATTTAGGTGTCGACACCAAAAAAAAACGGTTTTAACACTGATCTGGACCGAGGCTGTTTTGGGTGTCGACACCCAAAAAGACTGAGTTGACACTGATTTGGGTGTCGACACCCCAAAAAAACGGTGTTGACACTGATCTGGACCTACGCTGTTTTTGGTTTCAACACCCATAAAATAGGTGTCAACAATAATTTGCGTGTCGACACCCAAAAAAAAACGGTTTTAACACTGGTCTGGGCCGCGGCTGTATTGGGTGTCGACACCCAAAAAACGGTGTCACCACGGATTTGGGTGTCAACACCAAAAAAAAACGGTGTCGACACTGATTTGGACCTACGCTTTTGGGTGTCAACACCCATAAAAAAAGGTTTCAACACTAATTTGGGTGTCGACACCCAAAAAACGGTTTTAACACTCATCTCGACCTACGCTGTTTAGGGTGTCAACACCCATAAAAAAGGTGTCAACACCCATTAAAAAAATGTGTCAACACTAATTTGGGTGACACAAAAAAAACGGTTTTAACACTGATCTGGACTGAGGCCGTTTTGGGTGTCGACACCCAAAAAGGCGGTGTCGACACTGATTTGTGTGTCTACACATAAAAAAACGGTGTTGACACTGATCTCGACCTACACTGTTTTGGGTGTCAACATCCACAAAAAAGGTGTCAGCACTGATCTGCGTGTCGACACAAAAAAAAACGGTGTTGACACTGATGTAGACCGAGGCTGTTTTCGTGTCGACACCTAAATAATTTAGTATTGACACCATATTCGTGCCCGTGCATGAATTCCGTATCGTTATGGCTTTTTTGAGTGTCGACACCGAAATTTTTAAAAATTACAGTGCACACTCCTTTCTACATACAATGAATACAAGCATATGTATGCCCAACTTATTTTTCAGTTTATTCTAGGATATTTGGATGAATTAATGAAAAAAAGGAGTTTTTGGAAGGTTTAACGATTATAAGAGCAATAACATTTGAAATTATTCTTGGAACGTTTAGAAGAGCGGTACAATTTACCGACCTTTTTTATTTTACTGTTTATGTAACAAATATTTATAATTTTATTATGATTATAATATACGCGTACATGAATTCATGGCACATAATGTTTTACATTTTATAAATAGACACAAATTACCCAAGTTCAAGGGATTCGGGTTAACTAGTCCGTTTCCCAGGTATTGGCAATTTTTACACCGTATTCGAGGTTATCCAATCTAGTTATTATAGCCGGAGCTATTATATCGTTTTTGAGAACGAATCCTCTGGTATGTGCCCTCAATTCCCGAATGTGTTTGGCTTCACCCAATGAACCATTATTTTCGTAAAATTGAACAAATACTCCATTTATTATTTGCCCTTCGTCATTTATGAAGCTCACTATTGATAAAATTTCGGCGAAATGATCCGTGACTGTGTATATATATTTGTTGCAACTCTTGGTATTGTCACGCTCACCGTGACGACTACAGTACAAATTTCCATCTATTATCGCTCTTTTATATTCAGTCATTTTACTGCTACACGCTTGTTGTTTATTAGTCAATACGTCATGTTGCTAACGATTAGGATCTTTCCTTGTGGACATTCCAAAACCTTGGAATTCAGCAATTCCTCGGCCGATGTCATTACTGCGGAAAGGAGGTTTTTACCCAGTATTAAAAATAGCTATTACATTTCTCTTTGTTTCATCTGATATTGTCGGATCGTGAATTACGCATCGTGCGAAGTCGTTCAATAAATATTTGTTCATAACTTGAAGTGGTCTACCGGTAGGGCCATGCAAAAATTCTATTATTTTTTTGTTAAAAGCTTCGTATATAAACGCGCTGTGGACCCACATCGGACCCCAATCTTTAACGGTTCTTATTATGTGTCGAAGAATGTGCAAATTGTATCTCATATTGTCGCGTGTAAATAAGATTTGATATTCTTTTACGAATTGATTGATCAATTTATTAGCGCGATTGATATTTTCTTCGCTCAACGAGTCACCGTTGAGTATATGAAGCGCTTCAGAGAGTTTGCAAAAGAGAAGTAAGTATGCGTTTGAAATTAATCCCGTCAAACACGGTACGGCATAATATAGAATCGAATTTCGCCATTCGGTGGCTTTCCATGATCTGTAACAATCTAGGCTTCTAGGCTTCCTCGCTATCCTACTCGGTGTCCGTATTGTTTGCAATCGTTGATCAATGACTGTACGGATTCTGGGGCCACCGAAGTACTATGGTGATGTCGCTGGACTACCGAGAATCAATTCTATCATAGTCTTGGCAACGCCGAGGAAAGCGTTGTGCATTCCGTCCACTACCAAGCTTTTGCGGAGGTCAAACGAAGATAGACTTTTTAGAACTGTATTTCCTTTTATTCCCCCATAATGGTATACCGGTTTTTGTCGCTTTACTCATTTGCGAACGCATTTCTGCATCTCTACGTTCTCTGAAATCCTTCACAGGATATACTCTACCTAACGATCCAAGTTTTTCGCCTTTCGCGTAACAAAACGTACATCCGTGGATGCCGCCGAATCTTTTTATATTGAGAATTTCGTATCTAGCCACCGAATCTACTATACAAGTAGTCGTCATAAATTTTCTCGTTACTGTTATATTATCATGTAGCTTCCACGTTATACCGGTGTGGTGTAAAAATTCCAGTTCTTCGATTATTGGCTTCAAGTATGAATTCAAATCCGGTTCACGTTTATCTACATAAATTCCTGCTAATATCATGTATCGTTTTCGTGCGTGCGGAGGGAGTTCGTTGATTGTTAATAACACCGGCCAGACACCATCCGTTGATGATTTACCAACTTGGCAGCCATCCGTATTCATTGTAAACAAATAATTAAATTCTTGATTTAAGAATTGACCAGGTAGTTGCAACTTTTTATATAATTTACCATCGACTATATCCTCCATTCCGTTCGTTCTTTTTTTTTCTATCGTACCGATATCTTAGATGTTTAACGAAATTCGGTATTGCAAACATTCTTTTTAATTGCTCTGTTATGTTTAAATTTATAAAGTATGTAGTATTTTTCAAAGGTTTAGTGGGGCTCGACGATCCGCACAAACAGTCAATTGTTGGTCTTTTATTTTGACCAATTACCTGTAGACAACTTCGACAATAGATGTTTCGCGTTTGAAAATTTTCTTCTTTTCGTCCCAAACATTGCCATAAAGCATTTTTCGTTGTAGGTATTTTACTTTGATTTATGATAAACTTGAATATACCTAATATTGTTAAAAGTGCTTCAAAACAAAACTTGAAGCGTAGCGCTGCCGCTATAACGGTCGTTATGATTACCCCTACCCTCATATTCGGTCTCATTGTCACTATCTCACCGGGATCGATATTGAAAACTCGAGTATTCTCATCTTCATTGTTGTCATCGTTATCGTTATCATTATCGTTGTCGCCATCATCATCGTTGTCGTCGTTGTCGTCGTCATCCTCTTCACTATAAAAATAATCGTCGACAGCGAACAGGTATTCGTCGTTGTTATCGCCGAAATCATCATCATCGTCGACTATAGTTTTTCTCGGTATCGATCCCTCGTCATCGGTGTTGCCGTAATTTTGATAATCATCACTATCATTCTGATCGACAGCTGTTGTGATAGCTCTGTTGTCATCATTATTAATACTTGACCCTTCTATATTATCGTCACGATCATTTGCGTCATTTAAATCGAAGAGCATTTCGACGTCGGTATGATGAATATCATTGCTACCGTCGTCGTTATCAATAATATCATCCATGCTATTATTAACGGCATCTTCTTCGTCTAGGTAGAATTCATTTCCTTCGACCCGTTCTCGCGTGTCTACCTCACCTTCGCCATCATAATTAAAGTTTCCGCCATAATTCTTCCTCTCGTTTGATCGCGAAGAGGAAGCAGCATTAGGTGTAATTTCTCGTAACCCTGTCGTTGGCTCTCTTCTATGGGCTGTCTTTAAAGATTGTATAATATAGGTGTAGTGTCCGGAATAGGGAAGGAATAACGACACCGTTTAGTTACGTAGCTTGTTTATTCGGTGTCTCACCGAGGACTGACTCAAGTCGATGAGAGTCCGAGGTTATCGACGTCTTATACTAATACATTCGTATATCCATTATATCCATATCCTACACCTTCTCCCTCGCAATAATAATAATAATAATAATAATAATAATAATAATAATAGGCGTAGGGAAGCTGGCGTGCCCATCGCCCGGGGGAGCACAACTCCTTCGCAATAGCCACCGACGTGCCAGGCTAACCACCTAGCACGCCGAAAACTAGGTTCCAACTAGACGTAGTCAGGCCCCCCACAACCGGTCCCTCTCGGATGGGGACCAAGGATCAGTTGGGAGGGGCACCCGGATAGGATCCACGGCAGCGACTACGGCTCGAAATCGGCGCCTAGAGTGGACGGAGGAACTCAAGGAGGACCTCATCCGCTGCTGGAGGGATAGCCTGCCGTCGCGAAGCGGCTACATGGCGAGGTTGCAGGCCCTGTGGAGCCAAGTGCACCCAGAGCTTGCATACCTCTCGCAACAACATCTGCGAGACCAGGCCGCCCGTTTACGATGACAAGGCTACGATCTCTTGTTACTATCACCAGAGCTGTCCGACAGGCGCTCTTCCGCGCGTTCAGTGCGGAGCTCTGCCGGACGGCCTCAAGATCGGTCCCCCCGGCAGTCGGATCCCCCCGTTGGCGCGTCGATTTGACAGAGGACTGGGAAACAAGGAGGGAGAGAGTCACTGGGAAATTTTCTCTTCAGCCTGGTTGCCTAGAAGCGGCAAATGAGTCCCTTGCGGCAGCAATCCCTGAGACTGCTGATCTCCTCAGCTTGAACTGGGCTGTGTGTCACGCGGCTGTTGAGGCGAAACCTCGGACACGCAATGATAAGGCGGCGTTCGTGGTTAAGACTAGGCGGCGCGTTGCACAGCTCCAGAATAAGATCAATGAAGCGCGGAAGCAGATATCCCGTGTTCAATGTGTGTTAGACTTCATTACGGCGGGGAGGGCGTTTACCCCTAAAATCCGAAAAATCAGCTCGGAACTGAAATGCCGTCACCACACATTGAACAAAGCTATGCTTCTTATTGTGAAGGAACGCTACGTGGAGAAGGTGCGGAACCTGGGGGTTGCGAAGCAATCCCTAGAGAGGCGGCTGGGTCGGGCGTTAGACAACGCCCTCTTCCGTTCTGACCCAGGCCGCTGGTTCCAACCACCTACGCCTGCCCCCGACACAGCGCCAACAGCTGTTCAGGTGGAGCGGTTTTGGGGAGAACTGTATAGCAGGGAGGGTCATTTTGATGAAAGCACTCCAGCTCTGGGGCGGTTCAACGCGTTTTGCCGGCAACAGCCGAGTCAGCGTGGCGACTGTCTTCCAGTCACGCGGGGTGAGGTGGAGAAGGCGGTGAGTAGCATGAGGAACCACGCCGCTCCCGGACCAGATGGGATTAACATCTTCTGGTGGAAGAAATTCACGTGCACCCATACCCATCTGGCCCGCATCTTCTCGTCGTTCATCGATGGGACGGTGCGCATCCCTGCGTGGCTGACAGAGGGAAGGACGGTGCTACTCCCCAAAAAGGGGATTTGTCTCGTCCGGAGAACTACCGCCCGATAACGTGTCTGAATGCGCTCTGTAAGATCTTCACAAAGATTCTTTATGAGCGTGTTCTGCGCGAGATCGAGCCTGCATGGCGGGAGATATACGAACAAAGGGGATCCAAGAGGGGACTGGGAGGTTGTAAGGAGAACCTGCTGGTGGACCGTTGCATTGCGCAAGACGCGGTCCAGCACAAGTGTAACCTCTCGGTCGCTTGGATAGACTACCGTAAGGCGTTCGACACTGTCAGTCACAAACTGATTATACACCTACTCGAACGCCTTTCGGTGAGTCCTTATATAGTGAGATGCATTAAGCAGCTCATGCCGCTCTGGAAGACACGCTTCACAGTTAAGACTAGTGAAGGCAACGTGTCGACCGGAATGGCGGGGTATAGGAGGGGGATTATCCAGGGAGATTCTCTCAGCCCCCTCCTGTTTTGCATCTCGCTATTACCCTTATCAATCGCCTTGCGGGCTGCACGCGGGTACGAAGCGGGGCCCCCCGGGGGGCGTGGGCGAGGGATCACCCATTTATTTTATATGGATGACCTCAAGCTATACGCTCCCGGGGAGGCGGGGCTTAAGCTCCTCTTGAACATCGTAGCGACGTACACGCGGGCGGCGGGAATGGACTTCGGATTGGACAAATGCGCTATTCTTCATCTCAGGAGAGGGAGAGCAGAGGGTGTCGCGACTGATGTTCGGCTGGTGGACGGGAGCGTCTTCAAACACCTGGACGCCGGGGGGTCTTATCGGTACCTTGGCATCGATCAGCGCTCTCTTCAAGACGCTGAGGGTGTCAAGGGGGCCCTCCGGCGTCGTCAAATGGCGTAGAGACGAGCTTAAACAGCTGGACATCGGCACACGCAAAATAATGAACATCCAACGGAGTCTGCACCCTCGATCTTCCACCCCGCGCCTTTATATGCTGCGTCAGAGCGGCGGGCGTGGGCTCTTGGGATTGGAGTGTCATCATGACCGCATGGTCCTCGGAATAGCAAGCGACGTGATAACAAGCTCGGACCCGCTCCTGGAGATTGTGCACCAGCATGAGCTTCATGGGGCGGGTGCTTTTCTTTATAAGGCAACAGATCGTGCGGCAGAGACCCGCGGCTTGGAGTTCCGCCGGCACCGGCGTGGCGCCTTGCCAATAGACTCCGTCGCTCGGTTGCCCGGGTCCCGACGTCGGCGGGCAATCAGGGCGGCCGAACAGACTGTCCTGACTCGGCAGCACGTGGACAGACCCATGCACGGTGTGTTTTTTCACCACATCGATGAACAGGGGCTGTCCACCCAGCTGACCTTTTCCTTCTTGCGGTCAGCTGGACTGATGTCCGAGACCGAAGGGTTTATCTGCGCCTGCCAAGACGGAGTCATCAACACCCTGGTCTATCGCAGCCGCATTTTGGGTCAGCCTCTGCCGACCACTTTGTGTCGTGCATGCAAACAATCGCCGGAGACACTAATGCATCTACTGTCGGCTTGCCCAGTATATGCAGTCTCCGGCTATATCCATCGCTATAACGCGGCCCTGAGAGTGTTGTACTACCATCTACGGCACTCTTATGGGATAGACCGGGAACCCGTGCCCCCTTATTTACCAGGAGATATTGAGTCCGTTGTCGTGGGCGAGAGGTGCAAGATTTATTGGAACTTCTCATTCGCGACCATCGGGCCGCTACAAGCGACTAAGCCTGATGTTGTCCTCTTCGATTTCGACGACAAGACGATATACGTCATTGAGTTCTCGGCTCCGGCCGAAGTGAACGTGTTGCGAAAGGAAGAGGAGAAACGGCTCAAGTATCAGCCTCTCCTGGCCGAGCTACGTCGTTTGCACCGAGGATTTAGGGTAACTCTCGTTGTCCTCATCATCGGCGCGCTAGGGGGGATGAAGGAGTCTTTTGTATCGGGCCTCGCTGGCATACCGGTTTGCAAACCCGGTGTCCGGTTGCTAGCGGGTCGGATGCAGAAGGCGGTCATACTTGGGTCCCTCCGTTTACTCAGGCAACACGATTGTGGACTGCGGTAGCCGCTAACCCGCTGGCTTGAGGGAGCGGCTATCGCAGAGCGATTCATTGGACTTTTCGCGCGTTTTTTTGACTGGGCGGAAGTCGAGGTGGTGTCGGAACCCTCGAATGTCGCCCAGCGTTATTGTTCCGGTCTAGATTAAGACCGAGCCTAACCCCCTGGGGTAGATGAATGTTTCCCAGTGCAAACTGAGGAAGTGCGTTGCCCGGAGCAATAAAGTCTAATAAAAAAATAATGATAATGATAATTTGAATGATAATAATAATAATAAATCATACATTGCTGTGTTCTATGCGTGGGTGAGGCGGCTACACTAAGCTTATTTATTTTTATTCGCAATGCGCTCCGATCTTCGTACTTTATCCCCTATTTCGACGCCTGTGGGTTCCCGTGCGCG
Source organism: Ophion slaviceki (assembly GCA_944452715.1). NCBI lineage: Eukaryota > Metazoa > Arthropoda > Insecta > Hymenoptera > Ichneumonidae > Ophion > Ophion slaviceki. Next base: position 43,670,274 of record OX101786.1, read on the forward strand.
ATGATCCCGTCGTTTTTTATCTTTATCATCCGATTCATTTTCTAGCAAGTCTTGGTTACACTCTGACATTTGGTTAACATGCCGCTTCCAGACTTGTCCTTCTACATCCACGATGTATGTAATACCCGGCACGGAAATATCTGTAGTTATTGCTGGGGTCCATTTCAGTTTCCCCACTCGGAAGTCGCGCACCATTACCTTTTGGCCTATTTCAAATTTCGCTGTCCTAAGCCCACCATGATTTCTTTTTTGCACCTCTTGCGCTCTAATTACAGTATTGTTAACGGGATTTGGGCGCAATAGCGAGAAACGGCACCGCGGCTCTCTTCCCAATAGTAATTTTGCAGGGCTAGTTCCTGTGGTTTTGTGCGGTGTGACCCTATAATCAGATAGGAATAGGTGTAATGCTGATGCGCTATCGGTTCCGTCCGACATGATTTTAGACATGCGTGATTTAAATGTTTCCACAAATCGTTCCGCCGCGCCGTTTGTCGCTGGAAAGTGAGGTGGCGTGAAGCTTTGTCGAATTTCTAGTTCCGCGCAGAAATTTTTTAATTTTTGATTAATGAATGCACCCCCATTGTCCGTCACCAGGTGGTGGGGGTAACCGAATGTACTGGATGGTGGGGGTAACCAGGTGGTGGGGGTAACCGAATGAATGTTTTTGAAAGATCTGGATGATGACTAATAATAGTGGGTAATAAGAGGGTAATCTATGTGATACCGTTTACACACCTCGCGTAGTTGCTGTTTCGTTAATTGGTACATCCAACTTTTCTGACCTTGATTAATTGACCGGTCTATTTCACCCCCATCCATCCGTGCTTTAGGCTCAACTTGTTTTTAATTTAACTTTGAAATTCTTTTATTTAAATAGCACCGTGGATCCCATCCTCGTCGCCACTTGTAGTGTCCGGAATAGGGAAGGAATAACGACACCGTTTAGTTACGTAGCTTGTTTATTCGGTTTCTCACCGAGGACTGACTCAAGTCGATGAGAGTCCGAGGTTATCGACGTCTTATACTAATACATTCGTATATCCATTATATCCATATCCTACAATAGGAATATTACATTATTTACTAATGATTTGTTAGTTGAATTCATAAATTGGTTGCAATATTTTTAAAGGCCAATTGTTTTTAGTTGCTTACCTGTTCCAAATCATAATGCGGTAACTCATCCGCTGATGGTACTGTTCCATGAGCTTGGAGGTGTCCCTCGATGAATTTTCTTGTATTAGCCTTGATACTTCTTTTCGTCTTATAAATTCTTTTTGTTGTTCCATATGTCATACCCTTTCTCCGATTCGTCATTTTTCTGATATCTGGTTCACAGGATTTCGTTTAGGGTTTAGCAAGTACCTTGACAAACAAAAGCACACGAATGTTACAACGCTACTAGTGCATCATGCTCCTAAAATTTTTAATAAAAACGGACGATCTACTATTCATTTAAATTTTCACTACGGAAATCCCCTTTATTTCTACTCAACTCCAAATGCATTGTGTGTGTATGTGTGTCACATTCAACTACTCGTTATTATTACCGACATAGATTTTGAAGAATACGCTTGGAGTTGCTATTTGCGTACTATATTGTTGGTCGGCAATTTATTTTTATAATTTCGTTGCATTTTCAATAGTTAATGACTACTTCGGTGGTCGATAGCGTTTTTTCACCTCTATCGCATCTAGAAATATTTTTTTTAACGCAACGTCAAAGCCAACTGTTTCTCTCTTTCAATAGTTAATGTCTACTTCGGTGGTCGATTCCGTTTTTTCACCTCTATCGCATCTAGAAATAATTTTTTTAACGCAGCGTCGAAGCCAACTATTTCTCTCTTTGCGGATAAATAATCACATTCGTTTTGCGAAAACTTTCTACGTTCAATAACTTAGACAAATCGCCACTTGATAATTTGTCATTTTATTGCGCCTTGTACAGTTTTTGACCGGTATATACAGGGTGATCCAGAATAGGTGTATCAGCGGGAAATACCGGGTTCGACAGGTTACTCCGAAGATTTCTACCGAGCCGTTTTCTTTTTTTCGCCTCCGTCATCAAATGGGAAGCATTAGAAAATAGGCGTTCGATCTTCGAAATTAACGCTCGAATCCGCCATGTTGGACGATCGAAAAGGGCAGAAGAGTAGACGAAGGGCCACGAAGTCGTAGCAGACGTCAAGAAGGTTCTGCGAAACAGCAGCGTTTGACAAATGCCAGCGCGCATGATCTGACGTTTAGCGAAACATTCGCTCCGTTGCCTGTCAACCTATTCGGCCCGAGAATCGTGACACACGCTTTGACGTTTCACTTATCGTCTGCTACCGCTCGGCGTATTGCGTGCCAAAGCGTGAAGCGCGCCGAAATGAATGACATTTACGAATTTTGCAGCGATTATCCATCGAGAGCGCCTGTTCTTTTTGCTTCCTTAAGAAATAAAAATTAACAAAACCAAAGAAATGTCAATGATTATCGAATTTCGATAAACCGAATGATTTTTCTTGCGTATTGAAAAAAAATCAATACATAAGTTTTTATTAACAAACTCTCAATAACTTGACGCTACATTTTCGAGAATTGGATGTTTTCGGGATTCCATTTCTCATTCGACCACTCCGTTCAGTATCATAGTCGGATTGATCTCCAAAAATACATTTTTCTGTACGAATATCATCTCAAAATGTGTTCGAGCTGGGTTAGGAAACATGAGGAGAAGCTTTCCATTTCCTCATTTGGGGAGACGAAATCAGCCGGTTCCGGCAGACGAAAATCGATACGACGTTTTTTTGGGATTGAAAATAGATGAGAAGATCTTCTGCACCGCCTGAGATACAATTTTTCACGTACCGATACGGGTTGATTCTGGAAATCCCAAAGCGTTGCGACTCTGTTTGCGGTTTCTCTTAAGGGGTAACACCACTCGAGCGGCAGAAAATTAGGCCTAACTTTGACAATTTATTTTGGCAGCATGAAAAAAGGCATAGGATTTCTTATGAGAGGGTTTATGTAAGACATATTAAAGGATGTAAAAATTATTGTAATTTTCGTACAAAATAGCGACGACAGAGCCCATCTTGAAAAACTTGTTTTGCAAAATGGGAGGCCGATATACGCGAACCCTTTGCATGAATCGATTTGAATTTTGATCGCAGCTTCATAATCACATTCTCTATGGGCGTACGTAGCCGTTTTTTTAAATGAAATGTAAACTTTTTTTTATAAACAATTTATCGCTTATCTTTTGGACAAAAAATCGATTTATTTCTTTCAATGTCCGCCATTTTTTCAAAATTTGATCGAAAAATCCCTACGTCGTCCCATAGAGAATGTAATTGTGAAGATACTATCAACATTTCAAATCGATCCGTTGGAAAGGTGTTCGTGTACTCCGTTCTCCCAGTTTTAAAAAACATGTTTTTCAGGATGGGCTCTGTCGCCGCCATTTTGCATGAAAATTATAATACATTTTTTTATCCTTTAGTATGTGTTAAATAAACCCTCTAAAAAGAAATCCTATCCTTTTATCAAATTCCCAAAATAAATTGTCAAAGTTAGGCCTTATTTTCTGCCGCTAGAGTGGTGTTACCCCTTAAGAATATTAGAACACCAGCGTTATGTAAAGGGTCAACATTTGTGCTACTTTATAATAAAATGTTATTTATTTATTCATTTCACTTGTGATCAGAGCAAATGGACAATTCATGCGGTGCACGAATCGTTGTCCGAATTGATTTCATCTCCTATCGCGATCGGGAACGAGATGAATTTATCTCGTTTCAATATCATCGGAAAGGCGATGAAATCAATGGTGAACTCGTCGTGACGGCTTCGAGTATGTCCTACGGACAATAGAAGAATCATTGACAAAATTGATTTCATCTCCATTCGCGATCGGGAACGAGATGAAATCATCTCCTTGCGATATTATCGGAATGGAGATGAAATCGACCGCGAACTCGTTGTGACGCTGTCGAGTATGTCCTATGGATAATGCACGAATCGTTGTCCGAATTGATTTCATCTTCTATCGCGATCGGGAACGAGATGAATTTATCTCGTTTCAATATAATCGGAAAGGAGATGAAATCAATGGCGAACTCGTCGTGACGTTGTCGAGTGTATCCTATGGATATTGCACGAATCACTGATTCAGAACTGATTTCATCTCCGTTCGCGATCGGGAACGGGATGAATTCATCGCGTTCCGATATAATCGGAAACGCGAGGAAATCAAAGGCAAACTCGTCGTGACGGCTTCGAGTATGTCCTACGGACACTAGAAGAATCATTGGCAGAATTGATTTCATCTTCGTTCGCGATGGGGAACGAGATGTAATCATCTCTTTGCGATATTATCGGAATGGAGATGAAATCAACCGCGAACTCGGTGTGACGTTGTCGAGTATGTCCTATGGATAATGCACGAATCGTTGTCTGAATTGATTTCATCTCCTATCGTAATCGGGAACGAGATGAATTTATCATGTTTCAATGTCATCGGAAAGGAGATGAAATCAATTTCGAACTCGTCGTGACGGCTTCGAGTATGTTCTACGGACACTAGAAGAATCATTGACAGAATTGATTTCATCGCCGTTCGCGATCGGGAACGAGATGAAATCATCTCTTTGCGATATTATCGGAATGGAGATGAAATCAACCGCGAACTCGGTGTGGGGTTGTCGAGTGTATCCTATGGATACTGCACGAATCACTGACAGATTTGATTTCATCTCCGTTCCCTACCGGGAACGAGACGAATTCATCTCGATCCGATATAATCGGAAACGAGATGAAATCAAAGGCAAACTCGTCGTGACGGCTGCGAGTATGTCCTACGGACACTAGAAGAATCATTAACAGAATCTATTTCATCTCCGTTCGCGATCGGGAACGAGGTGAAATCATCTCTTTGCGATGTTATCGGAATGGAGATGAAATCAACCGCGAACTCGGTGTGACGTTGTCGAGTATGTCCTATGGATAATGCACGAATCGTTGTCCGAATTGATTTCATCTCCTATCGCGATCGGGAGCGAGATGAATTTATCTTGTTTCAAAATAATCGGAAAGGAGATGAAATCAATGGCGGACTCGGCGTGACGGCTTCGAGTATGTCCTACGGACACTAGAAGAATCATTGACAGAATTGATTTCATCTCCTTTCGCGATCGGGAACGAGATGAAATCATCTCTTTGCGATATGATCGGAAACGAGATGAAATCAAAGGCAAACTCGTCGTGACGGCTTCGAGTATGTCCTACGGACACTAGAAGAATCATTGACAGAATTGATTTCATCTCCGTTCGCGATCGGGATCGAGATGAAATCATCTCTTTGCGATATTATCAGAATGGAGATGAAATCAACCGCGAAGTCGTTGTGACGTTGTCGAGTATCTCCTATGGATAGTGCACGAATCGTTTTCCGAATTGATTTCATCTCCTATCGAGATCGGGTACGAGATTAATTATCTCGTTTCAATATCATCGGAAAGGAGATGAAATCAATGGCGAACTCGTCGTGACGTTGTCGAGTGTATCCTATGTATACTTCATGAATCACTGACAGAATTGATTTCATCTCGGTTCGCGATCGGGAACGAGACGAATTCATCTCGTTCCGATATGATCGGAAACGAGATGAAATCAAAGGCAAACTCGCCGTAACGGCTTCGAGTATGTTCTACGGACACTAGAAGAATCATTGACAGAATTGATTTCATCTCCGTTCGCGATCGGGAACGAGGTGAAATCATTTCTTCGCGATATGATCGGAATGGAGATGAAATCAACCGCGAACTCGGTGTGACGTTGTCGCGTATGTCCTAAGAATAATGCACGAATCGTTGTCCGAATTGATTTCATCTCCTATCGCGATCGGGAACAAGATGAATTTATCTTGTTTCAATATCATCGGATAGAAGATGAAATCAATGGCGAACTCGTCGTGACGGTTTCGAGTATGTCCTACGGACACTAGAAGAATCATTGACAGAATTGGTTTCATCTCCATTCGCGATCGGGAACGAGATGAAATCATCTGTTTGCCATAATATCGGAATGGAGATAAAATCAACCGCGAACTCGTTGTTGCCGGCTGTTGCCGTCCGAGATGAAATCAATTCGGACAACGATTCGTGCATAATCCATAGGACATACTCGACAACATCACAACGAGTTCGCGGTTGATTTCATCTCCATTCCGATAATATCGCAAAGTGATGATTTCATCTCCGTTCGCGATCGCGAACGAAGATGAAATCAATTGTGTCAATGATTCTTCTAGTGTCCGTAGGACATACTCGAAGCCGTCACGACGAGTTTGCCTTTGATTTCCTCGCGTTTCCGATTATATTGGAACGAGATGAATTCATCCCGTTCCCGATCGCGAACGGAGATGAAATCAATTCTGTCAGTGATTCGTGCAATATCCATAGGATACACTCGACAACGTCACGACGAGTTCGCCATTGATTTCATCTCCTTTCCGATTATATTGAAACGAGATAAATTCATCTCATTCCCGATCGCGATAGAAGATGAAATCAATTCGGACAACGATTCGTGCATTATCCATAGGACATACTCGACAGCGTCACAACGAGTTCGCGGTTGATTTCATCTCCATTCCGATAATATCGCAAAGAGATGCTTTCATCTCGTTCCCGATCGCGAATGGAGATGAAATCAATTCTGTCAATGATTCTTCTAGTGTCCGTAGGACATACTCGAAACCGTCACGACGAGTTCGCCATTGATTTCATCTTCTTTCCGATGATATTGAAACAAGATAAATTCATCTCGTTCCCGATCGCGATAGGAGATGAAATCAATTCGGACAACGATTCGTGCATTATTCATAGGACATACGCGACAACGTCACACCGAGTTCGCGGTTGATTTCATCTCCATTCCGATCATATCGCGAAGAGATGATTTCACCTCGTTCCCGATCGCGAACGGAGATGAAATCAATCCTGTCAATGATTCTTCTAGTGTCCGTAGAACATACTCGAAGCCGTTACGACGAGTTTGCCTTTGATTTCATCTCGTTTCCGATCATATCGGAACGAGATGAATTCGTCTCGTTCCCGATCGCGAACGGAGATGAAATCAATTCTGTCAGTGATTCGTGAAGTATACATAGGATACACTCGACAACGTCACGACGAGTTCGCCATTGATTTCATCTCCTTTCCGATGATATTGAAACGAGATAATTAATCTCGTTCCCGATCTCGATAGGAGATGAAATCAATTCGGACAACGATTCGTGCACTATCCATAGGAGATACTCGACAACGTCACAACGACTTCGCGGTTGTTTTCATCTCCATTCCGATAATATCGCAAAGAGATGATTTCATCTCGTTCCCGATCGCGAACGGAGATGAAATCAATTCTGTCAATGATTCTTCTAGTGTCCGTAGGACATACTCGAAGCCGTCACGACGAGTTTGCCTTTGATTTCATCTCGTTTCCGATTATATCGCAAAGAGATGATTTCATCTCGTTCCCGATCGCGAAAGGAGATGAAATCAATTCTGTCAATGATTCTTCTAGTGTCCGTAGGACATACTCGAAGCCGTCACGACGAGTTCGCCATTGATTTCATCTCCTTTCCGATGATATTGAAACGAGACAAATTCATCTCGTTTCCGATCGCGATAGGAGATGAAATCAAGTCAGACAACGATTCGTGCATTATCCATAGGACATACTCGATAACGTCACAACGAGTTCGCGGTTGATTTCATCTCCATTCCGATAATATCGCAAAGAGATGATTTCATCTCGTTCCCGATCGCGAATGGAGATGAAATCAATTCTGTCAATGGTTCTTCTAGTGTCAGTAGGACTCACTCGAAGCCGTCACGACGAGTTTGCCATTGATTTCATCTCCTTTCCGATGATATTGAAACAAGATAAATTCATCTCGTTCCCGATTGCGATAGGAGATGGAATCAATTCGGACAACAATTCGTGCATCGATAGGAGATGGAATCAATTCGGACAACAATTCGTGCATTATCCATACGACATACTCGATAAGGTCGCATCGAGTTCGCGGTTGATTTCATGTCCATTCCGATAATATCGCAAAGATATGATTTCATCTCGTTCCCAATCGCGAACGGAGATGAAATCAATTTTGTCAATGATTCTTCTAGTGTCCGTAGAACATACTCGAAGCCGTCACGACGAGTTCGCCATTGATTTCATCTCCTTTCCGATTATATTGAAACGAGATAAATTCATCTTGTTCCCGATCGCGATAGGAGATGAAATCAATTCGGACAACGAATCGTGCATTATCCATAGGCGATACTCGACAAAGTCACAACGAGTTCGCGGTTGATGTCATCTCCATTCCGATAATATCGCAAAAAGATAATTTCATCTCGTTCCCGATCGCGATAGGAGATGAAATCAATTCTGACAATGATTCTTCTAGTGGCCCTAGAACATACTCGAAGCCGTCACGCCGAGTCGGCCATTGATTTCATCTCCTTTCCGATTATTTTGAAACAAGATAAAGTCACCTCGCTCCCGATCGCGATAGGAGATGAAATCAATTCGGACAACGATTCGTGTATTATCCATAGGACATACTCGATAACGTCACACCGAGTTCGCGGTTGATTTCATCTCCATTCCGATAATATCGCAAAGAGACGATTTCACCTCGTTTCCGATCGCGAACGGAGATGAAATAAATTCTGTCAATGATTCTTTTAATGTCCGTAGGACATACTCGAAGCCGTCACGACGAGTTTGCCTTTGATTTCATCTCGTTTCCGATTATATCGGATCGAGATGAATTCGTCTCGTTCCCGATCGGGAACGGAGATGAAATCAATTCTGTCAGTGATTCGTGCAGTATCCATAGGATACACTCGACAACCCCACACCGAGTTCGCGGTTGATTTCATCTCCATTCCGATAATATCGCAAAGAGATGATTTCATCTCGTTCCCGATCGCGAACGGCGATTAAATCAATTCTGTCAATGATTCTTCTAGTGTCCGTAGAACATACTCGAAGCCGTCACGACGAGTTCGAAATTGATTTCATCTCCTTTCCGATGACATTGAAACATGATAAATTCATCTCGTTCCCGATTGCGATAGGAGATGAAATCAATTCAGACAATGATTCGTGCATTATCCATAGGACATACTCGACAACGTCACACCGAGTTCGCGGTTGATTTCATCTCCATTCCGATAATATCGCAAAGAGATGATTTCATCTCGTTCCCGATCGCGAACGAAGATGAAATCAATTCTGTCAATGATTCTTCTAGTGTCCGTAGGACATACTCGAAGCCGTCACGACGAGTTTGCCTTTGATTTCCTCGCGTTTCCGATTATATCGGAACGAGATGAATTCATCCCGTTCCCGATCGCGAACGGAGATGAAATCAATTCTGTCAGTGATTCGTGCAATATCCATAGGATACACTCGACAACGTCACGACGAGTTCGCCATTGATTTCATCTCCTTTCCGATTATATTGAAACGAGATAAATTCATCTCGTTCCCGATCGCGATAGAAGATTAAATCAATTCGGACAACGATTCGTGCATTATCCATAGGACATACTCGACAGCGTCACAACGAGTTCGCGGTTGATTTCATCTCCATTCCGATAATATCGCAAGGAGATGATTTCATCGCGTTCCCGATCGCGAATGGAAATGAAATCAATTCTGTCAATGATTCTTCTAGTGTCCGTAGGACATACTCGAAGCCGTCGCGACGAGTTCACCATTGATTTCATCTCCTTTGCGATGATATTGAAACGAGATAAATTCATCTCGTTCCCGATCGCGATAGGAGATGAAATCAATTCGGACAACGATTCGTGCACCGCATGAATTGTCCATTTGCTCTGATCACAAGTGAAATGAATAAATAAATAACATTTTATTATAAAGTAGCACAAATGTTGACCCTTTACATAACGCTGGTGTTCTAATATTCTTAAGGGGTAACACCACTCTAGCGGCAGAAAATAAGGCCTAACTTTGACAATTTATTTTGGGAATTTGGTAAAAGGATAGGATTTCTTTTTAGAGGGTTTATTTAACACATACTAATGGATAAAAAAAATTTATTATAATTTTCTGAATTTTCTGAATTTTCCTATCCTGAAAAACATGTTTTTTAAAACTAGGAGAACACGAACACCTTTCCACCGGATCGATTTGAAATGTTGATAGTATCTTCACAATTACATTCTCTATGGGACGACGTAGGGATTTTTCGATCAAATTTTGAAAAAATGGCGGACATTGAAAGAAATAATTCGATTTTTTGCCCAAAAGATAAGCGATAAATTGTTTATAAAAAAAAAGTTTACATTTAATTTAATAAAACGGCTACGTACGCCCATAGAGAATGTGATTATGAAGCTGCGATCAAAATTCAAATCGATTCATGCAAAGGGTTCGCGTATTTCGGCCTCCCATTTTGAAAAACAAGTTTTTCAAGATGGGCTCTGTCGTCGCTATTTTGTATGAAAATTACAATAATTTTTACATTCTTTAATATGTCTTACATAAACCCTCTCATAAGAAATCCTATGCCTTTTTTCATGCTGCCAAAATAAATTGTCAAAGTTAGGCCTAATTTTCTGCCGCTCGAGTGGTGTTACCCCTTAAGAGAAACCGCAAACAGAGTCGCAACGCTTTGGGATTTCCAGAATCAACCCGTATCGGTACGTGAAAAATTGTATCTCAGGCGGTGCAGAAGATCTTCTCATCTATTTTCAATCCCAAAGAAACGTCGTATCGATTTTCGTCTGCCGGAACCGACTGATTTCGTCTCCCCTAATGAGGAAATGGAAAGCTTCTCCTCATGTTTCCTAACCCAGCTCGAACACACTTTGAGATGATATTCCTACAGAAAAATGTATTTTTGGAGATCAATCCGACTATGATACTGAACGGAGTGGTCGAATGAGAAATGGAATCCCGAAAACATCCAATTCTCGAAAATTTAGCGTCAAGTTATTGAGAGTTTGTTAATAAAAACTTATGTATTGATTTTTTTTCAATACGCAAGAAAAATCGTTCGGTTTATCGAAATTCGATAATCATTAACATTTCTTTGGTTTTGTTAATTTTTATTTCTTAAGGAAGCAAAAAGAACAGGCGCTCTCGATGGATAATCGCTGCAAAATTCGTAAATGTCATTAATTGCGGCGCGCTTCACGCTTTGGCACGCAATACGCCGAGCGGTAGCAGACGATAAGTGAAACGTCAAAGCGTGTGTCACGATTCTCGGGCCGAATAGGTTGACAGGCAACGGAGCGAATGTTTCGCTAAACGTCAGATCATGCGCGCTGGCATTTGTCAAACGCTGCTGTTTCGCAGAACCTTCTTGACGTCGGCTACGACTTCGTGGCCCTTCGTCTACTCTTCTGCCCTTTTCGATCGTCCAACATGGCGGATTCGAGCGTTAATTTCGAAGATCGAACGCCTATTTTCTAATGCTTCCCATTTGATGACGGAGGCGAAAAAAAGAAAACGGCTCGTTAGAAATCTTCGGAGTAACCTGCCGAACCCGGCATTTCCCGCTGATACACCTATTCTGGATCACCCTGTATAACGGAATTTATGAAATATTTCCATCCCAAACAAATTTTGAGGTTATGTCGATTTTTCAATTATGAACACTTTTTGAAATTAAATTTGTCCCAGTTTCATCATAATAATAAAAAAAAAACAATCCTTTTAAATATTTTTTTAAGGATACGTACCTTTTCACGCTTTGACGACCTGGACCATTGCACGGTTTCGATGATCCGCGAGAACGCGCGTTTTTGCGTCGTGCTGTTGTTCCTTGTCAAATCTTTGAATGCTTCATCGCCCACTCATCATTTTGATTAAAAATTTATTTTGTAATAACACAAACGAACAAATAAATAATTTATTAATAAGTAATTTGCGTTCAAGTCGAAAAAAGTTGTTACTTTTGTGAGTCAAAAAAAGCGTGAAAACCAGTAACAGCCACGGTCTTACATACAGGTCTTGCAACGAAGGTGGTGGGGGTGGTACGCTTAATGTCGGCAATAAGCTTTGGCTTATAGCCACAAGAGCGGCGCTGCGAACTTGTCATAGCGGCTAGGACAAGTAAATAGACATGTAAATGTAGGAGAATTTCCAACAAAAAAAATACTGAAAAGCGAAAATAAATATACGCTTTACGTATGTTGCACTGTATAGGATTCTATTGTTGAAGAATAATTTTTTTTAATTGAACTGCAGTTTTCTTTATCCTAAAGCATAATCGACTCAAGCAGCCCTGATAAGTATATATCATTTTTTGTTTTCCTCATTTGTCAACGCTGGATTCGAGTGGTGAAGGTAGTGCGCTCAAAACCCACGTTCAGCAATTTATTTTTTTTGATTGTGGGTATGAATTTTTTTTAAGGGTAAATATGTTATTAATTAATAAATCAAATTATTTTCATAATTTTAATTAATTTTTGAAAAATATATTTGCGGACACCATCAATTTTTTATTCCCGAGTATGGGGAGAAGCGGGGAATCAGTTTTGTTTAGTCAAATTATTTTCAGCATTTAGATTCAATTAATTTTTATTATTAAGTAAAAATCCGCACGATATCACCGTCATAAAAAACACGTGGTTTTATTAATGACGGTTATGTAACACTTTATAGTAGCCGATTAAGTGAGATTGTGTTGCCACATGCGTCTTCCGCTGTTTCGGCTATGATTTGATTGAAGCGATGCGAGCGGCGGTCAAAGAAATTAACGAGCCGACAGTAAGACGACCACCCCCACCGAGAATATTTGATTCAGTTGCAAGACCTGTATATAAGACCGTGGTAACAGCTCATGAAAGCATGGTGAATTTTCCAGTTAAAACTGGGTCACGACAGTGGGGTAGAAGGTGATTGGTGTGGATACCCGTAAGCAGATGCGATTATCTGTTGTCGGTAACGAAGGTGTTCTCCTTTATTAGATAAATACGTATAGACAATATATATATTTCATAGGACAAACGGACATTGTGTTTTAACGTGAGAATTCGATCGAGAATAAACAGTGAAAAGTGCCGCGTATTCGCGCTACCATATTTGACGCTTAAATACATTTGGTGAATGCAATCTAATAATACGGACGGATTATTGTATGTTGTCTTGAAAAAATAACTGAACATTTCGAGTACATAATTAATGTACGAATTACAACGCAACGATTCCTAATATATACAACAGAAAAAGGATATGAGACGATCTTGTGGTCGACGGTGAGAAATAGAAATGTTGTCAACAAACAAATTTCTCATCGGTGAAAATTCGATATTTTATTAAACAAGCAACGTTGTGATTTTTTAGATACGATCAAAGTTAACATAGCGAGATAATGGCGGACACGTATAACGACGAAGAAAATGAAGAAAATGATTCTTCGGTATCAACAGATGTTCAGTTTTGTTTGGTTTCTTACAAAGACAGCAACGATCCAAACAAAATATTTCCCACTGACGAAATATTGTATAGAAAAGGGAACAAATGGAAAAGCTGCACCAGCGATTATGTGGCCAAATTCTTAATGAATCCTAACCAAGTCGAAACACTTCGGGTACGGCATGAGGATGAAAAGCAAGGAGTCAGCTATCGGAAAATAAACATAGTTGCATTTGGACGTAAGTAAAAAATTGGTACTCTTCGCACAAAACGGACGAGCAATACGTCATTGCAAATATATATAATCTGCATATATATATATATATATATATATATATATATATATATATATATATATATATATATATATATATATATATATATATAGGGTGTATCTTAACTACTAGTTTTCCATTGGTGAGCATGTAGAGTGTACCTTTTCAAGCAAAACGCTTTTTTAAAAATGTTGTGCGACAAAAATTGGCAGAGATATTCACGAGTAAAGTCCAACGGTGAGTAAACAATGGCACGGTAATATCGGCGTCCAAGCGGGCGTGGGCGCGGACTTAAATCCACATTCCAGCTAGTGGATTTGAACGTTCAATTTGGAATTTTGAAATTTGAGTTTGTAACGTTATCCAGTCGCCCAAATAAGATATTAAATAATAAACAAAAAATGTTGAACAATGTTGTACATTGTTTACTCGAAAGATCTTTTGATCTTTAGATCTTTCGAGTAAACAATGGACAATATTTCTAACCCTTTTTATTTATTACTTAATACTTTACTTGAGCGACCGGAAAAGAATCCAAATTAAAATTTGAACATTCAAAATTGAAAGTTTCAACTTTCAATTTCAATTTCAATTTGACAAAAATGGATTTGAATTCACTTGCGCGAACGTGGATTCGAGCCTGCGCCTACTCTCGCTTGGACGCCGAAACTACTGTGCCATGGTTTACTCACCGTTGGACTTTACTCGTGAATATCTCGGCCAATTTTTGTCGCACGACATTTTCACAAAAAACGTTTTGCTTGGAAAAATACACCCTATATGCTCACCAACGGAAAACTAGTAGTTAAGATACCCCCTGTATACATATCGCGGTTTTATAAAACAATTGGGTTTTCAAAAATAGGAACAGAAGAGGAATGCGTGGCAAAGACTGCTATCAAGAAAACGCTGGGACGTTGACACAGAGTGCCGAGGAAAAAAAACTTCATGGATTCGCCCAATACCATTCACAGTCCACTGATTGAAACACAGAAAAAGAATTCTAAGAAAACTGAGCTGGCGGACGATAAGAAGAGCCTGCAGAATAAAGTTTGATTCTTCATCTTTCATACGATACTACATGCGATAGCCGAATGGATATTAAAATTGGACAGTTATTGCTTTGAGAGAGATGGATCTTTGGAAAAAGTTTTGTACACTCATTCATATAGCGGCATAACATTAGTTGACGCATGTGAATTAGTCATTCAATGAAGAATACAGGAATATTCAAATATTACTTTTTTTCCTGCATCATGTGAGGGGAAAAAGTCAATTTTTTTATGAATACTTCAACCATGAAAAGTATGATTAAAATATGTCGTTCAACCATGGCTTTGTGTTGGTACTTACATTGCAAATTTGTTTGAAACACAACATCGTTCCATTTTGTAGTCATCAGTTCATGATATCTCAAATCCACTATTATTGACATTTTTTTCAACCCGGGATGCTGTAACAGAAATCACCCTTTAATAAATTTATATAATGCATTGAACTTCGCGTAAATGTATTATGAGAATTTAAAACTAATTTGACTAAAATGAAGTGGCAATATTACCTATTCGTACGAATTTTATTCGTCCATATAAATGTACGAATAAAATATTTTTTGCACAATTGTTTTACCCTGATTGAAAAAATAGGCATATCTTGCGCGTC
Source organism: Ophion slaviceki (assembly GCA_944452715.1). Lineage (NCBI taxonomy): Eukaryota > Metazoa > Arthropoda > Insecta > Hymenoptera > Ichneumonidae > Ophion > Ophion slaviceki. The sequence goes on from OX101786.1 coordinate 43,685,666, forward strand.
TTTGAAAACGTAGTCAAAGCATATTTTGCGTAGGTCACGTCTCGGAATATAACAGCTTGGCCGGTCGCCATTGTGATAAAAAGAGTAACTCCAACGTGGCATGATGGCGCAGTTCTAATAAGGAGCCGAAAAATTTCAACTGTGAATAACAACGAATATGAGAACGTAATTGATATAATAGTAGAGGGTACATGTACAATACAGAAAAAAACAGTAATAGAAAGACGCAACGATTCAACAAAATGTTCGACTCGTTAATATATGGCATACACGCAGATCAACGGATGCAATGAAACTGAATAAGCTGTCGGCTGCGGCACAAACGATGAAAGACAGGAGGGGGGGAGAAGTCTTCTCTCTGACCTGCAGCCCGTGTCCAACATTTCACGAGGGGTGCGTGTCCCAAAATTCAGTGCCGGCAACTGCCAGTGCTACTAACAGAGAGAAACCTCTGCGGCTAATATGTACTTGGGGATATAGGATCACAGTGTTGCCAGTGAATTTGGGAACACAGTCAAGGTGATACATGGACAATGTTTGCAGCTCTCGTTTTTACATGAAACGAGGAAGTTGGCGCATTTTTTAAATCATGTGGGCTTAGATGTTGGAATCGAATCATTATATGTGTACCGAAATTAAATCGGCTGCTAAGCATTTTAATCAGCTTAACAGAATTTTTGACGAGTATATATAGCGCAAAATATGTCTCAGTTGGTTATTGACAATACAAACAAGACCGCAAAGAAAAAGAATTCATTCAAATGATTTTAAACAATGTCGATAAGATATAGAATTTCTTGACGACAATAAGTATTGTTGTTTTAAGAAAAATGATAATACTACAGATTAACAACTAAATACACCGGTCAAAAAAAGCATTGATAATCATAAATGAGTCTACCAAAACTGAGGCGATATTGTAGTAACGAATTTTCCGAAGTAGTAAAAAGGGATAAGAATAATGCGGAAATATATACATGTATATACTTGCCTGCAAATTGTATTGACACGATTTGAAACTAAATAATCGGACATAGAGATGACATTGGATATGTTAAAAAATGTATAAGATATTAAATTGATGAGTATAGGCGATTTTATCTGTATTGGATAACATTTTATTTTTGTTGCAGAAAGCATCAAGGAAGGCAACTAAAGCTGTAGCCAAAGAAGTTATGCTGCAAATCAAAGATGCGTCTCAGATGAAAGTGGTAATTCAAAATGTCATTTTAAAATTTGGTTGGAAAATATTTGCAGACAGAGAGCTCACAATTGGAACATTCAACATGTATTATTTACTCAAAGGATAACAAGAACGTTTTGAAGAGAAGGAAGATCGAAAAAGAAAAATATGACGATATAGCCGGCAAAAAATGGTCAATTACAAAAACGAGTAATAAAAATCGTACAAAGAAAAGCAGAAAACAAAATGCAATTGAAAAAACCAAGCGCATTCACCACAATACTTTCGGGAGTGGAGAAGAATCGGAATTAGAAAATATGGAATATAACGATCTTGGTGATAACGACTCAATGGATACGAGTGAGAGAAACGTATGGCGTGATGCTTCCGATTTTGGACCAAATCCAGCCGGCGAAGACTACAAGAAGCAAATCGATGTAAGTTTATTTGTACAATAGAAAGAATTCTACGCCAAGTAAAATAAATTACGACAAAAATTATTAAACGTGTCCCTGACCACGAGAAAAAATTCATGTGTTATGGTAAAACAGACGTTTCAGAAAAAAAACATTATGTAAACGTGCCTGAATGAAAAAGATTGGGTTGATCAATAGATAACAAACTCGGATAACGACAGTTCGATGGACAGAGGAACGGAACAAAATCAAGGCTTCAACTGTGACGGAAAGAAATTGCCACAATTGAAATTCGTATCTGACGATGAGTCAGACGATCGTGAGTGATTTTCCCATTAATTCAATTGTCATCATCGATATTATAAAGCTAATATTTGGCAATGAAAATTGGTTTAGGTGTACGAAAATCTGATGCAGTGGACTCGGAAAATGTATTCGAGAAGTGCCCGACTAAAAAAAAAGTAAGTTCATCTGTACAACATAAATAATGGCATGCTAAATAAAAATGGAAGACAACAGAAATATTTCAACGTAATGCCACAATTCATTACAAATGTACAAATTTTGTTAAAACGTCACGGACATCATGTTCTTTCTGAATGTAATGCTACTTGGCTCTCTTTAACTTACATCATATATAGCTTCGCCTGTTGGTTGCAGATACCGGTAACAGACCAAAGCCATCACGTAGAGCGGAAAATGCCAAAAGTGAGGAGCGTGGAGATTTTCCAACCACAGGTACACTAATCGGGCAGCTCAATCAATTCAGCATTCAAGCTTAAACCCCAGGCACATCAATCAGGCAGCACATCAATTGCCGCCGTGTGCCGCAAAAATTCAAATAGCCACCGCTATAATAGCCTCGACCCTAGCAATCTCCTGTCATGTCGCCTTTTTCCGCTCCACTACACGTGTTTAAATTTATATTTTACGAATCTTTTAATAACTAGTAACAATGGACTGTGTACGGGCATACCGGTGAAATAAATAAATACGTTAAAAATATTGAATAACTAATTGAACAATCGACGATAGCGACAAGTTACATTTTTGCGTACGACCTGCAACAATTACTTAAAATGTCCTGTGAAATGAAAAATAATTGTAAATTAATAAGCCTCAAAGCAAATGAAATGAAAGGTGATATGTTAAACTTAATGACACAATTTTTACAGGAAATCAACAGTACGGCGAACAACGTTGACGATGATGAAATAACCTATCAGGAAGGGATGACAAAATTCACCGTCGAATACGAAAGGGAATTCGAAAAAATGAAAAAAGATTTGGCTAAAAAGAACAAAAAGGTACCTTTGTTTCATAAATCCTGCTAAAAATATTGAGAGTTTTTGCGAAGCAAACGCATCACTCAAACTCAATTTTTTCATCGCTTCCTTCTTTTTCCTTGCTTGAATCTACAGAATATTGCCCGTGGTTGCACTGAAACGAAACAATGTTGAGTAATATTTCTAATAAAGTATATGTAATATAATTGGCAGTTGCGTAAAGTACGGAAAATTGCGAAGGATTTGGAAGAATTCGCTCGAAAATTAAAAGATCTCATCCCAAGTACAAACGACGACTCACCAACGGAACGTCAACAAAAAGTCACAGACATTCCGAAACCACAGAAAGGTGATACGAAAACATTCCTGTTTGGAAAAGCTTGGGATTATGAGAACGTTCTAAAGGCAATATCGTCGGAGAACCTCAATGGAAGGATCGTCTGTTTAATGAACGCATTGTGGTCTGACAAAGCAACAAGAATTAAATTCGGATTGAAAAAAAAATGCAAGCAGGATCTCATTGAAATACCAAACGAAGACCTGGTTGCAATAAAAAGTGAGTCGAAAAATAGAAACGATAGATTTACATGGAAATCTGTTTTGTTATTCATGAAAATGTGTTTATTTATAGATGCTGCAGAGTCATTGGACAGCATAAAGACCCACAGTGAAAGCCGCGTTATCGATATGGCCTATTATAAGAAAATCATTTCGAACATTGAAATGCGAGCGGCTGCGATACGAGAAAAATCGTCGCACCGAGGCAACAAAGAAGAGACAGTGGGCAAGCAGTCAGACTACCTCGTGAACATACATTGAAAAAAAAAATGTATCTTCATTTTCATTACTTTCATGTACGTACAATTTACAACAGAAAAATTGACAAAATAAAAAGAAATGTTTAAATTCAAATTTCAATAAACAAATCATTTATCGCACACATTCCGCAAATTTTCGTATAAAAAACCACGCTTTGTGACTAACATTTGTACTCCACTCGAACGTCAACACCGTTTTTTGTGTGTCGACACCGTTTTTTTTATGTGTCGACACGCAAATCCGTGTTGACACCGTTCTTTTGCGTGTCAACACCCAAAACAGCCTCGTTCAGATGGTGTCGAAACCAAATTTTTTTGGTGTTAAAATTGTAATTTGGCACCCTACACGTGACACTCAACACCAAAAAATTACGGTGTCACGATCGGTCAGTGTGTCAACACCGTTTTTTTGGGTGTCGACACTCAAATCAGTGTCAACACCGTTTTTTTGCGTATCGACACCCAAATCAGTGTTGACACCTTTTTTGGGTGTTGACACCCAAAACATCGTAGCTCCAAATCAGTGTCAACACCGTTTTTTGTATGTGTGGCCACCCAAATCAGTGTTGACACCGTCTTTTTGGGTGTCGACACCCAATACAGCCGCGGTCCAGATCAGTGTTAAAACCGTTTTTTTTTGTATCGACACTGACATTAGTGTTAACAGCTTTTTTATAGGTGTTGACACCCAAAACAGCGTAGGTCCAGATCAGTGTCAACACCGCTTTTTTGGGCGTCGAAACCCAAAACACCCTCGTCCAGATCAGTGTTAAAACCGTTTTTTTTTATGTCGATACCCAAATTAGTGTTGACACCTTTTTTATGGGTGTTGACACCCAAAGCCCAGATCAGTGTCAACACCGTTTTTTTTGGGTGTCGACACGCAAATCAGTGTCGACACCGTTTTTTTTTTTTTATGGGTTTCAACACCCAAAACAGCCTCGTTCAAATGGGTGTCGACACCAAATTTTTTCGGTGTTAAAATTGTAATTTGACACCCTACACGTGACACTCAACACCGAAAAATTACGGTGTCACGATCTATCAGGGTTCGGCTCCGATTGGGTAGAGAAGTCTGACGATGCTGCGAAACTGACGGTAGGAGAATTGTTTATTTAACAAAGATAAAATCGGTGATAGGAATGGTTCCCGGGGCCTCGATCGGACATTTCCGATATTACCGATTTTATCTTACTTGCGGTCACATTGGGTAAGGAAGTCTAACGATGCTGCGAAAACGATGGGAGGAGCATTGATTATTTAACGAACATAAAATCGGTACTCGAAATGGGTCTCGGGGCCTTGATCGGACATTCTCGATATTACGGCCCCGAGTATGTCTCCGATTTATGTTACTTCTGATCAGAATGGGTCGAGAAGTCTGACGAAGCTGAGAAAACGATTGTATGAGCATTGTTTATTTAACAAGGATAAAATCAGTGCTCGGAATGGTTCCCGTGGGCTCGATCGGACATTCTTGATATTATTGCCCCGGATCCGTCTCCGATTTTATCTTACGTTCGGTCAGATTGGGTAAGGAAGACTGTCGACGCTGCGAAAACGACGGTAGGAGCATTGTTTATATAACAAAGATAAAATCGGTGCTCGGAACTGCTCCCGGGGCCTCGGTCGGACCTTCCCGATATTACTGCCCCGAATTCGTCTCCGATTTTATCTTACTTCCGGTCAGATTGAGTCGAGAAGTCTGACGATGCTGCGAGAACGGCGGTAGGAGCTTTGGTTATTTAACAAAGATAAATTCGGTGCTCGGAATGGTTCTCGGGGCCTCGGTCGGACATTCCCGATATTACTGCCCCGAATTCGTGTCCGATTATATTTTATTTCCGGTCAAATTGGGTCGAAAAGTCTGACGACGGTGCGAGAACGACGGTAGGAGCATTGTTTATTTAACAAAGATAAAATCGGTCCTCGGAATGGTCCTCGGGGCCTCGATCGGACATTCCCGATATTACTACCCCAATTCGTCTCCGATTTTATCTTACTTCCGGTGAGATTGGGTAAGGAGGTCCGACGATGCTACGAAAACGACGGTAGGAGCATTGTTTATTTAACAAAGATAAAATCGGTCCTCGTAATGGTTCTCGAGGCCTCGATCGGACAATCCCGATATTACTACCCCGACTTCATCTCCTATTTTATCTTATTTCCGGTCAGATTGGGTTGAGACGTCTGACGATGCTGCGAAAACGACTGTAGGAGCATTGTTTATTTAACAAAAGTAAAATCGGTGATCGAATTGGTTCCCGGGGCCTCGATCGGACATTCCCGATATAACTGACCAGAATTTGTCTCCGATTTTATCATACTTCCGGTCAGATTGGGCCGAGAAGTCTGACGATGCTGCGAGATGGACGGTAGGAGCTTTGTTTATTTAACAAAGATAAAATCGGTCCTCCGAATGGATCTCGGGGCCTCGATCGGTCATTCCCGATATTACTACCCCAATTCGTCTCCGATTTTATCTTACTTCCGGTCAGATTGGGTAAGGACGTCTGACGATGCTGCGAAATCGATAGTAGGAGCATTGTGTATTGAACAAAGATAAAATCGGTACTCGGAATGGTTCTCGGGGCATCGATCGGACATTCCCGATATTCCTGCCCCGAGTTTGTCTCCGATTTTATTTTACTTCCGGTCAGATTGGGTCGAAAAGTCTGACGATGCTGCGAAAACGACGGTGGGTGCAATTCTTATTCAACAAAGATAAAATCGGTGCTCGGAATGGTTCCCGTGGCCTCGATCGGACATTCCCGACATTGCTGGTCCGATTTCGTCTCTAATTTTATTTTACTTCCGGTCAGATTGGGTCGAGAAGTGTGGCGATACTGCGGGAATAGCGGTAGGAGCATTATGTAATTAACAAAGATAAAATCGGTACTCGGCATGGTTCTCGGGGCCTCGATCGGAAATTCCCGTCATTACTGCCGCGAGTTTGTCTCCGATTTTATTCTACTTCCGGTCAGATTGGATCGGGAAGTCTGACGATGCTGCGAAAACGACGGTAGAAGCATTGTTTAATTAACAAAGATAAAATCGGTGCTCGGAATAGTTCGCGTGGCCTCGATCGCACATTCCCGATATTACTGCCCCGAATCCGTCTCCGATTTTTTCTTACTCCCGGTCAGATTGGGTAGGGAAGTCTGACGATGCAGAGAAAACGACAGTAGGAGCATTGTTCAGTTAACAAAGATAAAATCGGTGGTTGGTATGATTCCCGGGGCTCCGATCGGACATTCCCCATATTACTGCCCCGAATTCGTCTCCGATTTCAATTTACTTCCGGTCTAATTGAGTCGAAAAGTCTGACGATGCTGCGAAAACGACGGTAGGATCTTTGTTCATTTAACAAAGATAAAATCGGTGCTCGCAGGGGTTCCCGTGGCCTCGATCGGACAATCCCGATATTACGGGCCTGATTCCGTCTCCGATTTTATCTTACTTCCGGTCAGATTTGGGAAGGGATTCGGACAGTGCTGCGAAGACGGTGGTAGGAGCATTGTTTAATTAACAAAGATAAAATCGGTGCCCGGAATGGTTCTCGGGGCCTCGATCGACAATTCCCGATATTACTGGCCCGAATTCGTCTCCGATTTTATCGTACTTCCGGTCAGATTGGGCCGAGAAGTCGATGCTGCGAAAACGACGGTAGGAGCATTGTTTATTTAACAAACATAAAATCGGTGCTCTGAATGGTTCCTGTGGCCTCGATCAGACATTCCCGATATTACTGCCCCGTATTCGTCTCCGATTTTATCTTACTTCCGGTCAGATTGAGTCGAAAAGTATGACGATGCTGCGAGAACGACGGTCGGAGCTTTCTTTATTTAACAAAGACAAAATCCGTGCTCGGAATGGTTCTCGGGGCCTCGATTGGACATTCCCGACTTTACTGCCCCGATTTTGTCTCCGATTTTATCTTACTTCCGGTGAGATTGGGTCGAGAAGTCTGACGAGGCTGCGAAAACGACGGTAGGAGCTTTGTTAATTTAACAAAGACAAAATCGGTCCTTGGAATGGTTCTCGGGGCCTCGATCGAACATTCCCGATATTACTACCCCGAATTGGTCTCCATTTTATCTTACTTGCGGTCAGATTAGGTAAGGAAGTCTAACGATGCTGCGAAAACGATGGGATGAGCATTAATTATTTAACAAACATAAAATCGGTACTCGAAATGGTTCTCGGGGCCTCGATCGGACATTCTCGATATTACTGCCCCGAGTTTGTCTCCGATTTTATCTTACTTCCGGTCAGATTGAGTCGACCAGTCTGACGATGCTGCGAGAACGGCGGTAGGAGCTTCGTTTATGTAAGAAAGATAAAATCGGTGCTCGGAATAGTTGTCAGGGCCTCGGTCGGACATTCCCGATATTACTGCCGCGAATTCGTCTCCGATTATATTTTACTTCCTGTCAGATTGGGTCGAGAAGTCTGACGAAGCTGCGAAAACGACGGTAGAAGCATTGTTTATTTAACGAAGATAAAATCGGTTCTCGGAATGGTTCCCGTGGGCTCGATCGCACATTCCCGATATTACTGCCCCGGATCCGTCTCCGATTATTTCTTACTCCTGGTCAGATTGGGTAGGGAAGTCTGACGATGCAGAGAAAACGACAGTAGGAGCATTGTTTAGTTAACAAAGATAAAATCGGTGGTCAGTATGATTCCCCGGGCCTCGATCGGACATTCCCGATTACTGCCCCGAATTTGTCTCCGATTTTATCTTACTTCCGGTCAGATTGGGTCGAGAAGTCTGACGAGGCTGCGAAAACGACGGTAGGAGCGTTGTTAATTTAACAAAGATAAAATCGGTCCTCGCAATGGTTCTCGGGGCCTCGATCGAACATTCCCGATATGACTACCCCGAATTGGTCTCCGATTTTATCTTACTTGCGGTCAGATTGGGTAAGGAAGTCTAACGATGCTGCGAAAACGATGGGATAAGCATTGATTATTTGACAAACAGAAAATCGGTACTCGAAATGGTTCTCGGGGCCTCGATCGGACATTCTCCATATTCCTGCACCGAGTTTGTGTCCGATTTTATCTTACTTCCGGTCAGGTTGAGTCGAGAAGTCTGACGATGCTGCGAGAACGGCGGTAGGAGCTTTGTTTATTTAACAAAGATAAAATCGGTGCTTGGAATGGTTGTCAGGGCCTTGGTCGGACATTCCCGATATTACTGCTACGAATTCGTCACCGATTTTATCTTACTTCCGGTCAGATTGAGTCGAAAAGTCTGACGACGCTACGAAGACGACGGTAGGGGCATTGTTCATTTAACAAAGATAAAATCGGTGCTCGCAATGGTTCCCATGGCCTCGATCGGCGATTCCCGATATTACGGCCCTGATTCCGTCTCCGATTTTATCTTACTTCCGGTCAGATTTGGGAAGGAAGTCGGACGGTGCTGCGAAAACGGTGGGAGGAGCATTGTTTATTCAACAAAGATAAAATCGGTGCTCTGAATGTTTCCCGTGGCCTCGACCAGACATTCCCGATATTACTGCCCCGTATTCGTCTCCGATTTTATCTTACTTCCGGTCAGATTGGGTCGAAAAGTGCGACGATGCTGCGAGAACGACGGTAGGAGCTTTCTTTATTTCACAAAGACAAAATCGGTGCTCGGAATGGTTCTCGGGGCCACGCTCGGGCATTCCCGACTATACTGCTCCGATTTTGTCTCCGATTTTATCTAACTTCCGGCCAGATTGGTTCGAGAAGTCTGACAATGCTGCGAAAAAGAAGGTAGGAACATTGTTTATTTAACAAAAATTAAATCGGTGCTCGGAATGGTTCCCGTGGCCTCGATCGGACATTCTCGACATTGCTGCTCCAATTTCGTCTCCAATTTTATTTTACTTCCGGTCAGATTGGGTCAAGAAGTCTGACGATGCTCCGGGAATGGCGGTAGGAGAATTGTGTATTTAACAAAGATAAAATCGGTACTCGGAATGGTTCTCGGGGACTCGATCGGAAATTCCCGACATTACTGCCGCGAGTTTGTCTCCGATTTTATTCTATTTCCAGTCAGATTGGGTCGAGAAGTCTGACGATGCTGCAAAAACGGCGGTACAAGCATTGTTTAATTAACAAAGATAAAATCGGTGCTCGGAATGGTTCCCGTGGCCTCGATCACACATTCCCGATATTACTGCCCCGGATCCGTCTCCGATTTTATCTTACTCCCGGTCAGATTGGGTAGGGAAGTCTGATGATGCAGAGAAAACGACAGTAGGAGCATTGTTCAGTTAACAAAGAAAATTGGTGGTCGGTATGATTCCCGGGGCCTAGATCGGACATACCCGATATTACTGGCCCGAATTCGTCTCCGATTTTATCTTACTTCCGGTCAGATTGAGTCTAAAAGTTTGACGATGCTCCGAAAACGACGGTAGGAACATTGTTCATTTAACAAAGATAAAATCGGTGCTCGCAATGGTTCCCGTGGCCTCGATCGGACTTTCTCGATATTACGGCTCTAATTCCGACTCAGATTTTATCTTACTTCCGGGCAGATTTGGGAAGGAAGTCGGACGGTGCTGCGAAGAAGGTGGTAGGAGCATTGTTTATTTAACAAAGAGAAAATCGGTGCCAGGAATGGTTCTCGGGGCCTCGATCGGACGTTCCCGATATTACTGCCCCCAATTCGTCTCCGATTTTATCTTACTTCCGGACAGATTGGGCCGAGAAGTCGATGCTGCGAAAACGACGGTAGGAGCATTGTTTATTTAACAAAGATAAAGTCGGTACTCTGAATGGTTCCCGTGGCCTCGATAAGACATTCCCGATATTACTGCCCCGTATTCGTCCCCGATTTTATCTTACTTCCGGTCAGATTGAGTCGAAAAGTGTGACGATGCTGCGAGAAAGAAGGTAGGAGCTTTCTTTATTTCACAAAGACAAAATCCGTGTTCGGAATGGTTCTCGGGGCCTCGATTGGACATTCCCGACTTTACTGACCCGATCTTGTCTCCGATTTTATCTTACTTCCGGTCAGATTGGGTCGAGAAGTCTGACGATGCTGCGAAAACGACGGTAGGAGCATTGTTTATTTAAGAAAGATAAAATCGGTGCTCGGAATGGTTGTCAGGGCCTCGGTCGGACATTCCCGATGATACTGCCCCGAATTCGTCTCCGATTTTATCTTACTTCCGGTCAGGATGGGTAAGGAAATCTGACGATGCTGCGAAAACAGCGGTAGGAGCTTTGTTTATTCAACAAAGATAAAAACGGTCCTCAAAATGGTTCTCGGGGCCTCGGTCGGACATTCCCAATATTACTGCCCCGAATTCATCTCCGATTTTATCTTACTTCCGCTCAGATATGCTTGAGAAGTCTGACGATGCTGCGAAAATGACGGTAGGAGCATTGTTTATTTAACAAAGATAAAATCGGTGATCGGAATGGTTCCCGGGGCCTCAATCGGACATTCCCGATTACTGCCCCGAATTTGTCTCCGATTTTATCTTACTTCCGGTCAGATTGGGTTGAGAAGCCTGACGAGGTTGCGAAAACGACGGTAGGAGCTTTGTTTATTTAACAAAGATAAAATCGGTCCTCGGAATGGTTCTCGGGGCCTCGATCGGACATGCCCGATATTACTACCCCGAATTGGTCGCTGATTTTATCTTACTTGCGGTCACATTGGGTAAGGAAGTCTAACGATGCTGCGAAAACGATGGGAGGAGCATTGATTATTTTACAAACATAAAATCGGTACTCGAGATGGTTCTCGGGGCCTTCATCGGGCATTCTCGATATTACTGCCCCGAGTATGTCTCCGATTTATGTTACTTCCGGTCAGAATGGGTCGAGAAGTCTGACGAAGCTGAGAAAACGACTGTATGTGCATTTTTTATTTAACAAAGATAAAATCAGTGCTCGGAATGGTTCCCGTGGCCTCGATCGGACATTCTTGATATTATTGCCCCGGATCCGTCTCCGATTTTATCTGACGTTCGGTCAGATAGGGTAAGGAAGACAGACGACGCTGCGAAAACGACGGTAGGAGCATTGTTTATTTAACAAAGATAAAATCGGTGCTCGTAACTGCTCCCGGGGCCTCGGTCGGACCTTCCCGATAATACTGCCCCGAATTCGTCTCCGATTTTATCTTACTTCCGGTCAGATTGAGTCGAGAAGTCTGACGATGCTGCGAGAACGGCGGTAGGAGCTTTGGTTATTTACCAAAGACAAATTCGGTGCTCGGGATGGTTCTCGGGGCCTCGGTCGGACATTCCCGATATTACTGCCCCGAATTCGTGTCCGATTATATTTTACTTCCAGTCAAATTGGGTCCAAAAGTCTGACGATGGTGCGAGAACGACGGTAGGAGCATTGTTTATTTAACAAAGATAAAATCGGTGCTCGGAATGGCTCCCGGGGCCTCGATCGGACATTCCCGATATTACCGCCCGGGATCCGTCTCCGATTTTATCTTACTTCCGGTAAGATTTGGGAAGGAAGTCTGACGATGCTCCGAAAACGACGTTACGAGCATTATTTATTTAACAAAGATAAAATCGCTGGACAGAATGGTTCCCGGGGCTTCAGTCGGACGGTCCGGATATTCCTGCCCTGAATTCGTCTCCGATTTTATCGTAATTCCGATCAGATTGAGTCGAGAAGTTTGACGATACTGCGAAAACGAGGGTAGGAGCCTTGTTTATTCAACAAAGACAAAATCGGTGCTCGGAATGGTTACCGTGGCTTCGATCGGACATTCCCGATATTACTGGTCCGAATTCGTCTCCGATTTTATCGTAATTCGGATCAGATTGAGTCGAGAAGTCTGACGATACTGCGAAAACGACGGTAGGAGCCGTGTTTATTTAATAAAGACAAAATCGGTGCTGGCAATGGTTCTCGGGGCCTCGGTCGGACATTCCCGATATTGCTGCCCCGAAATCATCTCCGATTTCATCTTACTTCCGGTCAGATTGGGTTGAGATGTCTGACGATGTAGCGAAAACGACGGTACGAGCATTGTTTATTTAACAAAGATAATATCGGTGCTCGGCATGGTCCCCGTGGCATCGATCGGACATTCCTGATATTGCTGCCGCGATTTCTCTCCGATTATTTGTTACTTCCGGTCAGATTGGGTCGAAAAGTCGGACGATGGTGCGAGACCCACGGTAGGAGAATTGTTTGTTAAACAAAGATAAAATCGGAGCTCGGAATGACTCTCGGTGCCGCGATCGGACATTCCCGATATTACTGCCCCGAGTTCGTCTCCGATTTTATCTTTCTTCCGGTCAGATTGGGTCGAGAAGTCGATGCTTCGAAAACGACGGTGGAAGCATTGTTTATTTAACAAAGATAAAATCATTGCCGATATTACTGGCCCGAATTCGTCTCCAATTTCATATTACTTCCGGTCCGAGTGGGTTGAGAAGTCTGACGATGCTGCGAAAACGACGATAGGAGCATTGTTTATTTAACAAAATTTAATTCGGTGATCGAAATGTTTCCAGGGGCTTCGATCGGACATTCCCGATATTACTGCCTCGAACTTGTCTCCGATTTTATCTTACTTCCCGTCAGATTGGGTCGAGAAGTCTGACGATGCTGCGAAAATGACGGTAGGAGCCTTCTTTATTTAAGAAAGAGAAAATCGGTGATCGGAATGGTTCCCGGGGCATCGGTCGTACATTCCCGATATTACTGCCCCGAAATTGTCTCCGATTTTACAAAGATAAAATCGGTCCGCGGAATGGTTCTCGGGGCCTCGATCGGACATTCCCGATATTACTACCCCGAATTCGTCCCCGATTTTATCTGCTTTCCTGTCAGATTGGGTAAGGAAGTCTGACGATGCTGCGAAAACGATTGCAGAAGCATTGTTTATTTAACAAAGAAAAAATCGGAAGTCGGAATGGTTCTCGGGGCCTCGATCGGACATTTCCGAAATTACTGCCCCGAGTTCATCCCCGATTTTATCTTACTTCCGGTCAGATTGGGTCGAGAAGTCGATGCTGCGAAAACGACGGTAGGAGCATTGTTTATTTAACAAAGATAAAATCGGTGCTCGGGATGGTTCTCGGGGCCTCGGTCGGTCATTCCCGAAATTACTGCCCCGAGTTTGTCTCCGATTTTATCTTACTGTCGGGTAAATTCGGTCGAGAAGTCTGACGATGCTGCGAAAACGACGGTGGGAGCATTGTTTATTTAACAAAAATACAATCGATGCTCGGTCAGATTGGGTAAGGAAGTCTAACGATGCTGCGAAAACGATGGGATGAGCTTGTCTCCGATTTTATCTTACTTCCGGTCAGATTGAGTCGACAAGTCTTACGATGCTGCGAGAAGGGCGGTAGGAGCTTTGTTTATGTAACAAAGATAAAATCGGTGCTCGGAATGGTTGTCAGGGCCTCGGTCGGACATTCCCGATATTCCTGCCCCGAGTTTGTCTCCGATTTTATTTTACCTCCGGTCAGATTGGGTCGAAAAGTCTGACGATGCTGCGAAAACGACGGTGGGTGCAATTCTTATTCAACAAAGATAAAATCGGTGCTCGGAATGGTTCCCGTGGCCTCGATCGGACATTCCCGACATTGCTGGTCCGATTTCGTCTCTAATTTTATTTTACTTCCGGTCAGATTGGGTCGAGAAGTGTGGCGATCCTGCGGGAATAGCGGTAGGAGCATTATGTAATTAACAAATATGAAATCGGTACTCGGCATGGTTCTCGGGGCCTCGATCGGAAATTCCCGTCATTACTGCCGCGAGTTTGTCTCCGATTTTATTCTACTTCCGGTCAGATTGGATCGGGAAGTCTGACGATGCTGCGAAAATGACGGTAGAAGCATTGTTTAATTAACAAAGATAAAATCGGTGCTCGGAATAGTTCGCGTGGCCTCGATCGCACATTCCCGATATTACTGCCCCGAATCCGTCTCCGATTTTTTCTTACTCCCGGTCAGATTGGGTAGGGAAGTCTGACGATGCAGAGAAAACGACAGTAGGAGCATTGTTTAGTTAACAAAGATAAAATCGGTGGTTGGTATGATTCCCGGGGCTCCGATCGGACATTCCCCATATTACTGCCCCGAATTCGTCTCCGATTTCAATTTACTTCCGGTCTGATTGAGTCGAAAAGTCTGACGATGCTGCGAAAACGACGGTAGGATCTTTGTTCATTTAACAAAGATAAAATCGGTGCTCGCAGGGGTTCCCGTGGCCTCGATCGGACAATCCCGATATTACGGGCCTGATTCCGTCTCCGATTTTATCTTACTTCCGGTCAGATTCCGGAAGGGATTCGGACAGTGCTGCGAAGACGGTGGTAGGAGCATTGTTTAATTAACAAAGATAAAATCGGTGCCCGGAATGGTTCTCGGGGCCTCGATCGACAATTCCCGATATTACTGGCCCGAATTCGTCTCCGATTTTATCGTACTTCCGGTCAGATTGGGCCGAGAAGTCGATGCTGCGAAAACGACGGTAGGAGCATTGTTTATTTAACAAACATAAAATCGGTGCTCTGAATGGTTCCTGTGGCCTCGATCAGACATTCCCGATATTACTGCCCCGTATTCGTCTCCGATTTTATCTTACTTCCGGTCAGATTGAGTCGAAAAGTAGGACGATGCTGCGAGAACGACGGTCGGAGCTTTCTTTATTTAACAAAGACAAAATCCGTGCTCGGAATGGTTCTCGGGGCCTCGATCGGACATTCCCGACTTTACTGCCCCGATTTTGTCTCCGATTTTATCTTACTTCCGGTGAGATTGGGTCGAGAAGTCTGACGAGGCTGCGAAAACGACGGTAGGAGCTTTGTTAATTTAACAAAGATAAAATCGGTCCTTGGAATGGTTCTCGGGGCCTCGATCGAACATTCCCGATATTACTACCCCGAATTGGTCTCCGATTTTATCTTACTTGCGGTCAGATTAGGTAAGGAAGTCTAACGATGCTGCGAAAACGATGGGATGAGCATTAATTATTTAACAAACATAAAATCGGTACTCGAAATGGTTCTCGGGGCCTCGATCGGACATTCTCGATATTACTGCCCCGAGTTTGTCTCCGATTTTATCTTACTTCCGGTCAGATTGAGTCGACCAGTCTGACGATGCTGCGAGAACGGCGGTAGGAGCTTCGTTTATGTAACAAAGATAAAATCGGTGCTCGGAATAGTTGTCAGGGCCTCGGTCGGACATTCCCGATATTACTGCCGCGAATTCGTCTCCGATTATATTCTACTTCCTGTCAGATTGGGTCGAGAAGTCTGACGAAGCTGCTAAAACGACGGTAGAAGCATTGTTTATTTAACGAAGATAAAACCGGTTCTCGGAATGGTTCCCGTGGGCTCGATCGCACATTCCCGATATTACTGCCCCGGATCCGTCTCCGATTATTTCTTACTCCTGGTCAGATTGGGTAGGGAAGTCTGACGATGCAGAGAAAACGACAGTAGGAGCATTGTTTAGTTAACAAAGATAAAATCGGTGGTCAGTATGATTCCCCGGCCTCGATCGGACATTCCCGATTACTGCCCCGAATTTGTCTCCGATTTTATCTTACTTCCGGTCAGATTGGGTCGAGAAGTCTGACGAGGCTGCGAAAACGACGGTAGGAGCGTTGTTAATTTAACAAAGATAAAATCGGTCCTCGCAATGGTTCTCGGGGCCTCGATCGAACATTCCCGATATGACTACCCCGAATTGGTCTCCGATTTTATCTTACTTGCGGTCAGATTGGGTAAGGAAGTCTAACGATGCTGCGAAAACGATGGGATAAGCATTGATTATTTGACAAACAGAAAATCGGTACTCGAAATGGTTCTCGGGGCCTCGATCGGACATTCTCCATATTCCTGCACCGAGTTTGTGTCCGATTTTATCTTAGTTCCGGTCAGGTTGAGTCGAGAAGTCTGACGATGCTGCGAGAACGGCGGTAGGAGCTTTGTTTATTTAATAAAGATAAAATCGGTGCTTGGAATGGTTGTCAGGGCCTTGGTCGGACATTCCCGATATGACTGCTACGAATTCGTCACCGATTTTATCTTACTTCCGGTCAGATTGAGTGGAAAAGTCTGACGACGCTGCGAAGACGACGGTAGGGGCATTGTTCATTTAACAAAGATAAAATCGGTGCTCGCAATGGTTCCCATGGCCTCGATCGGCGATTCCCGATATTACGGCCCTGATTCCGTCTCCGATTTTATCTTACTTCCGGTCAGATTTGGGAAGGAAGTCGGACGGTGCTGCGAAAACGGTGGGAGGAGCATTGTTTATTCAACAAAGATAAAATCGGTGCTCTGAATGTTTCCCGTGGCCTCGACCAGACATTCCCGATATTACTGCCCCGTATTCGTCTCCGATTTTATCTTACTTCCGGTCAGATTGGGTCGAAAAGTGCGACGATGCTGCGAGAACGACGGTAGGAGCTTTCTTTATTTCACAAAGACAAAATCGGTGCTCGGAATGGTTCTCGGGGCCACGCTCGGGCATTCCCGACTATACTGCTCCGATTTTGTCTCCGATTTTATCTAACTTCCGGCCAGATTGGTTCGAGAAGTCTGACAATGCTGCGAAAAAGAAGGTAGGAACATTGTTTATTTAACAAAAATAAAATCGGTGCTCGGAATGGTTCCCGTGGCCTCGATCGGACATTCTCGACATTGCTGCTCCAATTTCGTCTCCAATTTTATTTTACTTCCGGTCAGATTGGGTCAAGAAGTCTGACGATGCTCCGGGAATGGCGGTAGGAGAATTGTGTATTTAACAAAGATAAAATCGGTACTCGGAATGGTTCTCGGGGACTCGATCGGAAATTCCCGACATTACTGCCGCGAGTTTGTCTCCGATTTTATTCTATTTCCGGTCAGATTGGGTCGAGAAGTCTGACGATGCTGCAAAAACGGCGGTACAAGCATTGTTTAATTAACAAAGATAAAATCGGTGCTCGGAATGGTTCCCGTGGCCTCGATCACACATTCCCGATATTACTGCCCCGGATCCGTCTCCGATTTTATCTTACTCCCGGTCAGATTGGGTAGGGAAGTCTGACGATGCAGAGAAAACGACAGTAGGAGCATTGTTCAGTTAACAAAGAAAATCGGTGGTCGGTATGATTCCCGGGGCCTAGATCGGACATACCCGATATTACTGGCCCGAATTCGTCTCCGATTTTATCTTACTTCCGGTCAGATTGAGTCTAAAAGTCTGACGATGCTCCGAAAACGACGGTAGGAACATTGTTCATTTAACAAAGATAAAATCGGTGCTCGCAATGGTTCCCGTGGCCTCGATCGGACTTTCTCGATATTACGGCCCTAATTCCGACTCAGATTTTATCTTACTTCCGGGCAGATTTGGGAAGGAAGTCGGACGGTGCTGCGAAGAAGGTGGTAGGAGCATTGTTTATTTAACAAAGAGAAAATCGGTGCCAGGAATGGTTTTCGGGGCCTCGATCGGACGTTCCCGATATTACTGCCCCCAATTCGTCTCCGATTTTATCTTACTTCCGGACAGATTGGGCCGAGAAGTCGATGCTGCGAAAACGACGGTAGGAGCATTGTTTATTTAACAAAGATAAAGTCGGTACTCTGAATGGTTCCCGTGGCCTCGATAAGACATTCCCGATATTACTGCCCCGTATTCGTCTCCGATTTTATCTTACTTCCGGTCAGATTGAGTCGAAAAGTGTGACGATGCTGCGAGAAAGAAGGTAGGAGCTTTCTTTTTTTCACAAAGACAAAATCCGTGTTCGGAATGGTTCTCGGGGCCTCGATTGGACATTCCCGACTTTACTGACCCGATCTTGTCTCCGATTTTATCTTACTTCCGGTCAGATTGGGTCGAGAAGTCTGACGATGCTGCGAAAACGACGGTAGGAGCATTGTTTATTTAACAAAGATAAAATCGATGCTCGGAATGGTTGTCAGGGCCTCGGTCGGACATTCCCGATGATACTGCCCCGAATTCGGCTCCGATTTTATCTTACTTCCGGTCAGGTTGGGTAAGGAAATCTGACGATGCTGCGAAAACAGCGGTAGGAGCTTTGTTTATTCAACAAAGATAAAAACGGTCCTCGAAATGGTTCTCGGGGCCTCGGTTGGACATTCCCAATATTACTGCCCCGAATTCATCTCCGATTTTATCTTACTTCCGCTCAGATACGCTTGAGAAGTCTGACGATGCTGCGAAAATGACGGTAGGAGCATTGTTTATTTAACAAAGATAAAATCGGTGATCGGAATGGTTCCCGGGGCCTCAATCGGACATTCCCGATTACTGCCCCGAATTTGTCTCCGATTTTATCTTACTTCCGGTCAGATTGGGTTGAGAAGCCTGACGAGGTTGCGAAAACGACGGTAGGAGCTTTGTTTATTTAACAAAGATAAAATCGGTCCTCGGAATGGTTCTCGGGGCCTCGATCGGACATGCCCGATATTACTACCCCGAATTGGTCGCTGATTTTATCTTACTTGCGGTCACATTGGGTAAGGAAGTCTAACGATGCTGCGAAAACGATGGGAGGAGCATTGATTATTTAACAAACATAAAATCGGTACTCGAGATGGTTCTCGGGGCCTTCATCGGACATTCTCGATATTTCTGCCCCGAGTATGTCTCCGATTTATGTTACTTCCGGTCAGAATGGGTCGAGAAGTCTGACGAAGCTGAGAAAACGACTGTATGTGCATTGTTTATTTAACAAAGATAAAATCAGTGCTCGGAATGGTTCCCGTGGCCTCGATCGGACATTCTTGATATTATTGCCCCGGATCCGTCTCCGATTTTATCTGACGTTCGGTCAGATAGGGTAAGGAAGACAGACGACGCTGCGAAAACGACGGTAGGAGCATTGTTTATTTAACAAAGATAAAATCGGTGCTCGTAACTGCTCCCGGGGTCTCGGTCGGACCTTCCCGATAATACTGCCCCGAATTCGTCTCCGATTTTATCTTACTTCCGGTCAGATTGAGTCGAGAAGTCTGACGATGCTGCGAGAACGGCGGTAGGAGCTTTGGTTATTTACCAATGACAAATTCGGTGCTCGGAATGGTTCTCGGGGCCTCGGTCGGACATTCCCGATATTACTGCCCCGAATTCGTGTCCGATTATATTTTACTTCCAGTCAAATTGGGTCCAAAAGTCTGACGATGGTGCGAGAACGACGGTAGGAGCATTGTTTATTTAACAAAGATAAAATCGGTGCTCGGAATGGCTCCCGGGGCCTCGATCGGACATTCCCGATATTACCGCCCGGGATTCGTCTCCGATTTTATCTTACTTCCGGTAAGATTTGGGAAGGAAGTCTGACGATGCTCCGAAAACGACGTTACGAGCATTATTTATTTAACAAAGATAAAATCGCTGGACGGAATGGTTCCCGGGGCTTCAGTCGGACGGTCCGGATATTCCTGCCCTGAATTCGTCTCCGATTTTATCGTAATTCCGATCAGATTGAGTCGAGAAGTTTGACGATACTGCGAAAACGAGGGTAGGAGCCTTGTTTATTCAACAAAGACAAAATCGGTGCTCGGACTGGTTACCGTGGCTTC
Source organism: Ophion slaviceki (assembly GCA_944452715.1). Lineage (NCBI taxonomy): Eukaryota > Metazoa > Arthropoda > Insecta > Hymenoptera > Ichneumonidae > Ophion > Ophion slaviceki. The sequence continues at coordinate 43,705,909 of OX101786.1, forward strand.
GATCGGACATTCCCGATATTACTGGTCCGAATTCGTCTCCGATTTTATCGTAATTCGGATCAGATTGAGTCGAGAAGTCTGACGATACTGCGAAAACGACGGTAGGAGCCTTGTTTATTTATTAAAGACAAAATCGGTGCTGGGAATGGTTCTCGGGGCCTCGGTCGGACATTCCCAACATTGCTGCCCCGAAATCATCTCCGATTTCATCTTACTTCCGGTCAGATTGGGTTGAGATGTCTGACGATGTAGCGAAAACGACGGTACGAGCATTGTTTATTTAACAAAGATAATATCGGTGCTCGGCATGGTCCCCGTGGCATCGATCGGACATTCCCGATATTGCTGCCCCGATTTCTCTCCGATTATTTGTTACTTCCGGTCAGATTGGGTCGAAAAGTCGGACGATGGTGCGAGACCGACGGTAGGGGAATTGTTTGTTAAACAAAGATAAAATCGGTGCTCGGTATGACTCTCTGTGCCGCGATCGGACATTCCCGATATTACTGCCCCGAGTTCGTCTCCGATTTTATCTTTCTTCCGGTCAGATTGGGTCGAGAAGTCGATGCTTCGAAAACGACGGTGGAAGCATTGTTTATTTAACAAAGATAAAATCATTGCCGATATTACTGGCCCGAATTCGTCTCCAATTTCATATTACTTCCAGTCCGAGTGGGTTGTGAAGTCTGACGATGCTGCGAAAACGACGATAGGAGCATTGTTTATTTAACAAAATTTAATTCGGTGATCGAAATGTTTCCAGGGGCCTCGATCGGACATTCCCGATATTACTGCCTCGAACTTGTCTCCGATTTTATCTTACTTCCCGTCAGATTGGGTCGAGAAGTCTGACGATGCTGCGAAAATGACGGTAGGAGCCTTCTTTATTTAAGAAAGAGAAAATCGGTGATCGGAATGGTTCCCGGGGCATCGGTCGTACATTCCCGATATTACTGCCCCGAAATTGTCTCCGATTTTACAAAGATAAAATCGGTCCGCGGAATGGTTCTCGGGGCCTCAATCGGACATTCCCGATATTACTACCCCGAATTCGTCCCCGATTTTATCTGCTTTCCTGTCAGATTGGGTAAGGAAGTCTGACGATGCTGCGAAAACGATTGCAGAAGCATTGTTTATTTAACAAAGAAAAAATCGGAAGTCGGAATGGTTCTCGGGGCCTCGATCGGACATTTCCGAAATTACTGCCCCGAGTTCATCCCCGATTTTATCTTACTTCCGGTCAGATTGGGTCGAGAAGTCGATGCTGCGAAAACGACGGTAGGAGCATTGTTTATTTAACAAAGATAAAATCGGTGCTCGGGATGGTTCTCGGGGCCTCGGTCGGTCATTCCCGAAATTACTGCCCCGAGTTTGTCTCCGATTTTATCTTACTGTCGGGTAAATTCGGTCGAGAAGTCTGACGATGCTGCGAAAACGACGGTGGGAGCATTGTTTATTTAACAAAAATACAATCGATGCTCGGTCAGATTGGGTAAGGAAGTCTAACGATGCTGCGAAAACGATGGGATGAGCTTGTCTCCGATTTTATCTTACTTCCGGTCAGATTGAGTCGACAAGTCTTACGATGCTGCGAGAAGGGCGGTAGGAGCTTTGTTTATGTAACAAAGATAAAATCGGTGCTCGGAATGGTTGTCAGGGCCTCGGTCGGACATTCCCGATATTACTGCCCCGAATTCGTCTCCGATTATATTTTACTTCCGGTCAGATTGGGTCGAAAAGTCTGACGATGGTGCGAGACCGTCAGAAGAAGAATTGTTTATTTAACAAAGATCAAATCGGTCTTCGGAATGACTCTCGGGGCCTCGATCGGACATTCCCGACATTACTACCCCGACTTCGTCTCCGATTTTATCGTACTTCCGGTCAGATTTGGGGAGGTAGTCGGACGATGCTGCAAAAACTGTGGTAGGAGCATTTTTTATTTAACGAAGAAAAAATCGGTGCTCGGAATGGTTACCGTGGCTTCGATCGGACATTCCCGATATTACTGGTCCGAATGCGTCTCCGATTTTATCGTAATTCGGATCAGATTGAGTCGAGAAGTCTGACGATACTGCGAAAACGACGGTAGGAGCCTTGTTTAATTAATAAAGACAAAATCGGTGCTGGGAATGGTTCTCGGGGCCTCGGTCGGACATTCCCGAAATTGCTGCCCCGAAATCATCTCCGATTTCATCTTACTTCCGGTCAGATTGGGTTGAGATGTCTGACGATGTAGCGAAAACGACGGTACGAGGATTATTTATTTAACAAAGATACAATCGCTGGACGGAATGGTTCCCGGGGCTTCAGTCGGACGTTCCCGATATTCCTGCCACGAATTTGTCTCCGGTTTTATCTTACTTCCGGTCAGATTTGGTCGAGATATCTGACAATGCTGCGGGAATGACGGTAGGTGCTGTGTTTATTTACCAAAGATAAGATCGGTCCTCGGAATGGTTGTCGGGGCCTCGATCGGACATTCCCGATATTACCACCCCGAATTCGTCCCCTATTTTATCTTACTTCCGGTCAGATTGGGTAAGGAAGTCTGACGTAGCTGCTAAAACGATGGCAGAAGCATTGTTTATTTAACAAAGATTAAATCGGTACTCTGAATGGTTCTCGGGGCCTTGATCGGACATTTCCAATATTACGGCCCCGAGTTCGTCCCCGATTTTATCTTACTTCCGGTCAGATTGGGTCGAGAAGTCGATGCTGCGAAAACGACGAGAGGAGCATTGTTTATTGAACAAAGATAAAATCGGTGCTCGGAATGGTTCCCGTGGCCTCGATCAGACATTCCCGATATTACCGCCCCGTATTCGTCTCCAATTTTATCTTACTTCCGTTCAGATTGAGTCGAAAAGTTCGACCATGCTGCGAGAACGACGGTAGGAGCTTTCTTTATTTCACAAAGATAATATCGGTGCTTGGAATGGTTCTCGGGGCCTCGATCGGACATTGCCGATATTACTGCACCGAGTTTGTCTCCGATTTTATCTTACTTCCGGGCAGATTAGGTGGAGAAGTCTGACGATGCTGCGAAAATGATGGTGGGAGCATTGTTTGTTTAACAAAGATAAAATCGGATCTCGGAATGGTTCCGGTGGCCTCTATCGGACATTCCCGACATTACTACCCCGACTTCGTCTCCGATTTTATCGTACTTCCGGTCAGATTTGGGGAGGTAGTCTGACGATGCTGCAAAAACTGTGGTAGGAGCATTTTTTATTTAACGAAGAAAAAATCGGTGCTCGGAATGGTTACCGTGGCTTCGATGGGACATTCCCGATATTACTGGTCCGAATGCGTCTCCGATTTTATCGTAATTCGGATCAGATTGAGTCGAGAAGTCTGACGATACTGCGAAAACGACGGTAGGAGCCTTGTTTAATTAATAAAGACAAAATCGGTGCTGGGAATGATTCTCTGGGCCTCGGTCGCACATTCCCGTTATTGCTGCCCCGAAATCATCTCCGATTTCATCTTACTTCCGGTCAGATTGGGTTGAGATGTCTGACGATGTAGCGAAAACGACGGTACGAGGATTATTTATTTAACAAAGATACAATCGCTGGACGGAATGGTTCCCGGGGCTTCAGTCGGACGTTCCCGATATTCCTGCCACGAATTTGTCTCCGGTTTTATCTTACTTCCGGTCAGATTTGGTCGAGATATCTGACAATGCTGCGGGAATGACGGTAGGTGCTGTGTTTATTTACCAAAGATAAGATCGGTCCTCGGAATGGTTGTCGGGGCCTCGATCGGACATTCCCGATATTACCACCCCGAATTCGTCCCCTATTTTATCTTACTTCCGGTCAGATTGGGTAAGGAAGTCTGACGTAGCTGCTAAAACGATGGCAGAAGCATTGTTTATTTAACAAAGATTAAATCGGTACTCTGAATGGTTCTCGGGGCCTTGATCGGACATTTCCAATATTACGGCCCCGAGTTCGTCCCCGATTTTATCTTACTTCCGGTCAGATTGGGTCGAGAAGTCGATGCTGCGAAAACGACGAGAGGAGCATTGTTTATTGAACAAAGATAAAATCGGTGCTCGGAATGGTTCCCGTGGCCTCGATCAGACATTCCCGATATTACCGCCCCGTATTCGTCTCCAATTTTATCTTACTTCCGTTCAGATTGAGTCGAAAAGTTCGACCATGCTGCGAGAACGACGGTAGGAGCTTTCTTTATTTCACAAAGATAATATCGGTGCTTGGAATGGTTCTCGGGGCCTCGATCGGACATTGCCGATATTACTGCACCGAGTTTGTCTCCGATTTTATCTTACTTCCGGGCAGATTAGGTGGAGAAGTCTGACGATGCTGCGAAAATGATGGTGGGAGCATTGTTTGTTTAACAAAGATAAAATCGGATCTCGGAATGGTTCCGGTGGCCTCTATCGGACATTCCCGACATTACTACCCCGACTTCGTCTCCGATTTTATCGTACTTCCGGTCAGATTTGGGGAGGTAGTCTGACGATGCTGCAAAAACTGTGGTAGGAGCATTTTTTATTTAACGAAGAAAAAATCGGTGCTCGGAATGGTTACCGTGGCTTCGATGGGACATTCCCGATATTACTGGTCCGAATGCGTCTCCGATTTTATCGTAATTCGGATCAGATTGAGTCGAGAAGTCTGACGATACTGCGAAAACGACGGTAGGAGCCTTGTTTAATTAATAAAGACAAAATCGGTGCTGGGAATGATTCTCTGGGCCTCGGTCGCACATTCCCGATATTGCTGCCCCGAAATCATCTCCGATTTCATCTTACTTCCGGTCAGATTGGGTTGAGATGTCTGACGATGTAGCGAAAACGACGGTACGAGCATTATTTACTTAACAAAGATAAAATCGCTGGACGGAATGGTTCCCGGGGCTTCAGTCGGACGTTCCCGATATTCCTGCCACGAATTTGTCTCCGCTTTTATCTTACTTCCGGTCAGATTTGGTCGAGATATCTGACGATGCTGCGGGAATGACGGTAGGTGCTGTGTTTATTTACTAAAGATAAGATCGGTCCTCGGAATGGTTGTCGGGGCCTCGATCGGACATTCCCGATATTACCACCCCGAATTCGTCCCCTATTTTATCTTACTTCCGGTCAGATTGGGTAAGGAAGTCTGACGTAGCTGCGAAAACGATGGCAGAAGCATTGTTTATTTAACAAAGATTAAATCGGTACTCTGAATGGTTCTCGGGGCCTTGATCGGACATTTCCAATATTACGGCCCCGAGTTCGTCCCCGATTTTATCTTACTTCCGGTCAGATTGGGTCGAGAAGTCGATGCTGCGAAAACGACGAGAGGAGCATTGTTTATTGAACAAAGATAAAATCGGTGCTGGGAATGGTTTTCGTGGCCTCGATCAGACATTCCCGATATTACCGCCCCGTATTCGTCTCCAATTTTATCTTACTTCCGTTCAGATTGAGTCGAAAAGTTCGACCATGCTGCGAGAACGACGGTAGGAGCTTTCTTTATTTCACAAAGATAATATCGGTGCTTGGAATGGTTCTCGGGGCCTCGATCGGACATTGCCGATATTACTGCACCGAGTTTGTCTCCGATTTTATCTTACTTCCGGGCAGATTAGGTGGAGAAGTCTGACGATGCTGCGAAAATGATGGTGGGAGCATTGTTTGTTTAACAAAGATAGAATCGGTGCTCGGAATGGTTCCCGTGGCCTCGATCGGACATTCCCGATATTACTGCCCCGATTTCTCTCCGATTATATGTTACTTCCGGTCAGATTGGGTCGAAAAGTCGGACGATGCACAGTAGGAGAAAAGCCCAAAAACCTGGCCAAAACCTCAAATGACCTTTGACGGGAATGAAAATTGGCTTACAGGGGTTTTCAAGGTCGCTGATTACGAATCTGAAAGCTAAATTATCGTAAACAAAATGGCCGATCCAATATGGCTGACATGAATGTTAAAAGTTGCCAGATGTCGACAAAAATTGGTATTTACGGGTTTTCAAGGTCGCTGATTACGAATCCGCAAGCCAAATTATCGTAAAAAAAATGGCCGATCTAATATGGCCGACATGAACGTTAAAAAGTTACCAGATGTTGACAAAAATTGGTATATACGGGTTTTCAAGGTCGCTGATTACCAATCCGATATCTATTGTTTATAACTTGCAACAAAGAGCTTACAGCAAATTGTTATAAACAAAATGGCCGAGTATCCTGCTAAATAGATAAATTAATATATTTAAAAAAATCATCATAATAAAATAAATGTGAACAGTGTATTCTACGCAATTATTATTTTTATTTCCAAAATACATACGGAACGTTTCAAAAATAGAAAATCTTATTCTTAATCAAAATCGTAATCGGAGTCGGAGTCGGAGTCAGAATCATTATCCGAGTTTGTATCTATTACAACTCCCGGCACGGCTTCAATCTCGGCGCAAAATTCGTCTGCTGCAGCAGTCACTTTAGGAGCGATCAACATCGCTACAGCTTCCGGCGACAAACTCTTCAGCTTCTTCTGTGGTATTCTTCTGACACTTGAAATGTACGGATCAGAAGTAACTAAGAGCCGACGAAAAACATCTTCCATAGTTTTAACCCTGGAACTTTTTCGCGCAAAATCTTCTCGATATCGTTTGATGTCTTTGTTTCGAGCTTCCTGAGCATCTTCGGATAATTGGCCGATTGGTAATAGAGCATGAGTTATTATCACTGGACCATGAGTTAATAGTTTGTGCACCGAAGTAGGCATGGAGTACCAAGGGTATAATGCAACGGTCTTTCTTGCCGTTTCAATAGCATACTGTTCAAATCTTTCACAGTTTATCTCGTGGCCACACGATATAACTTGTAGGATTACGTACAAGCGTTTAATAACTTCTTCGTTGACCCCCGTTATCGCAGCGGAAACCGTCGAATTTTCAAAGAATCGCCGAGCTGTGTTGCCATCATTGCTGCTGCCGTATCCAGGCTTTGGGCGATCGATATTTAGACCCAATTGCTTCTTGAATCCTTCTTGAATGGCCCTCTTGCGTTCCTGGGTAATTTTTTTTTCTTCGGCACTTCGAGCTTGCCATTTTTTAATGCCGAGTTTGTAAGACACGTGTAAGCAATACTCGAAGCACCGTATCCACGCATGCAGCGTCGACAATCCGAACTTCAAATTTGTTTCATTGATTTCCCTTTGCAATACAGTGTCGATGGCATTAAAATCTTTGCTGGTTGCTCCACACAAATAGCACTGTTGAGCAGATTTCGTCAATGATACAGCGTTGCAAACTTTACCATCTATCATGGTGAACAACAACTTGTACATTACGGAGATTTCTTTTCCATCTATTACACTTTCGAATGGACGAAGTGACTTTATTTGTTCTTCAACAATTTGGACTTCATTAAGTGTTGACTCTGTGTCTTCGCGTAGAAACAGTAGTCTAAGCGGTCTACAAAATCGTGGAGACGAGGGTCTGGGGTTCTTCCAAACAACTATTTCTTCCTTCGATTGTTGATCATAACACACGAGTTGTAATGGCACGACTGAAGTAAAGAATACATGCGCATCAGATTTGCTGTCATCACTGAACGTCTGCTTATATTCACTTTGCCCAGAACTTCCATCGCAACCCCACTTGCAAATCAAGTCCATTTTACGAACATTATCTGGAGTCAATCTTTGAATGAGTACATTTTGGACGAGTAAAATACGTTCAACTGTATGATCTAATAGTGCCTGTAGTTGAACTTCTGCACTACTCTCTGTAATCCTGATTGCATCACGTGGTGGATAACAACGCTTTTTTGCTTTCATCACTTTTTCGTAAGACGGATATAGCTTACAGTTATTTTCCTTCCCTAATCTTCTCATTCCCTGGTAAGTACTCTTGGAGAATTTATATTCAATCATAGCGGAAAGTGCAGCCTCTTCGGATAAAGTAATTTCATCCGTTGCTGAGTAAGCTTTACGATACTTGGAAGCTCTTAAAGGACTCGTCATTGTTACGTCCTTAATAACTTTTGCGGCGTCGGATTGTCCTGAAGAGCGAAGGCTCATCTGAGTAGCGTATGCTAACTCGACCGAGTTGAACGATGTACGAATATCTTGGGTCTTCCTTCGTTTAGATCTTTCACTGGACATTGTAAACTCAAGGGACGGGCGGCCGCCCGTATTACCCGGGCTTGTTACTACAGTGTCTGTAGGTGCGGCAAAACATACCTGCTTGCTAAGCCATTCACCGTTATTCTTGAAAAATACACAGGATTTTCTGTGAGCTTGTTGCCACCTCGTTCTCATTTGATTGAAGAGTATCGAAAAAGTCTGTTTCGAGTCCTCAGGCACTACAACTGTACGTCCGGTGTCCTTGGAAATTTTTTCTACCATAAATTCGATCAAGGAAGCGAATTTATCGGATAAATGCTCGCTGATTATCAGAAATACTTCTTTCCTTGTCAGCACCAATTCTTTGTAACCGGATCCTGTAATAAAGACATAAAATTGTAGAAAATTGGTGTTAAAGGAAAAGATAAAATTTTCAATTAATACAAAAACTTGAACAATGTACATTATTTTACCAAATAAATAACCGCAATAATTGAAATAATTTTAAGAAAATTAGACAGAAAATATTGACATGGATTTGGTTAAAAGAAAGCTTTGCTTACTATATAATATATATATATTCAAATATTTTATTTGAATGTTATAACATTTCATTCATATTTAAGAAATTTTTATGTGGTTGATTTTAATATGTATATATATATATGCATACGTATATATCATAATTAAATCACAGAAAATTTATATATATATATATATACACATACATATATATTAAAATAATTTATTTCAAGCGTATAACAGCCGTCTTGTCCGTTATGATGCTACTTCACCCATTCTCAGGTAGAGGCGCAGAGGCTGCTCAATAGTGCCGCGTGCACGCTCGGCTACCGCACGATGCGAAAAAAATCATAACGGACAAGACGCACGTTTTCCGCAGGTAACTCTTGTAAATTTCGAAAGCTTATACATTAAACTAAAGGCCGAGACTAGGAGCTTTGCAAAATGTGACAAAATATATAACTTTTCGGACCGTTGAAAATATAAGTTTTCAAAATTATTCAATTTTATTTATGCCGAAGGCTATACTACATTTCAATCATTTATACATAAAGTTTAGATTCAACCGATGTAAAAACATGTTCTACATACCTCCAGAAGTCGTATCCATGTTGCAGAATTGAAATTAAACCCGTCACTTTAAAGTTATGGGTTTTTGAAGTCAGCGTTATTTTCGTCTGTTCAGCGCGTGACACGTACACTCTTCACGAACACTAACTGCCAACTGACGCTGCGGCGCAGGTATACACTTAAAGGGCTTTCCCTTCCACAATAGAATGCAGTTACTAGTCCTCTACCTGAATGACTACTCAACTGACCCTATTTCGAAAATTTATTTTTTGGGGTTTTGGCCAGGTTTTTGGGCTTTTCTCCTACTGTGCGATGGTGCGAGACCGACGGTAGGAGAATTGTTTGTTTAACAAAGATAAAATCGGTGCTCGGAATGACTCTCGGTGCCGCGATCGGACATCCCCGACATTACTACCCCGAATTCGTCTCCGATTTTATCTTACTTCCGGTTATATTGGGTCGAGAAGTCTGACGACGCTGCGAGTATGACGGTAGGTGCTTTGTTTATTTAACAAAGATAAAATCGGTCCTCGGAATGTTTCTCGGGGCCTCGATCGGACATTCCCGATATCACTACCCCGAATTCGTCTCCGATTTTATCTTACTTCTGGTCAGATTGGGTAAGGAAGTCTGACGATGCTGCCAAAACGACGGTAGGAGCATTGTTCATTTAACAAAGATAAAATCGGTGATCGGAATGGTTCCCGGGCCCTCGATCGGACATTCCCGATATTACTGCCCCGAATTTATCTCCGATTTCATCTTACTTCCGGTCAGATTGGGCCGAGAAGTCGATGCTGCGAAAACGACGGTAGGAGCATTGTTTATTTAACACAGATAAAATCGGATCTCGGAATGGTTCCGGTGGCCTCGATCAGACATTCCCGACATGATTACCCCCAATTCGTTTCCGATGTTATCTTACTTCCGGTCAGATTGGGTAAGGAAGTCTGACAATGCGGCGAAAAGGATGGTAGGACCATTGTTTATTTAACAAAGATAAAATCGGCCCTAGGAATGGTTCTCGGGGCCTCGATCGGACATTCCCGATATTACTGCCCAGAATTCGTCTCCGATTTTATCTTACTTCCGGTCAGATTGGGTTGAGAAGTCTGACGATGCTGCCAAAAAGACGATAGGAGCATTGTTTATTAAACAAAATTAAAATCGGTCATCGAAATGGTTCCCGGGGCCTCGGACGGACATTCCCGATATTACTGCCCCGAATTTGGCTCCGATTTTATCTTACTTCCGGTGAGATTGGGTCGAGAAGTCTGACTATGCTGCGAAAATGGATGAGAGCATAAAACTTTCGTTTCCCTCTTTCTTGCCTACGCCAAGCGCATTATCGTACTTCCCGTCAGATTCAGTCGAAAAGTCTGACGATGGTGCGAGAACGACGGTAGGAGCTTTCGTTATTTCACAAAGATAAAATCGGTGCTCGGAATGGTTCTGGGGGCCTCGGTCGGACATTGCCGATATTACTGCCCCGAATTCGTCTCCGATTTTATCTTACTTCCGGTCAGATTGGGTCGAGAAGTCTGACGAGGCTGCGAAAACGACGGTAGGAGCTTTGCTTATTTATCAAAGATAAAATGGGCGCTCGGAATGGTTTCCGTGGCCTCGATCGGACATTCCCGATATACTGCCCTGAATCCGTCTCCGATTTTATCTTACTTCTCGTCAGATTTGGAAAGGAAGCCTGACAATGGTGCGAAAACGATGGTAGGAGCATTGTTTATTTAACAAAAATAACATCGGTCCTCGGAATGGTTCTCGGGGCCTCGATCGGACAATTCCGATATTACTACCCCGAATTCGTCTCCGATTTTATCTTACTTCCAGTCAAATTGGGTATTGAAGTCAGACGATCCTGCGAAATCGATAGTAGGAGCATTGTTTATTGAACAAACATAAAATCGGTACTCGGAATGGTTCTCGGTTCCTCGATCGGACATTCCCGATATTACTGCCCCGAGTTTGTCTCCGATTTGATCTTACTTCCCGTCAGATTGGGTCGAAAAGTCAGACGATGCTGCGAAAACGACGGTGGGAGCATTGTGTATTTAACAAAGATAAAATCGGTGCTCGGAATGGTTCCCGTGGCCTCGATCGGACATTCCCGATATTACTGCCCCGAATTCGTCTCCGATTTTATCTTACGTCCGGTCAGATTGGGTCGAGAAGTCTGATGATGGTGCCAGACCGACGGTAGGAGCATTGTGTATTTAACAAAGATAAAATCGGTGCTCGGAATGGTTCCCGTGGCCTCGATCGGACATTCCCGATATAACTGCCCCGAATTCGTCTCCGATTTTATCTTACTTCCGGTCAGATTGAGTCGAGAAGTCTGAGGATGCTGCGAGAACGACGGTAGGAGCTTTGTTTATTTAACAAAGATAAACTCGGTGCCCGGAATGGTTCTCGGGGCCTCGATCGGACATTGCCGATATTACTGCCACGAGTTCATCTCCGATTTCATCTTAGTTCCGGTCAGATTGGGTCGAGAAGTCGATGCTGCGAAAACGACGGTAGGAGCATTGTTTATTTAATAAAGATAAAATCGGATCTTGGAATGGTTCCTCTGGCCTCGATCGGACATTCCCGATATTACTGCTCTGAATTCGTCTCCGATTTTATCTCACTTCCGGTCAGATTGAGTCGAGAAGTCTGACGATGCTGTGAGAACGACGGTAGGAGCTTTGTTTATTTAACAAAATTAAAATCGGTGATGGAAATGGTTCCCGCGGCCTCGATCGGACATTCCCGATATTTCTGCCTCTAATTCGTGTCCGATGTTATCTTACTTCCGGTCAGATTGGGTAAAAAAGTCTGACAATGCTGCGAAAACGATAGTTGGATAATTGTTTATTTAACAAAGATAAAATCGGCCCTCGGATACGTTCTCGGGGCTTCGATCGGACATTCCGGATATTACTACCCCGAATTCGCCTCCGATTTTATCTTATTTACGAGCAGATTGGGTAAGGAAGTCTGACGATGCTGCGAAAACGATAGTAGGAGCATTGTTTATTGAACAATGATAAAATCGGTACTCGGAATGGTTCTCCGGGTGTCGATCGGACATTCCCGATATTGTTACCCCCAATTCGTCTCCGATGTTATCTTACTTCCGGTCAGATTGGGTAAGGAAGTCTGACCATACTGCGAAAACAATGATAGGACCATTGTTTATTCAACAAAGATAAAATCGGTCCTCGGAATGGTTCTCGGGGCCTCGATCGGACATTCCGGATATTACTACCCCGAATTCGCCTCCGATTTTATCTTACTGCCGGTCAGATTGGGTAAGGAAATCTGACGATGCAGAGAAAACGACGGTAGGAGCATTGTTTATTTAACAAAGATAAAATCGGTGCTCGGAATGGTTCCCTTGGCCTCGATCGGACATTTCCGATATTACGGGCCTGAATCCGTCTCTGATTTTATCTTACTTCTGGACAGCTTTAGGAAGGAAGTCTGACGATGCTGCAAAAACGGTGGTAGGAGCATTGTTTATTTAACAAAGATAAAATCAACCGGTGCGATGGTCTAGTGGTTAGCGTGCTCGCCACTAAACCAGCGGACCGGGAGGTCGCCGGTTCGAATCCCAGTCGCGTACATTTCGTCGTGAAATGTTTTTCTTCGGCATTTCGCGGCGAAATAAGACTAGTTCCACGACTGGGGGGCGAACTCGATGACCGGCTGTATTGGTATAGGTTTTCCGCAGTTTCCCTATACCCATGACAGAAATGTCATGATGAATATGATACAGAGGGGGAAGTCGGCTGCGGCCGCAAGAGGGGGGAACAGGGGAAAGATGGAGAAGACAGGAGTAAACAGTAGAGGAAAGAATGGTCATAATGATGGGAAAGAATAGGTAACAAACGCGACAAGCGTGTACCTAAGGAAAAAACCAATAAAAACATAGATAAAATCGGTGCCCGGAATGATTCTCAGGGCTTCGATTGGACATTGCCGATATTACTGCCCCGTGTTCGTCTCCGATTTTATCTTACTTCCGGTCAGATTGGGTCGAGATGTCGATGCTTCGAAAACGACGGTAGGAGCATTGTTTATTTAACAAAGATGAAATCGGATCTCGGAATGGTTCCCGTGGCCTCGATCGGACAATCCCGATATTACTGCCGCGAATTTGTCTCCGATTTTATTTTACTTCCGGTGGGATTGGGTCGAGAAGTCTGACGATGCTGCGGGAACGACGGTAGGACCTTTGTTTATTTAACGAATATAAAATCGGTGCTCGCAATGGTTCTCGGGGCCAGTGCAGCCAGATCGCGCGTAAAAGTTACCCCTTCTCTAGTCTCTTACGCGCCCATCACACGATCATTGTAGTGCGTGTCCGTGAGCGAGCGACGCTCGGACATCTTCGGCACGAGCCGAGCGGGGTCGAAGATTCCCGACCGCACCTTCGGCAGCTACACCAACACATGGACGCTGAGCACGTTCATTTGCGACCAAGCCAAAACGAAGGCTTCGAGGGAAAAAGCAATCTGAGCACGACTCGCATTTGACGTCACCCGACGGCACGCGCGAAGCTTTTAGATTCCAATGCTTATTTAGCTCTTGATTCTCTATGTTATTAATGTATACAAAAAAATGTATCGCGCACTCTGATCGCTTATTTTTTTATTTCATACATTAATTTAAATTTAATAATAAATCTAAATTACAACTTATTTATCTTCTAAAAAATTGTTTACGCTTTACTCACACCCGTCCTTATGCCAAATAAATTATAATTCATAAAAGTAAGCGAAAATATATTTATATTCATATTCTTATATTAATTCTCATACTTTTATCAAGCGATAAAACATTATCCCCAAAAACAAGCCAATCATCCATCCGGCCGCGAATCGTCAGTAGCAGAAAGTGCACATCTTCTACAAGCGACGAGTTGGTCCCGTTGGTAGCGTTCCTGGCTTCAGTCCGCAGGGGCCCTTTGTGCAAATTTTTCTCCAAATTTTTCATAATTTCTCATATTTCAGTCATATTTGATTCTTTCGGAGGAAAATTGATTTAAAACAGATCCAAGTACTGGTCTATTTCCCAAAAAACACATTTTTTTACTGAACATTTATGATTTCTCATTTTTTTCCCCGGAAATGTCTCTTTTTCCAATGACCTGAGGTCATTGGACTACGGAGACATTCGGAGAAAAGTTAAAGATGAAAAGAAATAAGATTTTCGTAAAAAAAACTTATTATTATTATGTTCCAGAAATTTCTATTTTTCCTATTACCTGAGTGAACCTGAGGCTGCGGAGATATTCTAAGAAAAGTTATAGATGAAAAAAATGAGATTTTCGTTAAAAAAAACTTATTCCATTTTTATCCCTCATAATTCTGAGAAATAATGCACTTCCGAAATTTTTGCAAACATTATTTTCCTCAAGACCTAAAACCACTGTAACGGCCTGCTACGAAGTGATTTAGACAAATAATACTTGAGGTAATTATTAACCATACATTGAAGTATATTGCAAAAAAAATGTATGGAAAAATATTACAAAATGGCGATACTGCAGCAAATTCTTCCGAGGCATGTTGGTGCTCTGCGGCACGCAGTATAACTTGTGCCAATTCTAATCTGGACAAAATAATTTTTTTAATTAAATGTAGATGAGTGTAGCTAGTGAACCACGTAGAGGATTTTAGAAATCTTGATTTTTGAGTAATTTCCGAGTATTTGACTAAAAATGTTCATTTTTTTAAGAAAGTTGTTTGTTAATAAATATTGTTTGAATTAACTTATCGAAAATCACTTACGTGGTTCAGTTGCTACACTCATGTAGACTTAATAAAACAAAATTCTTTTTTTAGATTAAAATTCGCACATTTATACTGCGTGCCGCAGAGGTTCGACATGCTTCGGAAGAATTGCTACAGTGTCGCCATTTTGTAATATTTTCGGATAATAATTTATAGCAATATACTTAAATATTTGCTCAATAAATACCCCAAGTTCTATTTGTTTATCACATTTTCTTCCGCCAAAAAAACATAAAAAAATACGCTTCCTGTAAGACCGTTACAGTGGTGTACCGCTTAAAGTCTTCATTTAATTTCCGAGATTTTCCCGTGTTCATAATTAAAATGATGAATTACAATTTATTTGGCATAGGAACGAGAGTGAGTAAAGCGCAAACAATTTTTTAGAAGATAAATAAGTTGTAATTTAGATTTATTATTATATTTAAATTAACGTACATAGTATTAAAATCAGCGGTCAGACTGCGCGATTAATTTTTCGACAGTAAAAGATAACTAATTAAAATAATAATGATAACTAATAATAAGAACTAATCAAATAAGATTTAATAGTAATAATTAAAAATAATAAAAAAGCACTGAGTGTAGGGAACGATCCCGCGCCCCTAGTGCAATTTTTTTTCTGAAAAACTCCGATTTTTTCCGGAAAATTTTTCCGAATTTTTCTATGAATTGGAACAAATATGAAGGATTCAGAGTTTTGCGGGCAATTATTTTTACGCAAACATCCGAGTTTCTCCGAATGTCTCCGAATTTTTACGAATTCTCTCCCAGTACAGCTACAGCGGTGAGTACAGCTACACGCACAATCTCGAACTCCGTCTTGTCCGATCTTTTTCTGCCGCAAACTGCCTTCGGGCTGTTTTATTCCACAGATTGAGCACGCTATCTTTTTGCTCAAAGCGCAACACTGCACCCTGCACTGTTAGTGGAGTGCTACCTGGCCGCAAAGGAGTGTTTTCTCCGAACGAGAAATTTTTGGGATTTCATGGACGGTAGAAATAGTCGTGGACGGTCTTCAGCTAAGATTGTCTCCTCCACTGCGCAGGCGCGTTTTGGGATTTGTTTACTTCCACCACACTGATCACAACACACCTACGCGTCGAGCTCGTTGGCGCCTTCGATTGTATCTCTCCGATGTTGATCAAACGGACTTCGCGCACACAGGACGCTTTACACTGCTCTATCGAGGCCATAACTGGACGGCAAGATCTCACCTGTCATTTTCCGCCTCACGGCCTCTGAGACACACGGCGTTTTCTCGTCATTATTCGGGCACTTTTCCGCTCAGGTACGGTCATACTTGGGTGGATATCTATATCTAAATGTTATGCGTAGGATCCGATTACGTTCTCACGCCACCGTCATACGTATACACACACTAATGTCATATAGTTCCAAGTTCGAAACGGTTTTTCGTGCTCGTGAAATCCGTCCTTGTTTTGGTTTCGATGCGCATATGGCTTGTTGATCAGCACTCAATAATTCTGTGCCAAATCATTACTGGCGGTCATATACCTACAGCTTGGTAGCTCACTACATTATCCACCAACGTTAATTTAAATCTCTCATATCTCTATTATTATTTTCGTATGTCTCGCATTTGCTTTAAATGCCAACGAACCATAGCTGGAACTGCTCTCACCTGTACTGATTGCGGAAATCTGTACCATCCTGGCTGTTGTGCCGTTTACTTATCCTACAAAAGTGCGAGCGCGTGCTGTCTGAAAAATCTCAAGAATCCAGTCGGTCCATATTCAAAGACAAACTCGAAGAGCTTCCAAACCCCTACGTCAAATTTGTCTAATTTAATAGGTAACACTGCCTGTAGCCTAGAGTCCCAAAACGTCGTTGACCTACCGCAAAGTGCGCTTGTTCCACCAAACTTGGGGGCATATCTCCCTGCCTCGGGAAATATGGACGAGGAACTAGTAAACCGCATGATGCAAACCATGCAGGAATCAAATGAAACTAATAAGCAACTGTCCGAGATAATATTGCAACAAACTACAGTGAATGACGAACTGTCCAAAAAACTAAATTGTTTACCAGAACTAGTTGCCAAGGTCGATAGACATGACGATGCAATAGTTCGCTTGGATGCCACTATCGCTCGTTTGGAAGCTAGCAACGCTCGATTGGAAGCTAGCAACGCTCGTTTAGTCCTCGAACTGGGACAACTTAATTCCGTCTCAGGAGCAAATTACATTCAGCCTTCCGCTGACATTTTATTAGGAAATATACCGACGATACTCACTGACTCAAATGAAGCCCTAGTTGGCAAAGTTTTCGCGTCCCTTGGCATCTCACATCTATTAGGTGATGTACTTGACATCCGCGTGCTTGTACGAAAAGGTCGATCTGCAGTAGGAGATAGAGCCGAGGGATCAACGACCTCACATTCATCGTTCAAATCCTTGCTTGTTGCTCTCAAATCCACTGCTATTCGGGATCATGTCATCTCCAAAAAACGCGCGAAAAAGCAATTGCTCATAAGTGAGGTCTTCGGAATTGAGAGTCGTGGTCAAATCTACATCAACGAATTTTTGCCAGCTGCTACCTATCAGCTACTTCGCGGGGCTAAGTCCAGGGCAGAGGTCGCCAAGTACAAGCATGTATGGGTACGCTCTGGGGTCATTCGTGTACGGGAGTCCGACGGTTCGTCCGTCATTGAGATCCGAACAGAGGCTGACTTGATGAAGATCGCGTGACTTCCGCGTGTTCATCGTCCATTATGCCCTTCCGAAATTGGTCGGCCATCTGACGCAAATTCTTTACAAATAGCGCAGTTCAATGCAAATTCTTTGGGAGCCCACTTTACGCTGTTAAAAGTCCTCATCTCTCAACACTTTTTCCATATTATAAGTATCTCCGAGACTTGGCTAAATCCTGTGATGTCGGACGACTTATTGAAATTACAAGATTATGTTCTTCTACGAAATGACAGGCTTGGCATGCGCGGCGGCGGAGTTGCTTGTTATGTCCACAACTCACTCAAAGTCAAAATCCTTGAAACCTCTCACTCTGAATGCATTAATGAGCCTGAGTTTATTATTATGGATATGCTTGATGATAGGGGTAAAAGGTTGCTCTTTACTTCCGTTTATAGGAGACCCAAAGGACGTTTCTTCGAAAAGCTAACTGATGCCATTCACAGATTTTCTTTTGCTTATGAAAACATCATTACATGTGGCGACCTAAACTGCGACCTTCTAAAAACGGGCTTTGAGGCATCCATGCTGAGTGAGTTTGTAAACGCTAACGCATGGCATATTGTCGACTCAGGTCCTACTCACCATACAACTACGTCCAATACCCTTTTAGATGTTTTTATTGTCGATGCAAAGGACAAGATTCTTTCGTTCACTAAGTCTGAGGTACCTTTCATAGCTGGCCATGATCTGATCGAGTTAAAATATAAATTTAATCACAAATCGATCTCACCACGCACTATAACGCGTAGAAACTTTAGCCACTTTAACAGTGAAGCATTCATATCCACTGTGAATGAGTCGCTACAGGCTGTTTGTCCGGTTTTACATGGCGTGGATTCTACTCCGCACAAGATAGACCAGCTCTGCGATTCTCTAAGTGAAGTACTTAGAACATCGTTGGACGTCCATGCCCCTTTAATTACATTTAGAGTATCCAAACCCAGAGTTCCATGGCTAACGGCAGAGCTGAAGCAGCGCATTCAAGTTCGAAATTCATTATACAAGCAAGCTAAGCGATCTGGTAGTATTTTGGGACTTGCGATCTATAGACGATATCGAAATGAACTCACTTCAAAGCTACGCGAAGAAGAAAATAATTATTACTCAAATCGTTTGTCTAACGTTACCGATCCTAAACGTCTATGGAAAGAACTATCGGTTCTTGGCCTAGTGAGAAATAAAACAATGACTCCCCTAAATTACTTCACTGCTGACGAGCTCAACAACTCGTTTGTCAAAGTATCTAATACGACACCTAATATTGATCAACTCAAATTTGCTCAAAATCTGCTAAAAATAACACCTAGCTCTTCGATCTTTACATTCACGTCAGTTTCGGTAGAATGCATCGAAACACTTTTAAAAAAATATCTATCTTCGTCTCATTCTAGTGGACCTGATGGTGTGTCGTCTTTTACTCTCAAAATCGCATCAACCTCCATCTCGCCTTTCTTAACCTCGCTTTTTAATAACTGTCTTGTCAACGATTATTTTCCACTGTCATGGAGACGGGCTTGCATAAGGCCGTTGCTCAAAGTAAATCCGCCTTCCTCTCCTAGCGACGCACGACCCATCGCCAACTTATGCGAGCTTTCCAAAATTTTTGAGAAAGTAGTTCATGCTCAACTAACTAAATACTTGACCGAGAACGACATCCTCGACAAGAGACAGTCTGCTTACCGAGTGGGCTTTAGTACCGAAACGGCATTGTTGAGACTCTGTCACGATATTAGAAAGGGAGTTGACGACAGACTTTTAACAGTCTTAGTGTTGTTTGACTTCTCGAAGGCTTTCGACACTGTACCTCACACTCTCTTAATTTCTAAACTTCGTCGATTAGGATTCGCCGACAAAGTCTTGCACTGGCTAAGGGCTTATTTATCGAACCGGTCGCAATCAATCCGTGACGATCATGGTCAGCTTTCGGAGTGGAAACCGACTTTTTCCGGTGTACCTCAAGGCTCTGTCTTAGGTCCTCTGTTGTTTTCGCTGTACATTAATGACATTGCACTCAACCTCAAGCACTCTAAACACATTGTATTTGCTGACGACACGCAAATTTACCATAGCTGTTTGCCAGCGCGGCTTCATCTGAGTGTTTTAAAGATGGCCGAAGATGTCAAGGCTATCTACGACTTTTCGGTTGCAAACGGACTCAAACTCAACCTGGCTAAGTCTAAAGTTCTCATTCTTGGCAGTGGTCGTTTTATAAATGAAATCGACATCTCCACTCTCCCTCCAATCATGGTGCAGACCACGTCTCTGCCATACGTAAATAAAGTCAGAAATCTAGGCGTACTGTTCGAATCAAAATTATCATGGCGCTCACAAATATCCTCAATATCTCAAAAAATTAACTACTCTTTGCACAAACTAAAATTTAGAAGAAGTGTCCTCTCTCGTGAATTGCGTGCCAAGCTTGTTGTTTCGCTTATTTTTCCGCTATTCGATTATTGCAGTGTGGTCCTAACCGATATAACTATGGAATTGAATCAGGTGTTGGAGCGGCTACTAAATAATTGCGTTAGATTCGTATTCGACTTGCGTCGGGATGAGCATGTTACACCGTTCCGAAGGAGACTTGGATGGCTTAGGATCAGTGCGAGAAGGAAATATTTTCTAGGCTTACTTGTTTACAAGATTTTTCATGGCCAAGCCCCTGCTTATCTTCGCGAATTATTTGATAGGCCAGCTGATGCACCTTCTACCGCGCTCCGTACGCGTAACTCGCTAATCAAAACTAACTTTGTCATCCCTTACTGTCGAACCTCCACTTATAAAAATTCTTTTTACGCAACGAGAGTTTATTTCTGGAATTCTTTGCCGCAAACCATTGTTACTGCGACCTCGCTGTTTGTGTTCAAGGAGAAACTCTTCGCCTACCTGTTTGAGCGTGATCTATGAATTAATTGATTATCATTTTATTATGATTCTGGTTATTAGTTTAAATATTATTACGAATATTATTATTATTGTTATTATTATGTTTATTTTTATTATTACTTTATTATTGTTATTTTTTAATACTAATATTATTTTTACAAGTATTATTATATCGCTTCTCACATTTTTGTTTTTGTTTTATTATCAACCTTATTATTATTTTATTTCTATTAGTATTATTATTTTTTATTGTAAATTTATGTTTGCCCACAAGTGCGACACTAGGGCATAATAAACCAAATCAATCAATCAATCAATCTCTCCCTCTCCCTCTCCCTCTCCCTCTCCCTCTCTCTCTCTCTCTCTCTCTCTCTCTCTCTCTCTCTCTCTCTCTCTCTCTCTCTCTCTCTCTCTCTCTCTCTCTCTCTCCCCCTCCCTCCCTCCCTCCCTCCCTCCCACCCACCCTCCCGTACGTTTTTCCTCACACATTAAAGTGTGTGTAAGCATCCGACGTCGCCAGAACCCATGTGATACATGAACCTATATCGCTAGATTGTCGCATTGATAAAACTCAATATGTGCGTATTGAAAACGCAATACGCTATTCATTGTTTCTTTTTCGCTTCCTACCGCGATCGCACTCACTCATGCATACCAGGTGTGTAAGTATGAAACCGGAATTTTTGTACAGAAAAAACACGTTTATTGTAATGATATGATACAAATAACTGGAGATGGCTTCTCGGGTCACCTTTAACTGATCCGCCAGTTGTTGTTGTGTTTGAGCGTCGTCTTCGTCCAACAAGGCTTGCAGGTCAGCGTCTTCAAACTTTTTCGGTGGTCTTCCACGTTCTTCGTTCCTCACGTCAAAATCGCCACTTTTGAACCGTTTGAACCACTCGAAACACTGTGTTTTACCGAGAGCATGCTCACCAAACGCCTCCACAAGCATTCGATGCGATTCGGCTGTGGTTTTCTTCAGATCCCTAGCGGGTTGTGCGATTTTACAAAGTGGTAAGGTCGAAAACATGGAGCCAAATTTTGATTGGTGCGACACTTTTCATGTAAAGTCGCGCGAGTCAAAAATAGATTGGTCAACCCCACTTACCAGTTATAATTTGGATGGTTGTTCGGTTCTCGCTGCTCCGCTGGTTACTCGCTACCACTCATATTGTGGATGGTTATTGGGTTCTCGCGGCCCCTCTCGATTCTCGCTACCAGTATTATTTGGGATGGTTATTCGGTTCTCGCGGCCCCGCTCGATTATCGCTACCAGTAATATTTGGCATGGTTATTCGGTTCTCGCGACACCGCTCGATTCTCGCTACCAGTATTATTTTGGATGGTCATTCGGTTCTCGCAGCCGCGCTCGATTCTCGCTACCAGTATTATTTGGGATGGTTATTCGGTTCTCGCGGCCCCGCTCGATTCTCGCTACCAGTATTATTTGGGATGGTTATTCGGTTCTCCCGGCCCCGCTCGATTCTCGCTACCAGTTTTATTTCAGATGGTTATTCGGTTCCCGCGACCCCGCTCGATTCTCGCTACCAGTAATATTTGGCATGGTTATTCGGTTCTCGCAGTACCGCTCTATTCTCGCTACCAGTATTATTTTGGATAGTTATTCGGTTCTCGCGGCCCCGCTCGATTCTCACTACCAGTTTTATTTTGGATGGTTATTCGGTTCTCGCGGCCCCACTCGTTGGTCGTTACCGCCGAGTTTCTTGGGTTGTGATTATATTTTATTTACTGTCATTACTTTTTTAAATGATGGGATAAATAAAAAAGTGGGATGAAACACAACAGACGGGAAGGGGTTTCGGGATATTGGGATATTATAAGCATCAATATTAATTTTTTCTTACACATTTCTTTTGTACATATGTATCAAACGCTATTTCTAATGATTCTTCGGTGCTCTCCTCCTCTAAGTGTGCATTTTTAACCTTCGGCTGCATTCGTGTGCAACGATACGTCTCTTTTAATTCCCTGATAATGTTGTTTTTCTCTTGTGGACAGTTGAAGACGGTTGTTAGCCCGCTCGTGTTACCGTTTTCTTCCGCCCTTACTGAGGTTTTCGTGTTTCGCTGAAGATCCGAGGAATGTTTGAACACTTTTAAAAACGTCTACTTTACGGGCATATAATGAAGATGTAGGAAAAAATATTTTCATCATAAACACACCCACTCTCCTGGCATTGATGAATAATGATTTCGATCTTCAGCGACCGACGATAACCGTATCGGGTTAATTAAGTATACGTTTATCGATGAACTTACAAATAATAAAAAATGTTTGTTCAACTTGGAAATGTGTTATTTCTCGCTACTAGTAATCGTGCGTAAACCGGTAAGTCCACTGCTTTGACTCATTACTTTGAAAGAATATTATAAAAGTTTTATTTCATTGGTATAAAATTAAAGAGGTTTGAAAAAAAATTCTTCACACACGTGTTATCGCATTTGTTTCACGTGATTCTTGGTACTTCGATTCAAATTCTGTGAGGAGGGTGTATTAAAATTAATATTACCGATTTCTTCTTCTTTTTTTACGAAAACGTGGTTTCGCACGGTTTGCAACAGTTATATTTTTCTTTGCGGAGCATTATCAACTATAAAAGTTTCCGTGTGGACACTCATTATTCACTATTACGGAGGACGCCCCAATGAAAGTACACATTGTACATATATATAGTTACGTATCGTTATGATTGTTTTTCTAAATAGGCTATTGTCATTCTGCACATGTTACCGGTACTTTCATACTTTAACAACTTTTTTATCGCGGGCATATCAGTTATTGTTGCTGTCGTTCCCGGTGTCTTCTTCTTTTTCGTCGTTATCGTTATCGTCGTCGTTTCTCTCCTCTGCGCTGTCCTCATACACCTCTTCACAGTCATCTTTCTCGTTTGTTTCGTTATCGTCGTCGCTGGTGCCGGCGTCATAATCGCGATCACTTTCATTTTCTTGCAATGCTGCTTCATGTACATGAGTCTGCTTGTTCCATCTGTGCATCTGATAGCGTATTACGTTGTATCGATGATACGCTAATTTTTTCCCTATCGCTTGCATAGTATCTTCCACAGTTTCAACTTCGTTCAACGGTAATCTTCGATATTTTTGGAGGTTGTAGCATACTGCTGTTATTGAAAAATTCGAAAAGGACTTAATAAATTCATATTGTAACAGAATGGAATTTCATGATTTCTTTAACGTTATCCTTACGATATATGCGTGTCGCACGTACACGCTTCAGTGACACTGTAACACTCACTCCTTATTAATTTTGCTTCCTCAATTGACACTCGCTTCTTTCCGGCCGCCCCTTTGCCATCTTTCTTCGTTGTTAATTCCTTCCTCGTTTCCTCGTCCCACAAGCTTCGTATGAGGATGCCCATTCGATTACTCATGGAGTTACTCAGTCCCGCTTTTGCAACAGTTTCGCGGGGTAACTTCCAGTTTGGAGCTACTTCGATTTCATCCTCGTTTTCGTCTTCTGGGTCAACTATTTCGAACTCTGACCCGTCACTGCTTTCTACTTCGCACAATTTTGCAAACCTTTTGGCAAATCTGTTCATTTGCTTGACCAATAAGTTAAATTCTGTAGCCTGTGAATAAGGAATCATTATTGAAGAAAATTATTATTCTACCGTTACATGCTCCTATTATCATCGTCGTTTCTTTGCTGTTATTACCATGTCCTGTAACGCTTCCTTGCGCCTTTCAGAAGACGCGACACCGGTTGCAGTTTCTTCCTTATCTTTGTCATTTTTACTGCCATTGGCGCTTTGGACAACGGTTCGCCTATATTTATTGTGCGTTTTTTCTCTTCTCGCCTATGAATACATTCAAATTCCATTGTTCATACAATTCAACTTGCAATTCAGAGTTCATGACAGAATAAAACACGCTTCCTAGCACTCCAATTATTTTTAATTTCTTTATTATAGGTTAAAAATACTTACTGTTACCTGTTCTTTTCCTCCGTTTGATTTTGTCTTGTTTCGTTGAGAAAAGCTTCTTTCTTTCACGTTTTCTTGTACCGGTAACGACTGTGTTTTCTGCTTCTTCGTACATTTGCGTACATCTTCCTCACTCTCGTTGAACTCGAAAGGATCCTCTCTCTTTCTCTTACTTCCCTTCGCAGTTGCTGTCCCCTTCCCGATTTCCTGCAATCAATACCATTTTTTCAGGCTATAGTGCGAATTTATGAACACCGCAACATATATCGTCATGAAATAAAGTACTCTTGCAACCTGCATGGATGATGTTCCCGGTTTACTGAACGGCAGTGTTACTTTCTTCGTCACCTTCTTTATTCTTTTGCTGATAACCTGCAGTAAATATCAATTAATGATATCGTTCGCGTTTGTAATAAATCGTCACATTACTTGTTAATGGATTATTCGTACCGGTAACGTTGATTTGAACGCATCACTAGTAGCAACGTCGCACGCTTTTTTCGGTTGTTTCATGTTGCTCTTTCCCGTTACGGCAATTTTCTCTTTTTTCCATCGCTCGACGACATTTTTTCTTTTTATTATCTTCGTTTAGAACGGTTTCCGCGCTTTCATTGCCCGAGCACTTGTCGTAACACCGGTTCCCTTTCTTTCCCAACCTCTTTCCTTTTCCTACTCCGTCAGTAATGTTGCTTTTCGAATCGGTAATTTTCAAATATCTGCTAACGTGTGGCTTGCCCTTTCGCAGCGGAGTCTCTTACGACTGTAAAACGAATACGTCAAAAATAACAATGAACATTTATCGCCTTCAATTCGTCTTTCGCCAACCCATTCCTTTCCTGGACGAAGCACGTCGGTCCGGGATGAGATTGATACCGTTTCAAGTATTCAATAAAGCCAGCTTACCACTGCAGTGTTCTCACTGTCGCGTTGTTGCGCGATATGTGCTATTCTCATTGCATCAATCTTTGCGCTTATCCCGGCGTATGACACCATTTTCTTTACCACAATTTTCTTATTCGCTTTTGGGATGTTCTTGGGGTTCTGGAAACTTTTCTGAAATTAACATAAACATTATTATTATTTTCTTACGGCTTACAGTACCCATAAATTTGTAATAACAGTATTAAAACTTACACGCCCGCCGTCACGGGTTTCGTTAACAAAAGTTAAGACGCCCCTTTACGCTTATCCCGGCGTATGACGCTATTTTCTTTACCACAATTTTCTTATTCGCTTTGGGGATGTTCTTGGGGTTCTGGAAACTTTTCTGAAATTAACATAAACATTATTATTATTTTCTTACGGCTTACAGTACCCATAAATTTGTAATAACAGTCTTAAAACTTACACGCCCGCCGTCACGGGTTTCGTTAACAAAAGTTAAGTGGCCCCTTTTGGATTTTCCAATGTCTGCAGAGGTACGTACGCCGACCAATTTGTCCGATAAAGTTTTGAGCGTCATCGGATTTTTCAATTTCTCATTATCTCTTTCTTCATCAAGGTTATGCTCCTTTGGTGGCGAGGCCTCATTACCGGTAATTTTAGATCTCTTTGCTGATAGCGTGTCCCTGTTCGGCCTTTTCATTCCTAAACTTTCCGTGGTGTCGGCTGTAATTGTACCATTATCGATATACGTATCACTGCAAGCATCCTCACAGTCCCCTCCTTCTCCGTTCTCTTCATCGTCCGGCGCCAGTACATGGGCCGAAATGAAGTTCTTCTCCGAACTTTCGCCTTCCATTTCAAGAGCAACTACTCTTTTTTGCTACCGTTTCACATCGTTAACTAAGAAGAAGAAGAATAAACAATTCGTATGCCATCGCCTTTAGTATTCTCATGAACGGAACTTCGGTCGTCCTCGTGCGTCCGCTTCACAATCAACCGACCCTTCTTCGCGGAGCGAGTAGCATCTCCATCACTTTCCTACATTTGGAACAAAAATTATTATTTCATTTACACGGCTTGGAATACTCGCCAAGTTAACCGTGACAATTGCGATTACTTACGTCACAAGCGTCTTCGATGTACCCCAAGTCGTCGTTTTCCTCCGTGTGCGAAACATCCGAGTTACCCGCGGCGACGTCGCTTTCTTCCTGTGAATCATTTGAATCGCAAAGAGAGGAACCGATATCTGACACGGCTGCGTGTTAGGAAATGTCGTTCGAAGAAAAAAGTTGCCGAGTCCCGATCATCGGTACAAGTACCAGGTATGTATAACCTTACTTTTTTCAACTTTTTCAAAATTTATGAATTTTTATCCACTTGTGTATACAATAATATCAATATAAAGTATAATTCAAAAAGTATTAAAATATTTAAAAAATAAAAAATAGTATAATATTAATATAAAATATAATTTGAAAAATGAGAATGATATACGTTGTTTTGTTTACGAAACATTTGAATATTTACAGAAAGAGGCCCGAATGATAAAATTCAAGATCAGGAAAGTCTTGATAAAGCTACCAGCAAACAATATCCTAATGCCAGCGGAGAGGGTTCGAACGGCAGCAAAGAAGATCTCCATGCCAGCGGAGAGGGTTTTAATGGCAGCGAAGAAGAACGCCCTGTCAGCGGAGAGAATCTCAACCCCAGGGAAGAAGATCTCTATGTCAGCGGAGAGGCTTCGGAAATTTGAGCAAAATCGGTAATGGGGAATTTGTACACCTTGTCGGTGTACATTTTTTTAGACTTACCAGTAATGCACTGCAGGTGCGCAGACCCTCGTCGCTGGTCTGTTCGAACGTGTTGTCCAACGACGACCCGTACGTCCAAGATGAAAACGTTGGCTGTCTGGAGTCGGCCTCGTACAGTCGCCATTCCTGTGCAGCCGTAATTTGTTTGTACAATACACGTTCGTGAAACGCGCACGTGTTAAAGATTCACGTTCGTGGCGGAATGCATAATATTGGTTATGAAATACGTCTTCGAAAAATAATTAAATAAAAAACTACGTATCTCCGCGCGATAAAAACTATATCACTAAGAAGAGAAAAAAAATCCTATCCAACACAATAACCATTTAAACCCCTGAAATCATGCTACTTAATTGTAAAATTTTACCTTCCCGGGTACTCGCTGGCCGCACGTGCCGCAAACCCATTGCAGTTCGAAAGGCATAGCGTTGCCTTGTTGGCAAAATTACGTTTTATGCTTTTGTTTTTTTTTTTTATTTGTTTTGGAACTTGTAACAGGTTTCTAATCCTTGAACAACCACGATTTATTTCGAAAATACGGCACCGAGTCTGAAACGCGTTTTCCTTTGACGAAGCTGGTGTGCAAAATGGCTGCCGTAGCGTCGTTGTCAGGCGGCGTTTCGATCACGGCGTAGCTTAGAAAAAAAGGGCGCGTGCGAAAGACGAAGCGAACGGCAGTGCAGCCAGATCGCGCGCAAAAGTTACCCCCTCTCTAGTCTCTTGCGCGCCTATCGCCCAATCATAGTATACTATCCATGGATACTAGCCATAGTATCATAGTAATTTTGAGAAAAATAATTTTGTTTAAGAATTTGTGTGAAAGTTTTCTTCAAATTTTGAAACGTAAAATAATTTCATAGAATTAAATTGGGGGGTTTTTATAATTTTGAGAAAAATGATTTTGTTTAAGAATTTGTGTGAAAGTTTTGTTCAAATTTTGAAACGTAAAATAATTTTATACAATTAAATATATGGATACCATACAATTATATGGATACTAGCCATAGTATCATAGTAATTTTGAGAAAAATAATTTTGTTTAAGAATTTGTATGAAAGTTTTCTTCAAATTTTGAAACGTAAAATAATTTTATACAATTTAATTGGGGGGTTTTTATAATTTTGAGAAAAATGATTTTGTTTAAGAATTTGTGTGAAAGTTAACTTTCACACAAATTCTGTGAAAGTTAACTTTCACACAAATTCTGTGAAAGTTAACTTTCACACAAATTTCATTTGGTATTGTTTATTTATACAAACAACAATTACAACAAATTTGTTGACTCGACGCACAGAAATAAATGAGTTCTGCTTTACGTTCTCTTGCGTCCTCTGAGCGTTAGTGGGTTAATTCATGAATTAATCAATTAACCCATTAACGCTCAGAGGCCGCAATTTCGACATCTGAATTTCGATTGGCGCCATGTGATGAATTCGAAGAGAAAAATTCGAGAACCACTGTTTCCTATGTTTTTGAGTATGCTCTTTCGAATGGTGACAGTTAAAATTGCACGGGAAAAAAATTAACCATAAAGAAATCGAAAATACGCAAAAAAAAACGTGACTTTTCGATGACATTTTTTGTATAAAACGATGTTTCGTTCCCTTTTGATTTTGTTTGTACCTGAAACCGATAAAAATCGTGATCTTGATGTTTGAACTAAAAATATGTGAAGTTATTTTTGTGTAAACAATTTTTGGTTCACCAAAATAGCAGCCAGAATGAATTTTTTTCCTAAAACTTTACGAATTTTTTCCTCGAAAATTGTAGACTTGAGCAAAAAACATTGAGGAACAACAATGTCTTAAAATACAGTCAAAGAATACTCTTAATTTTTTACAGTAGGATCTGATGAAATTTGTTATTCATGTAAACATTACGAAATCTGTATTTCGACAAATGTCAAAAAATCCGAAAAAAATTCAATTGCGTTTTTTATCGTAGTTTTATCAAAAAAATTTAATTTCCTTCAAAAAAAATAAAAATACTCATTCTTTGACGCCTTTGAGTACCTCTAACCCCGTAAAGCTTAAAAGTTTTGTCCTGGAAAACTGAACTGGAAAGAAAATTTGTTAATGAAAAAAGGTTTTATTATAAGGATTCGTCAAGGAACGCTATCGATTTTTTTCAGACTTTTTAACATTTATCAAAATTTTAATTTCGTAATTTTTAAAAAAATCTAACATTTCATCAGATGTCGTACTGAAAAAAATTGAGACTATTCTTTGACTGATTTTAAGACATTTTTGTTCTGGAATGTTTTTAGCTCAAGTCTATAGTTGTCAAGAAAAAAATTGGTGAAGTTTCAGGGAAAAAAAATCATTTCAGCCGCCATTTTGGTCAATGAAAAGTTGTTTGCATAAAACTAACCTCATATATATTAAATTCAAACATCGACGTCGTGATTTTTATTGGTTTTGGGCATTAAAAACATCAAAAAGGAACGAAAAATCATGTTATTAAAAAAACTTAAAAAAATCAGGTTATTTTTACGTATTTTAGATTTTGTTATGGTTAAAATGCTTCCAGCGCAATTTTAACCATGACCATTTGAAACAACACACTCAAAGACATAGGAAACAGTGTTTCCCGATTTTTTTCTCTTCGAATTCATCAAACGACTCCAAGTAGGACCGAAAAATTCTGGTCAACAAATCCGCCAGGGTAATAACTGGAACTGATCGTCCAGACCGTATTCAAAATTACCGATGCGACGTGGCCGATAGAAACGCCGCCGTTGTCAGCGCCCCTCTCATTCTCCTTCTACCGTTTCATAGTCTGGCACGTCCGCCAATACGACGCACGATACAACTACTAATACAGAGCCACACAGTGTCCACAACTCTGGTGTATCCGGTCAATCTGGACAAAGGAATACACTGAAAATGTAGGCACTGTGTCGTTCTGTTCCGGTAGTTGTCAAACCCCCTCTGTGTAATTAAAAAAAAATAAAACCAAAATCGAAGAATATACTTGGAAAAAGTACCATAAAAATATTTACATAGTTAAACGTAATATAAGTTTATACCAATCGGGTGTATTGGAATCAGTACGTAAGTAGGAAGAAAATTTTGTACCGCGTGAAAAATATTCAAGGTTCATTTATGTATTATAATTAAAAAACCGGTCATTTTATTAAAATGTACATTAAGTGTTCACATTTTGAATTTCAAAATTATTGAAGGGAAATAAATATATTTTTCCTCATATTTATATGTATCGATTTATTTCTTGAATTTTTCATGCTTGTTGAGAAACCGACACGCACGCATACACTTACTTCTCGGTCTGTAACTGCAAAAAAAAATACATTTCGAGTTACATCATTTTAAACGATTGAAATAATATTATAATAATGATTATAATATACATTTTCTCCATTGTTTGGTGGGTTCGGCTGGTTCGCCGGTTATATGTCACATATATAGTTATCGAATAGGTGACTACTAACGCCACACGAGGCAGCGATTGAAAATAAAAACGACGGACGTTACGCGAGCCATGTATGACTGATGGCGACAGTAGGCCTATTCTGTAACTCGTTATATCTCGGTAACGATAGTTTTCGTTATCGTTAGCTACCGACAGCCAATAAGAGGCCCCCTTTCGTCTTTGAACGTACATGCGATTGGCTGTCGCAAGCTAACGATAACGAAAACTGTCGTTACCGAGTTATAACGAGTTACAGAATAGGCCTACAGGGGGCTGATCTCCCTACTAATCTCTGGTTGCGTCACTTTTATTTTTTCAAAGTTTCCAACGCGGACGTAAAGGAGGAAGCAAACGCTAATTTCCCGGGAAGACTGAGCTCCTTTGTTCCTTACGAGAGAACGTAGCGTATTCTCTCGTCCACCACACCGGTAGCCATCTTGCGCGCCTCGTGCCTTGCCTCGAAGTCTTCCGTTTCTCCGCCGCGCTTCTTGCCTAAATTAAATATTGTAGTGTGTGTTAAATAAATCTTGTATTGTCTGAGAAGAGGAGTTCCTCTCTTCCTCCATTGCATCCGCTACATCTCCCTTCATTCCAATGTACGAGGAGACAAAATTGTAATTCCGGATTTCTTTGCTGTTTTCCAAAAAATACAAGTTTCCGAGTGACTTCCGAATCGTGTGTCGTCGGACCAGCCCCTGCCGTTCTATTTACCGGTGAAAACAGTGACGCACAGGTTAGTTACAATATTTCAAATGTTATTAAAAAATACGAAAGAGATTTTGAATATGAAATGTTACATCGTCCCGCATTTCGTCCCATTCCATTAAATAATAATCTCTTACGTAAATGTTGAGACATATTTCACGAAAGAGGAAAAAGGAATTTTTTTATGTCGTTGGTTAGTGGAATGAAAGAATTTCCGTAACAATGGTACAAGTACATTGAAGATACGACAATACTTTCGTTCTTCCTCTTATTATTTCTCTCTTGAACGTTGAACGAGAAAGAACATGTTCCAAGCGTATTAAAGTAAAACATGTAATGTCACGGTTTTTACATGATTTTTTTTCGAATATCACTTCATCGAGGATTGTAGAAAATATTGTTATTAAGAAGGGCATGCTAACACGTTGAATTTGTTTATATTCTTTTCTACCAATATTTGTGTAACCATACATTGTCATTGCGCTGATCACAACGAATTGTTGTTCGGGATTTCATACCCCTTGTGCAGTGTCAGAACAGCCAGCATTGTGATTGCTGATTTCTCTTTCGTAATTAGGAGGGACTTTGGAGTTGCCAAGAAGCCCGTGCATCGGCGAACGATGTTGCAGTTCCTATTATGAGCGGTCGTATGTATTCACCGTTCAAGAAATCGGTGAGTTCGTAGAAAAATGTATTTGTCACAAGGGGTGAATGAATATATTGACCGGACGACGGTACGTGTAGAAAAAAGAAATTATTCTATCCTTCTCGCTTCAAGTACATTCGAGTAGAAACGCACGTTCACAGACGTTACATTGTTGAGATTATCGAAGGGAAAGAGAGACGATAGGGTTAAAGAGAAAGATAACTTTCAATATATATAAGTACGCTTTATTAGTTTTGTGTTAACAAAGGAACTTCTTATTGCACACGTCTAGTGGGCAACGGTCACGGACCAACTAACAAAAAATTACCGGTAACGCAAGTAGTGCGCTCCGGCGCCTTAACACTAAGTTTTGCTGACGCATGCGCAGTGAGCCTATCGACGTGCGATAACTTAACTTCTCAACATTCATAAATATTAT
Organism: Ophion slaviceki; assembly: GCA_944452715.1. Taxonomy (NCBI): domain Eukaryota; kingdom Metazoa; phylum Arthropoda; class Insecta; order Hymenoptera; family Ichneumonidae; genus Ophion; species Ophion slaviceki. Next base: position 43,738,361 of record OX101786.1, read on the forward strand.
TCAAACTATGTTTAAAACATTGCACGAAGTATTTTCAGAAAGGGGTTATACGATTGTGGCACAATGCATTGAACGACAAAATTTCTTGTTTGTTTCAGAGTACTAAAAATTGAAGTGATAGAACCCGAAGTGAAGGGAAAGTAGTATGATTTGAAGGATAAGACCACGATCGAAAGGAAGTAAGGAAAATCATTCATTGTCTACAGCAACGTTCACTGAGGTAAGTGATGACATGTGCAAGGGTGGAACTGTTGATGAGGAGAAATATAAGAACTTTTGGTATTTAGGGAAGAAACATTTGTTGCAGAAAGTAAAATTACCGGCATTGTATTATCTGGCGATAAAATAGAAAACTGCCGATTAGTTTCAAGGAAGGCAACATTGTAACGATGAATGAAGGAACACGAAAAAAAAGTACAAAGACAAGAAATATTTGCGATGGAAAAGAAGAAAATTTACAATGGAATTTCTTAAAGCGTCAAAGCGTCCTCCCGGGCCGAAAGATTTGCCTTTTTTATTAAAGGAACAAGAGGTAAGTGAACAAGTATATTCATGCAAATTACGATAAATACCAAACGATGGGTTCTGTTGTCTTATGAAATGCGCCCTTAATGAAATTGCCGGGGCAAAAATGTCGAAGTGGAAAGTGAAAATTGAATTTTTTACAGCATTGCAGACTTTCTTTTGAAAAGAACAATGCAGCGTGTCTGATAACATCCTATAAGTATAAAATTCATGTCGTGTTATTTAATCGTATCGTGAAAAAGGACTTGTCGCATGAATTCATCTTTGTAAGAACGAGTAGATGAAAAGACGTTTTCTAGTACCGGTACTGGGGGAAAATAATAATTTGAAAATGCGCAGAGACGATTGAGCCTGGGTCCGTTACCAACTGAAATGTTAACATGATGTACACCATATGTATTGTAAGCGCGCACATCGTTGCCGTTGCAGAACATGTTACCTTGTTTGCAGTCACATGGAGATTCCACGGAGAGTACTTGCAGTGCTGGAACGTCCGAATTACCGGTATCAAATGCGAAGGAAGCTTGCTCCGCACGGAATGAAGAAAAAAACAATGAATGCCATGACATCGACGCTGAAGATGAGGAAGATGCGGAAACTATTATCGCTTCGTCTTTTGCTGATGGTAATAGTGAGGACATGAATTTAGATATCGCCGATCTGAACGGTGTCCCTGGGAGCCAAATTATCAGCGAAGACGACGACGACGAGGTCAATGACGAAGGCGACAACTACGGTTGAAACGATGATGACAGCGACGACGGTGGCTGGCGTGATGATGATGAAAGTAGCAACGACGACGACGACGATGACGATGGCGGAGGCGGGGGCGATGGTGGTGGTGGTGACGGCGAAAACAATGACGGCATCGACGAAGAAGATGATGAAGACATAAGTGCTTTCTCCATTGAAGAAGGACCTCTGATGACCTTAAGACCGGATGTACGAGAAAACCATTTTCTCTGGATAATGATGGCAGAAGCTAGTCGATACAACTTGAGTATCGAAGCAACTTTAGGGATAATAAGGGGAATAAAGAAACTTGCTAACCACAACACCCTACCGTCAACGAAAAAGGCTCTGTGGAAAAAAGTTGGGAGGAAGGAAGAGACAACGCAGGAACGTCACATATACTGCAAGATGTGTAAAGGTATAGTAGGAATAGGGAAGGTACCACAAGAGGATTGTCCGTGCGGAATTTCGGGGCCAAACAAAGAATCATCTTTGGTATCGTTCTTTATAAAATTGGACGTGAAGAAGCAATTGCGACGGATTTTCCAGACACGAAATATAACTCAACTCCTAAATTATCGGAATACGCGGCAAAAAATAAATCCAGAAGGAATAGAAGATGTTTTCGATGGAAGATGCTACAAACAGTTGCAGAAGGAAGGTCGTTTTTTAAACTCGAATTGGAATTTTTCATTGACTTTGAATACGGACGGATGCCAAGTAGGGAAATCTTCAAAGCAGACCGCGTGGCCGGTATTACTAATGCTGAACGAACTTCCTCACCATGCGCGAAAACATTTTATTATCATAGCGGGAATTTGGGTCGACGAGGATCAACCGAGCTTTGAGGTATACATGGAACCGATAATTTCAGAACTGCAGGATTTGTATATTACCGGTATTAGATGGAGTCCTGATGGAAACGGAGAAGTGACCAGTAAATTTGTTACCACGATTTGTACTCTCGATTCGCCTGCCAGAGCGAAGTTGCTAAATACTACTAGCTACAATGGTAAATATGGATGTAATTTTTGTTATGCGACCGGAACAAGAATGGAGAATGGTTCCAGGAAATATGCTGTAATGAATGTCTTTCTATTTATTCATTACCTATTTTTATTTTGCCAAGTGCTTGATATATCCGTCCCCTAAGGACCCTTCTCACGACGACAATCACAAGAATTTAAGGCGACATGTACAATTTGATATTCTTTTTTGGGCTATTCTTCTTCACACTCTCATTCATTTTACATATAAATATCACGAAATGGCGTTGTTCTGGCACGCTGACCTCGAATAAACTTTACATATAATACATAAAATTGACGTTTTCCGGCACGTTTACCATATCTAACATTCCTTTTTTTTTTTTACATTGCCGCAATATTCGCGCATCCCCTCTCCCTACACTCTTTCATCCACAAAATTTGTTCTCGCGTCTCGCTTCAGCGATCCTTCCCTTTGATCCTGGGCCCTCGGTAATTATATATTTATTTACTTACAGTCTTTATTCTCGCGCAATTAATGTTCGCTCACTCGATTTTTCTTTGGTTTGCGCGCTCGTTCCGGTGGCCGTTGGTCATCGGGCCATGTCCAAGATGGCGGACTCGGCGTAGGCTCGATCAAGCGGCGTGTCCAAGATGGCGGACTCGGCGTGGGCTCGATCAAATATTCGATCGGGATTCATGCCCTATGTGTGGCGTGTGACGGCTTTTTCTCCTCGGTACCCATCGCCTGTTGTTACGGCACGTTGTCGTCCCTCCCGGCGTTATGCAATGGCTCGCATCTCAGGCCGAACGGTAAGACTGCAACGATCGAACGGGGCGAGCTGACGATCGTTGTTCACTCCGTGTCATGGCCGACGATGGGACGGGGCTATGCCGGTTGGCGAGTCCCGTCTACTTTGACGTGAGTAGGACGCACTTATCGCGCACTCACTCGGTTGTGCAACGTTCTTTGGCGGACGCGTATGCAGACACATCGATCAATTTGACCGATCGATGTGTCTTTATTTTAGACGACTGCGTGTCTTTCTTTTTCGGGGACGTTCTTTCCTTTCGAGGTGTGCCGGGCGACTGGGTAGAGACCGTGGCGTTTCTCTTCCTCGCTGACACTGATGACTCTAGGAGGCCGTGGCGTTTTGCCGACTCCTGATGGCTGTGGTGGTTCGCGATAGAAAAGCGGCAAAGTTCGAACCAGTCGAGTGAGCCAAGCGCGGGAAATTCGAATTTGGCTTATTATATGGGAGGGAAATATTCCACTCCTACAATGCAATGGAAGAAATAACAGATCGAACGGATCAACAAATTCGTAGGCATATGGAGGAAGCACAACGCACCAGAATAAGACAGATGGGTTTGATAGGACAATCGACGTTGAGATACTTACCACAGTTTGATCTGCGACTCGGAGTTGTGGTCGACTCGATGCATTGCGTTAACATTGGCGTTGTTAAGAAATTGACACACATGATCGTCTTCGAGCCGCTGCCAGATATGCCAGAAACGAGCGCAAGAATGCAACGAATAATTGACGAACGTTTGTCGATGATTCGAACACCGAGCAGTATTTCCAGAAAACCAAAATCTATAAAACTTTTCAAATTGTGGAAGGCCAGCGAGTGGCGCAATTGGCTGTTGTATTATTGTACGGTATGTTTAGACGGGCTGATCCCCGAGAGGTACTTGACTTTATTTACAACTCTGTCGGATGCTATGCACACCCTGAACGGTGACACATTCACAATTGAAGAACTGGAAATCACTACCGTGTTGATAAATGACTTCGTTGCGAAGTACGAAGAATTATTTGGAATTGAGCACATGACAACGAACATGCACCTCCTGCGACATCTGCCACGTTCCGTTAAATGTTGGGGACCGGTATGGGCGCACAATTGTTACGCATTTGAAAGTTTCAACAGCCGCATATTGAAGTCACTGAACAGCAGTACCGGTAGACAAGTGCAAATAGTGAATAGATATTTAATGACGGATTTCGTAAGAAACGTCCGCAGCGATCCGATAGCAAACGTTTTGACGAAAAGAATAGTAAAAGAAATTACAAATTCCGCCAAAAAAGTGCAAAACCGCAATGACGACGATTACGAAGATTTTTATAATTTCAGAGGCTACGGGAAAAGCACAACGCGAGACTTGTTCGGATGGGAACGAAACATATTGGCCGAGGAAAGACTGAGGTGCTGTCAGAAAATAACTGTTTTCGGAAAAGCCATTTTTAAAGGAACAATGTATACGAGCAGAGATACCGATAAAGAGTATACGCGCAGTTGCGACAAGTTCATTTTTACGAAAAAGGACGAATTCGCTGAAATAATAAGAATTGTCACGTTTATAACAAACGAAGGAGACGAAATTAACGGATTCTTCGTATCGTGGCTTCAAAATACCGATGATGAACCTCCGAGCAGACAGATGCACAGTTTACGCATTTCAAGAAGAGGATTCCTCAAAGTGCAAGATTTTTATCACGCCACGCCGGCTACCGGCGATAATAATAAAAAAGAATGCAGTGATATACGGAATAAAAATTGCTAATACTTGGGAAACCGATTAAGACGGCGTACTGAACACCAAACAAAAAGAAATAGACCGCGGACGCAACGTCGTTTTAACTTCAGTGGTTACGGATGACTCCTTCCAAGAAACAGCTGTTGATGAAACGAAATGTAATTATTGACAAGTATACGCGACGTATCGCAGCGTCCCGTAACCGTGTACACTTCACTTGAGAATTTACGTTAAAGTTACGAGACTTACGTTAAAGTTTATAAAGTTATTGAATTCCCTATACGTAAAAATGAATAGTCTGTTGACGCAATTTCGTTTTTAATTGAGAGTGTGAAAAGGATACAGGTTAAAGAATTGAGACGACACTCTTTTATTGTAGAAACGATTATTTAATTCTTTATTTCATTATCAAAGGATGAAAAAACTCATTGCAAATGTAATCTTGCTTGATGGAATTGCCTCATAATAATATTACGAAGTATTGAGTCAACAGTTACAGTAATTGCTGTAAGCCTTCGATAAAGCGTTTGGAACTTAAAAAATCTGAGTATATCGCTAAGAAATACAGTTTGCACAGCAGATAAAGCGCAGCATTCGTGGAGAATCACACCGTATCTTTAACAAAGATCAAGTTATTCCCAATACTCTTTTTGACAGACCAAGTTCGAGTTTGTACACGATGGCGAGATTTGGAAAAAAGTTTAATTTATATTGAGAGGTAAAGAAATACGGTTGGAAATAAAATATACACTCTTCAAGACAAAGAACACAGGAAATACGATTGAAAATACTCTCTGTATGTATATGAAAAAAACATTGTATGACGGAAAGAAAAATATAATAGCTTTTGATGCCATTTCCCTAAAGATCCCAAAATCCCTTCCTTGTGTTCAGTTTCATCCCATTTTTTTAATTAATGTTATGGTCTCTGAAATAGTAAAAAGAAATTAAAGATAATCACGACCGGAGCAACTCGATTGTAGCGACCACCGAGCGGGGCCGCGAGAATGAAAATACCGGTAAAAATTAAACGTAGCGATAATGAAAATACCGGTAAAAATTCGACTGGTAGCGAGAATCGAGTGGGGTCGCGAGAAGCGAATAACCATCCCAAATCATATTGGTAGCGAGAATCGAACGGTGCTGCGAGAACCGAATAACCATCCCAAATAATACTGGTAGCGAGAACCGAATAACCATCGAAAATAAAAGTCGTAGCGAGAATCGAGCGGGGCCACGAAAACCGAATTAACCATGCAAAATAATACTGGTAGCGAGAACCGAAAAACCATCCAAAATAAAAGTCGTAGCGAGAATCGAGCGGGGCCACGAGAACCGAATTAACCATGCAAAATAAAACTGGTAGCGAGAATCGAGCGGGGCCGCGAGAACTTAATAACCATCCCAAATATTACTGGTAACGAGAATCGAGCGGGGCCGCGAGGACCGAATAACCATCCCAAATATTACTGGTAGCGAGAATCGAGCGGGGCCACGAGAACCGAATAACCATCCAAAATAAAACTGGTAGCGATAAATGAGCGGAGCTGCGAAAACCATTACCATCCAAAATATGACTGGTAGAAACTTACCAGTCCAACCAAAATCGCTTCAGTCCGATGCTCGAAAAATGGATTACCAGTCAATATTTGACTCCAAGTTTTCGACCTTACCACTTTTAGAGTTACCAATCAAATTTTGGCTCGCACAACCCGCTAGGGATGAAAACAGAAAAGTAGTGCTGTCGGCAAATCGTAATTTGTTGGCACAAAACTCGACAGGTTTATCTCTAATAAACTAATGCTACTGAATGAAACTCGTGTTATTGTGAGTTGGAAATCTTTGTCGGATATCAATACAATAACAAGACACCGCTGACGTGATGTGTCGGTAACTGCATCGACATCTAGCGCCACCTATGGGCAAATTCCGGTTTCACACCTGGTACAATAAGCGCACAAACACACGCGTAGCGAAACTTCGTCGTCTCTGCGTCCCCTTCGCATTTTAATTTGCATAAGAAACAATTTGTAAAATTCGAAAAATAAAATTTTATAAACTTTAAATATTTTGAAGAAAGAAAACTTTTAATACATTATAAAATTTGAGAATAACAAAAAAAACAAGAAACCTGAAAACTCTTCAAACGCTCTACATTCGAAAAATAAAGTTTTGCAAACTCGAAATGTTTTAAGGAGAACAAAATGTTGACATATTATAAATATGTGAAAATAAAGAAGCACGAAAACTGAAAACATCTCAAATCTATAAAATCCGAAAAACAAAATGTATTTACACATTATAAACATTTGAAAAAAATAAAAACGATAATTGAGAACTTTTCAAACTTGTGAAACCCGGAAACTGCAATTTGCAAACTTTAAATATTTCAAGAGAAACAAAATTTTATAAATGTTAAATACCTCGAAGGAAACAACATTTTTATACATTATAAGTATATGAAAAAAAGAAAATGTCTTAAACCGTACGACCCGAAAAATGAAATGTTACGAACCCTAAAATAAAAACGAGAAGAGAAATTCTTCGAAGAAAACAAAACTGTCCACACATAATAAAGATTTGAGGAAAAACGGAGGAATAACAGAAACTGAAAACCTTTGAAACTCGCAATATTCGAAAAAATTTAAAAGCTTTAGATATTTCGATATTGACATTTTTTTACATACTGTAAATATTCATAAACAGAAGTAAAATCGAAAATTTTCCAAACTTCCAATATTCGGAAAATAACATTTTACAAACCTTCAACATTTAAAATAAGAAACGTAATTTTTACGTATTATAAAAATTCGAACGGAAACTGAAAAATTGAAAAGTTTCCAAGCTTCTAGGATCTAAAAATAATTTTTTTGCAAACGTCTCAAGCTTTTCATATTCGAATAATAACAACTTTGCGGACTACAATACAAATATTGGGAGAAAATAGCAAAAAAAACAATTCTCATTCCCCTTCTTTAAAACATATATGGATAGGGCAAAACAGAATTGAGCCTGCTAGGCCATCCCGGCGCCAAGAATTTAGGCCCCTCATTTATTCATTTAGAACCCGAAAGCGAAATCAAAAGCGTTAACGATATGGCGTACGGAGGTTTAACATTCCGTGATATATACCAACCAATCCCCGCGTTTGACGGCAAGAATATTCCCGTCGAAAACTTCATAAATGCATGCAAAAAGGCAGCAAAAATAATTCCACCGAGCGAACATGCTCAACTTCTTGTCATGATACAGTATAAATTAACAGAAACCGCACACGATTTGGCGGAAACAAAAAATTATACAACCCTCGAAGAACTCCTTACGGATTTGCGACAAAATTTTAGTACTCCAATCGAATTGTTAGATCTCGAATTAGAACACAAAGAAATAGCGCAAAGGTGTAATGAACCGACAGCAGAGTACGCAACCCGAACGCGCACAATTATGAAACGAATAATGGATAGGCTCGACGAATGCTACACGCGCAATCAAGACCAACAATACCTCGAAAACAGGAAATTGGAAGTAAAAAGATCGGTCACTAGAGCCTTCATTCGCGGTCTCTTTGATAAAATCGGTACTATCGTAATGCGACAAAGAGTTCAAACTCTCGATGAAGCGATACGAGAGGCAGGTTATATAGAACAGGAACTAACAGCGCGTCAAACGATTAACCGAAACCGAACAGGTCACGAAAATACGGAAGTAAAACAAACAGAGACAGCAAAAATCCAATTTGCGGAAACCCAAAATTCAACTCCACAAACATATTGCGAGTACCATGAAACGAATACTCACTCCACCGCCAATTGCTTCACACTAAAATACTTACGAGAAGAACAAAATAAAAAAATTGCTAATCAGAGATCTTGGAATACGTCACAAGACGGATACAGTAGCTATAGAAATAACTCACGCGACAAGTACCAAAACGGGTCGTTGTCCGTTTTGGTACTTGTCGCGTGAATTATTTCCAAAACGATTACAAAAATAGATATAGATACAGACAACAAAATGCACAAAACAGTTATCAAAACGGGCAACAAGACCCACGAAACGATTATCAAGATTTTTATCATTAGAAACAACACAACTCGCCAAGGAACTACCAAAACAGCTACGGAAGTGAACAACAAAACTCACAGAACGATTACCAACGGAGACGACACTCCTCGAGTAACTCTCGAGACAACAATCGTTATTACACACATCCCGACAGTTCGCACGATGGCTACCGCAGCAATTCGGGAAACACATTGTTACGTCCCGGAGGGAGATTTAGGTGGGACTCGCGAGGTTGCCGATTTCGAGCGCGAAAGTTCGAATTGAATTAGATTGCGCAGTGAGTCTTTGTTTGGCTTCTGCGTGAGTTCCGAACACAGTTTAATAACAATTTGGATTGAGACGAATTTGAGGGGCGTGATTCTGGTAAGAGGGTTGGATCCGCCCGATGGATTGATCGTTGATCAAATAAATGTTCAGACGCGTAGATTTTGTCTTATTTCACGTAGTTCACGTTTATTACGTTTAACTCTTACAAACTTATAATTTCGGTACAAAGATAGTTACTCGTACAATGATTACACGGAAACGCAGAGCGAAAGGGTTTAGCCTTGTAAGTCGACTGTTCAGTTCGGAGTTCGAATACAGAGTGTCTGCTCCTTCGTGATATGGAAATTAGGAAAGTCTGGTTGTAAGGGAAGGAGCTTTTTTGGGGGAATGCATTTTCGGATCAGAGCTTCTTAGTGATTGGTTAATCAATCGTGAGAATGTACGCTGACTTACGTGATAGGTCGGCGTCATGCGTGGGAATAGTTTTGTTCATCTACTTATTAGGTCACCGCTATGGTGAATGCGGCCATTGTTCTATGTCCGACGATCGGGTTCAGCGACCGAGGTTTCGTGGGTCTTGCGATATGACCGGGTGACGTGTTCTGATGCAAGCGGGTTTTCCTCGTGGGATTGTTTAGGTCTTAGGACAAGGTAGGATTGTGGCGTAGTTCGGTCCCTGCATTTTGTTCGAGTGCTCTAGGCGTAGGGTTTCTCTTCCGAGGCTGCGAGTACGCTCCTCTCGTAAATTCATCTGTCGTTGGCTATGTTTATGCGTCGGGACCTACGTGCGACGGTTTCGCTTTTGGTCTTCTGGTACGTTTCGGCTATCGCTCGCTTAGCGTTAAAGAGATATAGGTTTTTGGTCGATGAGTGAGGGTGCTGCTATCGTGCGTATTTACCATCGTGGTTTCAAAAAGAGAGAGAGAAAAAGGTGAAGGCTGGGACGTAACACCTCCCTCCTTCAAAATTGAGCGTCTCGCTCAATTAGATTCAATTATAATTGTAATCGAAGGGTATGATCGCACGATCTGTGAGCTGGCATCGTCATTGATCGATTTAGAATGTAGCTTAAGTATATTGGGAGATAGGTATTGTTTGTTATTTGATACAGTAACATAATGCAGTACCATAATGTTTGCGAAAAGTTACATTTCGCTTTGATTAATTTTATTCTTAGATTCTATCTGGTGTTTATCCACCAGGGTAAAGGAAGAAGAAAAGGTATATATATATTTTGATTTTATCCTACGCATTGTTAACATATGTCTTCAAGTGATAGTCGTATGATTTTTATCTAATTTGCTAAAATATGTTTTAAGTAATAGTCGCATGTTTTAACCTAGTTTGTGGAAGTCGAGTTCGGTGGGGCGCGATAGATGAGCTTAGATGATGTGGAAGGAATCGTGCAGGTCTGAGTACATCGGGCTTCGGATTTGCGAGATTGATTCATTATTGTGCTAGTTTTGCCCGATCACCATGGATAATTTTTCGTTTATTGTTTGTTAACGCGATTTCGATATCGTTTTGGTCTGGGAAAGTTTGTGTTATCTCATAAGGACCTAAGTAGTTGTCGTCAAATTTTCCTATTCGCTGATTTTTAATCAGGTAGATTTGATCTCCGATTTGGAATTTTACGGGGTTGATTTTCTTATCGTAGTGAGTTTTGGATTTTTGTTTAGCATTTTCGAGGTTGTTGCGAGCTAATTGTCGAACTTCTTGTAAATGATGCGCAAGATTTCTCACGTGCTCGTCGTACGTTAAGATTTCGTCGAGATATGAAAATTGTAAGGGTAGTCGTGCTACCTTGCCTAGGACTACCTGAAATGGTGTGTATTTCGTGCCTTCGTGTACGCTTGCGTTGTATGCGAAAGTTGCCAGCCGTAACCACTTATGCCAATCTTTTTTATTGGTGTAATGTGTCAGGTAATCCGTGAGCACTTGGTGACTTCGTTCGAGCGATCCGTTCGATTATGGATGGAATGCTGTCGTTTTAATTTGCTTGATTTTTAGGATCCTCGTTAATTGTTTCATTACACGGCCGATGAAAGCTGCACCTTGGTCTGTCAATATTACTTTAGGACATCCGAATAAGCATATGAATTCCGAGACTAGTGCGTAAGCGATATCTTGCGCGGTCGCGCTTTTTAGCGGAATTGCAAATGAAAATTTCGAAAGGTTGTCCTGAATCGTTAGTATGAAGCGATGACCAAGTTCAGATTCTGGGGTTATCGGTCCGACTATATCCATTGCAATTTTGTCGAATACGCTGATAGGAGTATCTGTAATTACCATGGGTTGTTTGGTTTTCATTCTCACCAACTTTTTCCTCTGGCAACTGGCGCATTGACGAATGTAATCTTCTACGTGTTTTTTTTAGATTGTCCCAAAATATTGTTGTCGGATTCTGTTGTATGTTTTGGTTACGCCCTTATGACCTGCTATTGGAGATTCGTGGCATTCTTTTATGATGTCGAGCCTGTCTTGCTCTGGTGGGACAGTAATTTCGTCGCGGCAGATTGTTATTTGGATTTCAGTATCCGCGAATATTTTTGTCCATGCTGAGTCGTTAAGGTTACTGCGTTCAATTATACCGTCGTTGTTTTCAGATTTCGGAGGAATTTGGTAAGATTTTCTTTCGTTAAGGATGATGTGGAGTTTTCCTGTGTTACTAGGGCAAACACTCGTTTCTTTGGTGTTCCCGATATGAGGACTTGTCCGATTTCGAAGGTGTTAGTTGAGGATAGATTTTTTAGCAAGCCCATCTCGATTAATCGTTTGCCGATATCGTTCGAGACTGTACCATCGGCAGAAATGAAACAAATGTAATTGTTTTTTGTCATTTCGATGTTGTCTCTTGTTTCGATGATGTTAATGAATTCCGTTTGTTGCTCGTTGTTGTTTATTGGCTCCTCTTCAGTGGTATTTGTTCTGCTATTGTCGTTTCCGTTTTCTACCGTAGGGGGGGAATTATTGAATAGTGTCGGGGAGGGAGCATTTTCTTGTTGACGAAAAGATTTGTTTTCGGAGCTGTTGGCGTTTGAAACGTTTGGAATAGTGGGTGGGGGTTGTTCTTGGCCCGGAGAATTCCTGATTATTTTTGCTTCTGAAGTACTCCTGGGTGGCCTTTTTTTACCCTTCGCTACTTGTGCACGTGAGGCACTAGTGTGTGCGTGATTGCTTGCATCAGCGTAGCAGAAACATTTTTTGGGTTTTCGTGGTCTGGAGGATTTACGAGTGGCTAAAAGGACTGGTTCCCCTTTTTTGGCGATGGCTGTTACATCGTCCGTGCGCTGTTCTACGTTGGTAGTTGGGGGTCTCGTGACTTGACTTTTATGTCTTTCATCTATTGAATTTCTATCTTCGTTTGAAAAGCCTACATCCATAGGTTCAATGGTGTGGTTGTCCGTGAGACTTTTCTTTTCGTTAAGAAGGAACAATTCATCCTCTCTAAGAGCTTCGTCTTTCGTGTTTCCATGACTATCTGGACGGTTAGGCATTTGGTGGAATTTCCTTTTGGTACGTCCAGTGGGTGATGGAGTGAGTCCTAGTGTTTCATGAGCGCGCTTTTCGAAATTTATGGCAATATTGCTTAGGCTATTGTCGCTCGATTCTTGCTCTGAAGATGAAGATGTTCCGCGCGTGGCGAAGTTACTCGGCGCCATGTGGGTAATGTCTTCCTCGTCTCCCGAAGACGATGTAGATTCGGGTTTTGAAGGGTTCCCGAAGGGGAGATGCCGACGTGTGTGGCTTCTTCGTTTAACTAGTACTTTGAGTTTTTCCCTTCGATATTCTGGTGAATACGATTCCTGGTTTTCTGAGGAATTCGAGTTTTGATGCTCTCAAGAATTTGATCATTGTTGCTTTGAAGAATTTGATCTTCGATGCTCTGAAGAATTTGATTTATTACGTGGCCTCTTTTTGTTGAGGTCTTTGATAATCGGTTGATCAGGCCGGTCACCTTGAGTTAGATTTGGTCCTTTGGCAAGCGGGCTTACATACGTTTCTCTCGGAATTGCCGTATCTGTAAGGTTGCTTGCTTGGGGAATCGAGATTGTTTGATTTTGAATTTCGTTTGATTGCTCTGCAACGGGACTCACGTACGTTTCTCTCGGAATTGCCGTATCTGTGAAGTCGGTTGCTCGAGGAATAGATATTGAATGATTTAGTGAGGAAGCATTCGTGATGTCATCCTCCGAAGTAGTTTTCGATTTTTTGAGTTTCTTATTATTGGCCCTTGGATCCGATGACGAATATGTTCTTGCGATCCCTGGGTTTGGATGTAGAGTTCTTCCTCCGTATGGGGTGTCGTTAGTACGCCATTTGAATTTGATAGGGAGAGTTATTAGATTTCGAGAAAGTGCGTCGGCGTTTGTATTAAGGGGTTACCCGCACTTGCGATTTTGAAAAAATCGATTTTTTTTAATTGCATTTTTTTGAAGTATAAGTAGCCGGGCCCATACTTCTGTATGGGCCCGGAATAGATGACTCTATATAAGTTTACAAAAAAAAAAATATTTTCTTTGTGTAAACTGAAATTGAAACTTTAAACGCGTTTTTCTCAAAATGGCATTTCTGAAGTCGGTGACCAAGATTACTCGAACCTAATGAACCGATTTTCTTGAAATTTTGCAGGCTTATTTAATACATAAAAATGTAGTCTTTAATCGTTCGATTTTTTTTTTCGAAAAAAATGGCCGTTTTATAGCCAAAAAACGGCCGTTTATTTTTTCGTTAAAATCGAACCATTAACTTTGACTGTCCGCCATTTTGTGAAAAATGAATATTTTTTAAAATCCTTCGATTAAAGACTAGTTTATACTTATATTTGACTAAATCCATGCGCATTTTTTTTCAGATGATCCACTTCGCTGCAATGTTGGTCACCGCAAGCCGTGTATATAAAAACATTATTTCATTGACGGCCATTTGCCACTACACAATGTAATATTTTTCAATAAAAACATTACTGAAAGTTCTTCAAGATGTGTTCTTTAAGATGGTATATTGATCGATTAAAAAGTTTTGTAGTTTTGTTTTAAAAAATTCATGAAAAAGGCCTTTTTTGGCGCTACAAGTGGGGGTAATGCCTTAACTCTTCCGGGCTTGTACTGGATTTTGAAATCGAACTCTTTTAATCTTTCTCTCCATCTCAGTACGCGTGACGTCGGGTTGTTCATAGAGTTTACCCAGACGAGTGACCGGTGGTCGGTCAGTAGGGTGAATGGCCTGCCATAAAGATAGGGTCGGAAGGTTTTTAAGACAAACACCACAGCGACCATTTCTTTTTCCAAAGCGGAATAATTTCTTTCGGCCTTGTTAAGGACCCTTGAAGCGGCTGCGACCATGGGGTCTTCTCCGACTTTTCCTTGCGAAAGGATTGCGCCGACGGCATACTTGGATGCGTCGGTTGTTACGATGAAAGGTTCCGAGAAATTTGGGTATTGGAGAATCGGTGTTTAGCATAGCTTGTCTCGCAATGTTTCGAATGCTAATTGATGTTGAGATGTCCAATGAAATTTAAAATTTTTGCTAGTGAGATCCGAAAGGGGTTTTACAATTGCTGCGATTTTTTTTATGAAGCGGCGATAGTATCCAGCTAGACCTAGGAATTCTTTTACGTTCTTTGGAGTTTTCAGTATTTTGAATTCTCTCACGGCTTCGATGTTTTTTGGATCGGGTTTTAATCCATCTGCAGAGATTTGATGTCCCAGATATCTTACTTCAGTTCTTAAGAATTCGCATTTATCCGTTTGGAGAGTTAGATTTGCGTTACGTAATCTTTCCGCAAGTTTTCTAAATTTGCTTTCGTGTTCCTCGATTGATCTTGCGTAGATTACTATGTTGTCTAGATATACGAATAAATCGTTACCCTGTAACCCTTTTAGAACAAAGTCCGTCAATCGTTGGAATGTGGCTGGTGCATTTTTTAACCCGAATGGCATTCTATTGAATTCGTAATGACCGTGAGGGGTCGTAAAGGCTGTTGTGTTTGTCTTTCGGATCCATTTCTATCTGATGAAAGCCAGATGCTAGGTCAAAAATGGAGAAGTACTTCGCACCGCCGAGTTGGTCAAGGATGTCTGTTATTAACGGCAGGGGGCAAGCATCTCCTATTGTGACATCGTTTAACTTTCTGAAATCGATTACGAGTCTCCATCGTTTATTGCCTTTTGAGTCTGCTTTTTTCGGAACTATCCAAACTGGTGAATTATACGGTGACTCCGAGGGTTCAATGATGTTTAATTGTAGCAGATCGTTAATTTATTTTTCTATTTATGGTCTTTGGAATGCCGGATGTCTGTATTGTCTTGTATTGACCGGTCGATCGTCTATAGTGGGAATTCGATGTTTGCATTCGTTTGTTGATCGGAGGGGTTCACCAGGTAGATGAAAGAGGGATACGTATTCTTCTACGAGTGTAGATACCGCATTACGCTCTTCGTCATTGAGGTGATTAAGCCGCAAAAAACTCATTACTCCGTTGGCACGGTTTTCTCGCGTCCGAGGGTTTTTGTGCTCTAGGGTCTGTGTATTCGCGGTGTGGTCATCCTCTTGATCGTTCTCGTCTGTACTCATATCGAAAGGATAGAGTGAAATTACGGGAACCTCTACTCTGACGTCCTCGTTCAACCGGCTTCGTTTCCGACTCGAATGAACATGATCGTTTTCTGTCTGGCCCGCAGAAGAAATGATTCTGTGTTTGTAAATGGAATGTCCACGTTATTGACTTGTACGTATCGCCCTTCCCAGTCGATTCTATCTTTACTTTCTCCGATTGTTTCATGACCGAGGATTGCGTCGAATTCAACAGGAAAGTCTTCCGCGACAACATTGAATGTTACGGACTGGTCGTGAATTGCGATGTTAATTTGTCCGAGTGTCCTGGGTCTATCGATGATCGAAATTCCGTATAATTCGTAAATTATGCGATTGTTTATGAGATTTGGGTGACGAATATTTTCGATTTTGATCAAATTTAATTGTGAGCCTGAGTCTGCAAGAAATAATGTTTGCGTTTTCTTTAGATCTTCCGATTCAATTCTAATTGTGGGTGAGTGGTAGTTATTCGTTCGTGTGCTCAGGTTACAAGAGGCTCGGAGGATTTTTTGTTTCGTTTCCGATTTTACTGTGTCTGGCGTCCTTGGGTGTTTGGGCCCGTCGAGACGCCTGGTCGAGGGGTCGTCGTCTCGTTTCCCGGCTGTTTTTCGGCTTGAGCCTCGTCTGTTCTCCCATTGCTCTCATGCTCGTTTACGGCATTGATTTATGAAGTGGCCCGGTTTTTTACAATAGTTGCATGATTTGTTACTTCCGTTTGTAGCGTTTTTTGCTGAGTTGTCTTTTGCCAGAAGGTAGCAATCATTTGTTGTGTGTTTTGTCTTTTTGCAATAATTGCAGAATTTGCTCGGGTTTGCACGAAAGGTTGAGCTTCCGGGTTTGCTTTTGTTTTGACTATTTGATTTGTTGAAAGGTTGAATTGGTAGGCAAGTCGATTGTGTATTTTCTGGGTCGATTGAACCTAACATTTTTTCGACATCCGTTGCTTGTTTGAAAATGCTTTCGAGATTTGGGTACCGTTTGCATGCTATATGGGGGCGATAGGCGGCGTTAAGACCTTTTCGAAATTGATCAGTCGTTATGTCTTGCGTGAAAATTTTCGCTCCTTCGATGGAACGTAAGTTCGAATTCTCGATGGCTTGGTTTGTCTTTTTTAAGTGAGTGTTTAGTCTACTGTAGAAGCTGAGTACCGTTTCTTTATCTTTTTGGGAAAATGTGCTCATTTCCGTGATCCAGGTGAGAGGGGGTTTGGAAGGGATGAATTTTCGTTTTAGGATGTCTGTGAATTCATCGATTGTTGTTATTGTAAAGCTTTCGAGACTATCGCAAGCGATTCCTTTGCATTTACTCTTTAAGAGTGTGACTATTAATCGTTCACCTACAGCTGGGATGAATTCTTTCGCGTTATCGCAATAGCTCAAAAAATTGTTTAACGAACATGTTTTAGGCGTCCCATCGAACTCGGGTAAATATCTTGTGAAATCTCGATAATTAGCGTGTAGTGGATATTTATTATTTTCGAAAGACGCTTGATAATAGTTATGCGCATTTGGTGGTGGAATCGTTGTCTGTGATGTGTAGATTTGACTCTGTTGAGCTGGGTGATGGGCTTCCGAAGTCTCCATTTGGATTGGTGTAGACATTATGAGTTTATGACTTACTCAGTGATGATCTTGTAGCTCGCTCGTGCCAATGATGTTTGGTTGCAGCCAAGTGGCGTTAGGCTAGTTGACTTATCGTGAGGTGCGGCTGGTGTTTTGACCTGCAGTCCGGGTGTGCGTCGCTGGCTCGGGTCTGCTCTTCGGCCTTGCGTCCTTCGTTAATTTATGGCTCTGCGTCCTTTGTGTTGATCTCGGTGCGACGTTGCTGTGGAACACTTGTTCGTTTCACACGGAAGAGAGTCTTTTTATTTTATTTTTATTTTTACACGATAGTTTATTCTGCGTTCGTGATGCGTTTTTCACCGACACCGGATTGATTGTCACCAGTATTATAACCGATAAATTGTCTCTTTGTTTTTCCGCTGCCACCAGTTTTATTACTGATGGATAATTTATTTGAAGTTTTTTTCTTTTTTCCGCTGCCACCAGTTTTATTGCTGATGGGTAATTTATGTGAAGTTTTTTTCCGCTGCCACCAGTTTTATTGTATACTAAACTGTTACGTCCCGGAGGGCGATTTAGGTGGGACTCGCGAGGTTGCCGATTTCGAGCGCGAAAGTTCGAATTGAATTAGATTGCGCAGTGAGTCTTTGTTTGGCTTCCGCGTGAGTTCCGAACACAGTTTAATAACAATTTGGATTGCGGCGAATTTGAGGTGCGTGATTCTGGTAAGAGAGTTGGATCCGCCCGATGGATTGATCGTTGATCAAATAAATGTTCAGACGCGTAGATTTTGTCTTATTTCACGTAGTTCACGTTTATTACGTTTAACTCTTATAAACTTATAATTTCGGTACAAGATAGTTACTCGTACAATGATTACACGGAAACGCAGAGCGAAAGGGTTTAGCATTGTAAGTCGACTGTTCAGTTCGGAGTTCGAATACAGAGTGTCTGCTCCTTCGTGATATGAAAATTAGGAAAGTCTGGTTGTAGGGAAAGGAGCTTTTTTGGGGGAATGCATTTTCGGATCAGAGCTTCTTAGTGATTGGTTAATCAATCGTGAGAATGTACGCTGACTTACGTGATAGGTCGGCGTCATGCGTGGGAATAGTTTTGTTCATCTACTTATTAGGTCACCGCTATGGTGAATGCGGCCATTGTTCTATGTCCGACGATCGGGTTCAGCGACCGAGGTTTCGTGGGTCTTGCGATATGACCGGGTGACGTGTTCTGACGCAAGCGGGTTTTCCTCGTGGGATTGTTTAGGTCTTAGGATAAGGTAGGATTGTGGCGTAGTTCGGTCCCTGCATTTTGTTCGAGTGCTCTAGGCGTAGGGTTTCTCTTCCGAGGCTGCAAGTACGCTCCTCTCGTAAATTCATCTGTCGTTGGCTATGTTTATGCGTCGGGACCTACGTGCGACGGTTTCGCTTTTGGTCTTGTGGTACGTTTCGGCTATCGCTCACTTAGCGTTAAAAAATATAGGTTTTTGGTCGATAAGTGAGGGTGCTGCTATCGTGCGTATTTACCATCGTGGTTTCAAAAAGAGAGAGAAAAAAAGGTGAAGGCTGGGACGTAACAAGATCCCGCGACAACTCTCGCGACCGAAAATATGAAAACAATACACAGGGATCGCGAGGCACGAGTAACATAACTGACGAAAACCTCCGCGAACTCACGAAGATAGTAACAGAATTAGTGAAGAAAAATTTGAGCATGTCTTCACAGGACAGTGCGACAAGAAATAAATCGCAGGAGCGTTCGACATCAAGCCATTGAATAATAATAGAACATCAATAATAAGAAAAACCAGCATTTCGCTGGGAATTACAAAAACGAAAACCTTCAAGAGTAATAATAAATTCTGTTCATCATAGAGAAAAGACACGAAATGTTTCGTTGAGACCGGAGCCCAAACGAATTCAATTTTGTTTGTTAAACACGACATTTTTACAACCGACGAAAAACCAACAAATTCAAACCAATATTGCGTTCCACAAGTGCACAAACAGGAAATCTACATCCATCCACTAGGAAAAGGAATAATTCAACCACCGTTATTGCCATACAGGTCTCCCGTTTGGATATTTCCGAGAAAGGAAAAAAGATTGCGTATGTTAATTGATTTTAGGAAACTAAACCACTCTCAATGCATACAAACTCCCAAATATTACGAACAGCCTAGATCAGATAGGTAGGTCTCAATACTGGACTTAGCATCCAATTTCGACCAAACCGAAATGTATCCCACGCGACAAACCGAAAACAGCGTTTCCAACACCGAACGGTGATTATGAATTTAATCGAATGCCGTTCGGAGTTTAACAGAATGCACCAGTAACCTTCCAAAGGTTGATGGATGTCGCGCTATCGAGACCACTGGGTACCGACCTTTTTCGTATATTTGGTCAACATCGTCATTTACACCACCAACCTGAAGGAACACGAGCATGAATCCCACCTACTAGCAAAAAGACTATATTATGCTGGATTTACGCTGCAAACAGCTAAATGCCTGTTCCTTCAGAACAATGTCGAATATCTGGGTCACGTCAACAACGAAGACGGCTCGCAAATCAGACCCAAGTTAACACGAGCAGTACAAGTTTCCAATACAACAAAAAGAACATCATCATACAATTTTACGCGTTAGTGAATTCCTATAGACGCATCGAGAAGAACTTCGCAACAATCAGTCTCCCGCTAACGAGACAACTGAAAGCTTCACAAAAATTCCAATTACCTGAGGAATGTCAACAAGCGTTCGATTACTTGAAAGGAAAATGACAAGTAAACCAATTGTGCATTATCCGGACTACAAGGAGTCCCAATTAATAATTGACACATTGAATTACGCTATGGGCGATGTCCTCAGCCGTCAACAAGAAAAATTCGACCATCCTGTTGCCTTCTACTCTCGCACTCTCACGAAATCGGAACTTGTATACAACGCAATGCACAAATATTGGCGATCATAAACGCAACGAAACACTTTAGGCCCTATGCTTACGGGCACCACTTTATAGTTATAACAGATAATGAAGCACTCACGTATATGGTAAAAAGAAAAAAGCTAACCCACCGCGACAATACAATGGCAAGCGACTCTTGACGATTATGGTTATGGAATTCACCACAAGCCCGGAAAACTCAATGCCGCCGTAGATGGGTTATCACGAGACCTGATCGACATTCACCCGGTCAGGCCAAGGGACCATCATCAGACAAAAAACTAAGGATTTCTCAACAGGGTGACAAACGAAACTTGTCAACATCGAATGAATCCTCCGGAAACCCAGCCCCGGACAAAGTGATAATTTTGTCAGAAGAAGAACTTCAAGAACTTAAGGATACAAACATAGAAATAAGCAACGCCGTAAATAAAGAAGAAATTGGAGGGAGTGCACGCCCAAAAATCGACAAGAAAATAGACGATGACAACTACAACTCAGAAACGTCAACAGAGGAGATGGAACTCATTGGATTCGAACAAGGGACGAACACAGCACACCACACGGAACAATTCTCAAGGCAACGAAACATACAGGAAGATGAAAAACGGTACGAAACATCAATAGTATCAATGAAGAAGAAGAAGAATGAAATAGAAGAAAAAATAAATAAATAGCTCAAGCATGTTGTGCCCCGGCTTCTGACGATGCGCGGAGAGCACGGAATTTCGCTCTCGAATAAGTTGACACCGTGGGTTGTTGGATGCTCGAGGGCGAGGGTATGTGGGGACTTTTCCCGTTCCGAGTAAATCTCCAACTCGGGATATTGCAACTTAAACAACTTATATTTTATTTAAAATTCGGCAACAATATTACAATTCTTTTTTATGTCTTGAGACCGACCTCCTCGGCTTCTGGCCGAAGACTGCCTTTCGATTACTTCTTTCGGCTAATTCTTAACTCGGGTTTTCGCAACCAATCGTTTGAGAACGTTCGATTCGTTCGATTGCGATTCAGCGTTTTTCCGGCTGAGTCGAGCGGAATATCGGGCTTGTGAAATATTGGGCTCGATATCGTCGCACGGGGTCTTTGAACTTCCTGCGTTAGCAATATGAAAATTCCTGTCTTTTCAGGGCACAACATTCCTCCACCTTGGGAAGACGAAATTCCCAATTTCGGCGATATAATACATTTTTTTCTTTTTCATAGCTTTGGCAAGTTTTGTCTCTCGGTCGTCTCTTGGCTGACAATAATACAATAGATTACGAAGGTACAAGGGCCTTTTTAATATTATAATATATACTTTTTTTTAATATTTCGATTTTCTTTTTTTTCATACACATTTACGTTGTGCGTGTGTGAGGTGCATTTCGCGTAAATATGACTAGCAGATTTTGTGAGTCAGCTGTTGCCTTGCGTTTGGCAGCTCGCGGTCTGGCCGGAGCTACATCAGCAAGGTCGTCGTTCGGCGATGTGGCATTTAGACGTCGCCGTTGCAACGCTTTAATTCCGAAATATGACATAATCATTGCGAAGGGAATCATTCCGCTGAGGCCATAATTCCCTATGATGTGACTCTGTGTTGTCACATGATCGTAATTTTTGTTTAATTTTGTTTTCAATATTTCGATTCGGTCGCCAATTTTGTTAACTTCGTATGGATCATTAATTATCGTATGAGGAATATTTTCCAATATTAAAGGTTGAGGTATTTCGTTTTCTGTAGTCAGAAAAGATAGATTGAATGGCGGTAAAAATTGTAGGAATTTTTCGTGTACAGTCCTTCAAATTTTCAATCTTAAAATCTATGGAAGTGACGGAACATTTCCCATCCAAAGCCAATAATCCTGTTCCAGTAATTGTCGCATGAGTTGTCGCAGAGTTTTTACAGTTTATCGTGAGAGCTACTGTCTCTGGGGCTACATATATCCATTGCCCTTCTTGTTCCAGAGCAATAACCAAAGAATTTTCTAATTTAACTAAACGATGTGTACAATTCGCTTTTTCGGGGTCTTTTCCTAAAAATATCGATAGTTCGCATGACGCTCCTGGTCGTATTATTTGTCTTGCGTTTTTTGGATGACAGTAATATTGATAATTTTGTCATTTCCATTTGGATAATTCGTTTTCTGAGAATGACAGATATTCTCGACGCTCTCGATCAATTATAACATTTTTTACGGTCGTTTCTATGAACCGAAACGTGTCTTTTTCTACTCTTACGGGTAGAGGACAGACTTTATTCACATTGAACTCGTTGTTGTTGATTAATGGAATTTTTATCACAACGGTGAGGGTATTTTGAATACTATATGCGCCTAATACTATGAATACTATATGCGCCTTCAGAAATTTCCAGTAAATCGTTAATTTTTTCTGGACGTATTTTTGTCGGAAAATTCAGTCCTTTTGGTAGATTTGGTAATGCTTCTATTAGATACGCGTAGAGTTGTCTAGGCGGCAATATTGTAGGATTAACGATTCCTTTTGGCAAGCCTACTCATTTACTCACTAAAAAGTTAGTTAATTGACGTATATCGTTTAATAAGGATTCGATTATTACGCTAATAGTTGTTAATTTCTCGTCCAATTGTTGACGTGTTGAAATATCTATTACGAGATTTTTCATTCCATGGTGTAAATTGTTTAGTAAACGGCCTAGTGTTTCTTCGTTTGACGCGAGACGATTCGTTGTGCGAAAGAACATTTCCAGTGTAATTTGCTGGATTTGCAAATTTCCTTTTAACGCATCTTCTGTTGTTTCTTGTTTTTTCGTTATTGCTGTGATTTGCCGTTCGATGTTCGCAGCGTCGTTCGCATCTAAGTTACCTGTTATCGATTTTATAATGGATCCTAATCCGTCTATTAATCCTCTTTTATTTATTCTACCTTTTGTGCCAGTTATATCGTAAATGGACTGCATTTCGGAATTTATTTTTCCTTTCATGGTTTCCAGGGAACTCGTTACGAGAGAATATAGCTTGTCCTCTGGCATCGTTTGACATAATTCTAATAGTTTTCCCAGCTTTTCCCTAATACTCTTTCCTCTATTTGCTATTGGCAGAAGATCCATGCCGATCACCAGTTTCCACATTTCTTGAATCGTGATTCTGCATTTTCCTTTCTTTTGTTAGTCCCTTCTGTCGTCCTAACTGTTGAGATTAATAACCTGCAAAAAGGGTTTGCCTTTTTATTTGCAGCAAATTTTTCTTGCTCGTTTCCCTGTTTCTACGTGCAATACTTTTCTTCCTTTTTTTACATTGCGATTTCTTCTCTCTCTCTATTCTCTTTCTTTCTTTTTTTAACTTGGAATGTAACCATATGCGAAAAATTTGGTTTATATTTGTTTTTCCTTTCATTTTCCTCTCTTTATTTAATTATTATTATTCTTTTTATTAATTATTTTCTTTTTGTATTCACTCGAAAAATTTATTTGCAGAGTATTCAATATATTTATATATATTTTTTTTATATTTAATTTTTTTTGCTCTCATTGGATCTTTCATTTATATATCTATACTCCATTTTTATATTTTTTCGTTTATTATTCGTTTTGTTTCTTTAGAAATCTAGAGCTCTTCCTATTGTTCCTCTTGTTAATTTTATTTAATTTATTTATTCTCTCTTTTCGACTATTTCATTCGCTTATTTTTGTTATAGATTCTTTCGTTCATTTGAACGTTATTTTATTTTATTTTATTTACTTTATCTTTCCATTTTATTTCATTTTAGTTCATTTATTTATTTATTCTTTTATTTTTATCACTGCATTTCATTTTCTTCTATTTTATGATTTCGTTTTATTTTTATTTCTATTTTTTAGTAGATCTTTTCCGATTTTTCCTTGCAATAAAATCGCGCCAATTGCCTCGTCAGAGGCATCAGTTGTCACCACGAAGGGTTTTTTGAAATCCGGATACTGTAGGATCGGTGCGGTGCTGAGAGTTTCCTTCAATTTTTGGAAAGCTTGTTCGCAGTTTTCGTCCCAAATGAATTTGTTTTCTTTTTTGATCAGTTCTGTTAACGGCTTTGAGAGTTTTGAAAAATCCTGTATGAATTTTCGGTAATATCCGGCTAGTCCCAGAAATGATTGAACCTCTTTTACGTTTTTTGGGGCTGGAAATCGTTGTACAGCCTCTATTTTTTCCGGATCGGGTTTTGCTCCCACTTCAGTAATAATGTGTCCCAAGTACTGGGTTTCTTTTCGCAGAAATCGACATTTCCTAGGTTGAACCTTTAATTGAGCTTCTCTCAGTCGATCGAATACTTCTGTCAGCCTTTTGTTATGTTCTTAGAACGATGATCCGTATACGACTATATCGTCGAGATATACGTAGCATTTTATTCCTTGTAATCCAGCAAGTACAGCGTCCATCAGCCTTTGAAAGGTTGGTGGGGCGTTTTTTAATCCAAATGGCATTCGGTTGTACTCGTAATGTCCAAGAGGAGTGGAGAAAGCGGTTTTCTCCTTGGCTTTTTCGGCCATTGGGATTTGATGAAATCCCGATGCCAAATCGAGAGTCGTGAAGTATTTTGCTCGTCCCAATTGGTCCAATATTTCGGTAATATTAGGCAATGGATACGAGTCTCCTTCCGTTGCTTCGTTTAGTTTACGGAAGTCTACTACTACTCTCTTGCGTATATTTTCGTCGGCATCAGGCTTTTTTGGAACGACGAGTAGAGGAGCATTCCATGGGCTCTTACTCGGTCGAATAATTTCGTTTTTTAGCATCTCTTTTGTCTGCGCCATCACTTCTTGCTTGTGGACTTCTGGTAATCGATATAGACGAATTTTTATTGGCGTTGTCTAAATGGAAGACGTCAGCGTATGCGTCAGCGAATTCGCGTAGGAATTTTTCTTCTTCGGAGTTTAAGTTCGAATCTCCTTTGATTTCTTCCCATCTCTTGTCTTTTCTTTTCAATTTTTCTTCGATCGATACAGCACTTATTTCCTTTTCTTCGGTTGGCTTTTCTTCTTTAATTTCTTCAATTTGCACCGTTGGCCTTTCTATTTCGATTTCTTCATTGTTTGTGTTTCGCACTACTATGAGGCAGGAATGTCCTTCTGGGTGGACGTAACATCCGCCTATCCTTACTCCTGGTCGCACTTCTTTTGCTGCGACGCATTCTATTTTTGCAGTCAATGTCTTTGCGTATAGCATTTGCTCTGCCCTGGGAGGTAGTTTAATTTTATTCGTTCCGTCCAGCATGGGGATCGGATGTCCGTATATTTTAATATGTCTTCCGCTTAGGATGTCGACGTTGTGCTCTCTCACGAGGTCCAAACCCATTATTCCGTCTACTTCCAGTGGTACTGCGTCATCTATTACGTAGAATCCGTGTTCTACGTTTACTGCGGGTGTTTCGAGCACGAGCATAATTTTACACAGTGCGTAGAATTTTTTTCCTCCGATTCCTTTGAGTTCGATCGTTTCTTCTATTATTTCTGTGTCCTTTTTTAATACACTCTTTTTTATGAGACTACATTGGGCTCCGGTGTCTCCTTTCAACGTGAGGATTTTGTCTTTAGCCTGGGGAGACGCGATGTGGAAGTCGCTAGCGGCTCCTCCAGAATTGATCGTCGTTATCCAGTACGATTTTATTTTCTTCCTTGTGTTTTTTTCTTTTGGACGGACCTGTATTCGATGCTTCGATTATTTTTCTGACGTTGCGTTTTTTGTCTTCGTTCGTTGCCGTTGCCATATCGAGCGAAAATGACCTAATTGTTTTCCTGTTTCCGCAGTCGTTGCGGTTTTCTTCTCTTGGCCTGTCTACGTTTGTCGCCGTTATCATATCGAGCGAAAATGATCTAATTGTTTTTTTCTTTTCGCTGTCGTTGCGATTTTCTTCCTTCGGTCTGTCTTCTTTTGGCCTATTTTTATTTGCGTTCCAGTGATACTGATTTGGGCGCCCTGGGGGCCCACTCTTGTTGTAGTAACTGGGTTCCTTGGCCCTGCTGATAATTCGTTTGATGATTTTGATGATACCCGGTTCCCGGTGCCTGTCGATATCCATTTCCTTGTCCTTGTTGCCAATTCCTTTTTCGGCAATCCTTGTACGCGTGTCCCGGTTTCTTGCAGTAATTGCAAGTGATGTTGAATTGATGTACGCTTTTCGATGGAGCTGGAAGGCTGTATCGTCCGTAAGGCGATGTGTTGGATCGGCAATCCTTTGCTAAACGTCCCATTTTGTGACATTTATTGCACGTCATCGGCGCTCGTTTTTCCAGATAAGTCTGCCTGTTTATGGATTCGCCTCCTTGTAGCGATTTTTCCTCTTCCATTGCTCCTTTAAGGGCTGATCCGAGATCCTTGAATCCTCGGGCCTTTACGATGACTTGGTATTCCCTTCGAAGTCCTCTTTCGAAGTTGTATAGGGCTAATTGCCGTACATATGTCTCAATTGTTCTTTTTCCCGCAGACGATCTTGCCTCGGTTGTGCTGGCTTCCATTAATTCCATCATTAAGGCCTCGAGTCGTTGACCGTATGCTAACACGCTCTCGTTGTATTTTTGCTTGCACGTATTAAAATCGACCTGTAACGTGGCTACTGTACGTCGCGTTCCATATAATGCTGTCATTTCTTCTTTAAATTGTTGGTACGATTCTATTTCTCCATATCGGGTATCTTTTCGCGCTTTTCCTATTACTTTTGTTGCTAATACGGATTGTAAAAGGGAATGTCTATCGGCTGCTGCAACGCACGCGTTTGCATAGCCGAATGCTTCAATTATGTCGTCGACTTCTTCAGGTTTTTCGCCATCAAATCGAGGAATGAGGCTTCGCGCCTCTTTTAGGGTCATGAAAGCATTTTCTTGTGCCATGTTATCTGAATTAAGTTGGAGTAGGGAAAATTCTTGAATTTCTATTTCGCGACCACGCCTAGTGTCTATATTTTCAGGAGATTGATCAGAATCTGTTGATTGATCAGAAAAATGAACGGTTCGATCTGCTGCGCATCGAATTTTGGTACGTTTCGCAGCTGTCGGCCTATTTGAGTAATTTTGTGAATTTGAACTTTCTTCTGAACTTGTTGCGGATCGAAATCGCTGTTTGGCAGGAAATTGCCAGTATTGTTCCCTGTTGTCGTGTTGCTTTGGTTTGCTGTTCTCGTGCGCTCTGTTGTTCCGCTGTAGAAGGTATTTGGTGAGTCTTCGTCCTTGGATCGGTCTGGTATCGATGATCCTCGGGATCTGGTTGCTTTTGGACACCTCTGTACGGTTGACTCAGGCGTTTGCTTACGCTGCACGTTTTCTTTTTTATTTGTCCGGTTCGACGGTCGTCGATCGGATCACTCGTTGACCTCTTTTTCAGCACTTGTTGCGTTCAGTTTATTTTGTACGTTGGATAGGATGTTTCCTTCTTCTTGTTTTTGAAGTTGTGTAATGCAAAGTTGCGGTATCCCCAATTGCGGGAATCCCACCGCTGCCACCAATGTTGTGCCCCGGCTTCTGACGATGCGCAGAGAGCACGGAATTTCGCTCTCGAGTAAGTTGACACCGTTGGTTGTCGGATGCTCGAGGGCGAGGGTATGTGGGGACTTTTCCCGTTCCGAGTAAATCTCCAACTCGGGATATTGCAACTTAAACAACTTAAATTTTATTTAAAATTAGGCAACAATATTACAATTCTTTTTTATGCCTTGAGACCGACCTCCTCGGCTTCTGGCCGAAGACTGCCTTTCGATTAATTCTTTCAGCTAATTGTTAACTCGGGTTTTCGCAACCAATCGTTCGAGAACATTCGATTCATTCGATTGCGATTCAGCGTTTTTCCGGCTGAGTCGAGCGGAATATCGGGCTTATGAAATATCGGGCTCGATATCGTCGCACGGGGTCTTTGAACTTCCTGCGTTAGCAATATGAAAATTCCTATCTTTTCAGGGCACAACAAGCAGCACGAATAAAAAATATATAGCTCAAGCAGCACGAAGGAATAAATGAAATAAACGCAAACAGCGAAGAAATAATTGAAATAAGAAGAAGATAAATAAGCGCAAATGAAAAAGTAAAAGGCCGCAAAGTAGCCGGACGCAGCAAAGTAGAAATAAGGAAAAGATGCAAGCTCTACGCTGCCACCTAGGATCCCCATCAAGGCGGGTAGACACTTCGGCGGGCCGAAGTCTACCAGCAACGATATAACATATGACGAACAGGCGATAACCATTGACAATGAAAAGGAAACTACAATGAGATGGAAGAGAATCTGACTCCCAGCTCAACCAACACGGAAGATAAAAAATCTGATAGGGCACAACAATCGAACGCGCATACCGAGCCTAACCCTACCATCACCATCCCCACGATGCTCGTAAAAATGAAAGATAAACATCAAGCGGTACTAACACAAACGTGGTAGCCCACGAAAAGATTAGGCCAACAAACGGCCAACATTGACTTTTTAAACGTGGCATGGCAGACCACGAAAGAACCCGATTGACCAACAGTCAATGCTCACCGCTAAAGGGGCTCTGAAAGGCCCCAAAAATAAAAATAAATGTAGTCACCCAATCACGAACATCAACAACTGCCAAATGTGGACCTGGCAGGCGACGAAAAAAACAACGCTGGACATCAACAATCAACATCAACTGCTAAACACAGGTGCGGTAGACCTCGTAAAACCGCATTAGAAGAATTAGAAATACTTTAGAATTCAACACATAAAAAGAAGTCGTTATCAATAAATAATAGTCACAGCACAAAGCTTCTTTACCATGAATATTTATACCACTTAAAAAAACTATTAACATTCGACGACTATATTAAAATATAGAACCGAAATTGTAACGACGTTCGACAATTGGCACTCTGAAAACAATTTTGAGTAAAATAAACAGAAAAACGACATTATGCTAGGCAAACGAAAGTACCAAAATGTCAAACTCGACAACTCGTATTGTTAAAAATGATTTAATTTAAAGAACTAAAAAATCGATCGTGATAATAGCTATACGAGTCCATTCGAAATTCTAGAAGTAACCGATCAGAATAATTTTTAAAATCTAGGTAGACACAAACAAAACCAAATTGGTTTACGAAGACTAAATTGAACCCGAATATATTGTCACGCACACCTTTTTATAAAATTATGACGTTACAAAAATGCTCTAAGAAACAACGACATATGTACTTTAATCTAACGCTACACATAAGTATCATACATAGAATCATTCCTCACTATTTTCCTATTCCCTTGATAATTCATTTTCTTTTCCCTTCTACATTGATACAGGGTGCGCCAGAGAAACTTACTTATTTGAAAGGTCAATAAAAACAAAAGTACTTCAATTATTGTTTTAAATTTTTTTTTATTTGAGAATACAATATCCCAATTTTTTTTCATGCAGTCTTGAAAATGACATCGGATAAATGGCGACCCCCATTGCGCATACACTGATGAAGTCGATTTTTGAAATTCGTATCCACTCTTTGCAGCATATCAATCGGTATGTTGGCAATGGCGTCGCGAAGGTTGTTCTTGAGGTGTGCTATGGTCCGTGGTCGATCGACATAAACCAGAGATTTCAAATAACCCCATAAAAAGAAATCGCATGGAGTCAAATCTGGAGAGCGTGCCGGCCATTGGAGATCGCCTCTGAGAGAGATGAGGCGGTCGGGGAAATGATGTCGCAACAAATTCATTGAGTCTCGTGCTGTGTGTGCTGTGGCTCCATCTTGCTGAAACCACACGTTCCTAACGTTCATTTCTTCGAGTCTTGGAAGAAAAAATTCCTCGATCATGTTCCTGTAACGAGCTCCATTCACGGTAACTGCGCGTTCGTTTTCTTCAAAAAAATAAGGACCAATTATTCCCATTACCGACATCGCACACCAGACAGTAACTCGCTCACAATTAAGTGGCTTCTGGTGAAGCTCACGTGGATTTACACCACACCAATAACGCATGTTTTGCTTGTTGACGCAGCCGGAAATGTGGAAGTGAGCCTCGTCACTGAAAAAAACGACCGCGTCTTCAGGCAGGTTGTCAACCAGCATTTCACATGCATTTTGACGGGCAACAAAATCGCGTTCAGTTAATTCTTGCACAACAGCCAATTTATAGGGATGAAATTGAAGGTCTTCATGGAGAATTCGTCGAACAGTGGTGTCAGAAATTCCCATAGCAGCTGCGTGTTTGCGAGCCGAACGCCGGGGAGAACGCACAACTGACTGCCTCACTCTTTCGACATTTTCCGGAGTTCTGATGGTCCGTTGAAGTCCATTTCTGGGTTTAGCGACACTTCCACACTCCCGAAATGAGTTAACCCACGACAGAATCGAATTACGGCCAGGAACGAGTCTGTGAGGAGGAATTTCAAAGCGAGCGCGGAAGGCACGTTGCGTAGCAACAAGTGAGCGACCGTTAGAAAAGAAGCTCTCGACTGCGAAGGCCCGCTGCTCTCTAGACCAGAGCATGATGGCAACTGACTGGAGGGAGAAACAAACTTGGGAACTTCCCCCTCCAGATGCGCCCCCTCTCGCCCCTCTACCCGCCCAACTCACCGCGCGGGAATTTTTTCAAATAAGTAAGTTTCTCTGGCGCACCCTGTACATTTTCTTCCACTTTCTACATTTACTTTCCCTCTACATTTCCCCATATAAATCGTACTAACATTAAACAGATACATACACAACATTGTATGCACGACAGCTTCACAAAATATATTATCACTTCCATTCCTTATTATGTGCTCAGCCTATGCTTATTTTCAAACCATCAAGACAGCCACTACACTATTAACCCATGTATGCGATAAAGCTAAATTAGCATTTTTAATCAAGATTGAAAAGGTATCGTTCATCCATCACATTGGTCAACTGAAGAACAACCTTACCGGATCCTGGATAACAAACCTACACCCACTAACACCCAAGCTAATCAGAATTCAGACTGTTTCAGGTGCAACCAAAAGAAGAGCGTGATAAAATATATATATACATTTAGGCAAATAACTTTTTGTAATATTTTCCCATAAAATTTGTTTACAATATACTTCAATATATGCTTAATAATTACCCCAAGTATTATTTGTCTGAAACGCTTCGTGGCAGGCCGTTACAGTGGTGTTACCCCTTAAGGAAAATATTGTTTGCAAAAATTTCGGAAATTCATTATTTCTCAGAATTATGAGGGATTAAAAAATGTAAAAAGTTTTTTTTACGAAAATCTCATTTTTTTTCATCTTTAAATTTTATCCGAATATCTCATTTCTTTTCATCTTCAACTTTTCTCCGAATATCTCCGCAGCCTCAGGTCATAGGAAAAAGAGAAATTTCCAGAGGAAAAAATGAGAAATCATGAATTTTAGGTAAAAAAGAATGTTTTTGGGAAATAGACCAGTACTTGGATCTGTTTTAAATCATTTTTTCTCCGAAAATCTCAAATATGACTAAAATATGAGAAATTATGAAAAATTTGGAAAAAAATTTGCACTAGGGGCCCCTGCGGACCGAAGGCAGGAACGCTTCCAGCGGGTCCATCTCATCGCTTGTAGAATATGTGCACTTTCTGGGACTTACGATTCGCAGCCGGATGGATGATTGGCTTGTTTTTGGGGATAATGCTTTATCGCTTGATGAAAGTATGAAAATTAATTGTTGTGTCCGCAAACTTGTGCAATACAAATGTGTTTGCGCAACTGCGAGAGTTCCACTTTTTTGCCCTCCTTGCGAGAGTGACACTTTTTTGCCCTCCTTGCGAGAGTTACACTTTCGCCAAAATGCAAACGTCAAAAAGACACTTTGCGACACGTCCTGACCAAGCATCTTATGATGCTTGATCTGGGGCAAATTACGACAATCAGAGTCGACAATTAAGAGAAGACACCAGGGAACAGACAGTCCTTGGTTGGCTTTTGAACGGTTCGGTCCTAAGGTACGACGGACACACTGTAAATTCAATTATAAGACCAGCCCAGTAATAAACTTATATTCCTATTCAACGAACTTGAGTTGCAACTCTTAATTTCGCAACGATCCCAAAAATATCTATCCCCGGTTCTCGAGCCGGGGATACAACATTAGTGGCAGCAGTGGGATCTGCCGAAAAGTTCGTTCATTGTGCTTGGACAGGCACAACAACCACTCAACCACACCATAAACGAGTGACCGAGTCAACCCGTGTGCTAGAGTGAGACATCCCGACCGAGTCGGAAGAGGAATCCAGAGGAAAGGCTACAGCCAAGCAGAGCCAATCCCAGAAAACCCGGATCCCGAGGATCAACGGAAGAAGGACTCAACAATCAGGAAAATCGTACACAGAAACAGAGTACGAAACGGAGGAACGAAGACCAGGACGATCAGCAGATCATCTATCAGCATGCATCTTGCGATCATCTACCTATAAGTGACGGAACATTTTATAAATAAACTCCCCCAAAGCCAGAGAATTCGTCTATGTCGGACGAAGAAAAAGCAGACCGGTATCGATTGCCCGGGAGAGACGAACTATCGCGATCGTTAGATTCGTTTTTTAACACTGTCGTAAGTTATGACGGTGAGAGTGATTTAGGCCGAAAGCGTCGTAGGGAAAATCAAAGCACAGAAAAACTAGATTTGACTCCCGTAACGTATGCGAAATATTTAAATCCGAAGCGTCAGCATAATCAGCCTTCGGAACACAATTCGTCAGACGCGTCGTCCAGTGCTGACGAAACATTTAATCCCGTTGAAACCGAAAGAAATCGCGAATTAAATCACCAAGATTTTACGCTATTAAATCAACGAACGGTAAGAATGGCCGAACACGACGACTATATGTCAATGAAAGAGGCTCGAATGAGCATCCCCGTATTCGACGCATCCGAACCGGAAGCCGTTACAGATTTTATACGAGCAATAAAATACGCGTCAACTCGAGTCCGTCCCAAAAATGTCGCGGATTTATTACAAGCTATATTGCATCTCAAATTACAAAGCAAAGCCGCGGCAGATCTGCGTTACAAGGACGTAGAGACGTTCGACGATTTGCTGACGTTATTAAAATCACTGTACGAGGCGAAGCGAACAGTCCCCGCGCTACAAATCGAATTCAATTCCTGTAGACAAAAACATGACGAGACTGTACAAGTTTACGCAAACCGCGTCGAATCTATAATGATGGATTTAATCAAGGGTTGCACGCCCATGGTCAATTCATTAATTGGTCGAAAGGCAATCGAACAGTTAATTAGGCATTTTGCCCTAAATAATTTCGAACATGGACTTCGCAAGGACCTGCAGCTAATGGTAAGGTCGCGCGGGTACCACGAGTTAGGGGAAGCAATCCGCGGAGCAATCGAAGAGGAAAAATCGGTCGAAGGAACAAAAACAATCGCGAAGAGCGTCTCCCACAGTAGCGGACAGTCCACACCGTCACGCGCCCACGAGGGGCGAAAATCGTTCCCATTTCAAAGGCCCGCGTCGCATCAGGCGCAAACACAAGCGCGTTATAGCTTGCCAGTGCCAACGAAAACGATTAATCAAGCAGAAATAATTTGCAATTATTGCAAAAAACCGGATCACAGATACAACGACTGTAGAAGACGGCCAGGATGGCAAGGCCCGAGTTATATACAGAAGCGTTACAATTACGTACCAAACAATAAGTTCCCAAGAAAACAAAACGAGTATAGGCCAAATGAAAAAACTCAAGAAAATACGCCCAAAAGAACCGTCAGTTCATTAGCAGTCGGCGTTCTCTCAATAGAGAGAGATACAAAATGCGTTCAAGTAAACAAGAAACAATTATCGCAAAGAAAAATAATAGACATTCTACTCGGAAAGCCATATGTACACAATGACAGGGCGCCGAGAAGAATTTACCACGTCAGCGCTCAGCTGCCGCGAGTACACGCCAGTGACCTACATATAACGTCAAAGCAGGCTCGCGACAAAATGCTGACGCTCCGTTGTGACACAGGGGCCCAGTGCAGCATAGAAAAAGTGAATCCCGTGCAGAAATTTGGGCATGGATCCAGTTTGATTCGGATCAGGATCCTGTTTTCCTAATCGGGATCCAGTCCGACATCGGATCGGATCCGGAATTGAAATGTAACGCTCGCATTTTGGATCCCAATCAGGATCCTGATCCGGAACTAGTACGGACCCTAGTCAGAATCCTAATAGAAAATTTGCTTTGGATCCAGACTAGAATCCCTAACTTCAAGAATACGATCCAGTGCGATATCGAGACAGATTACGGGATAGAATGTAAAAATCACCTCTCGATGATTTCTACATATATCGCTGAAATTTAACTCGATATCAAACTGGATATTATTGTTGAAGGTAGGGATTTGTACATTTTTGACAGCAGATTTTCTCATTCTCTTTTAAATATAGTAATGAATAATCAAAATTACTGATACGTGTTGGCTCTTTTCCCGTATCCCCGAAACTTGTGCCCTTACATTTCAAATTCGAATAGTTATATGTAAGTTTAAAATGTAAGTGTACATATTTCGAGGATAAATGAAATGAGCTAAGACGAATTAGTAATTTTTATGACCGATAATTACATTTATTAAAATATTTGTAAACAATCGAGTAAGAAATGCACGGTGCTATTACAGCAAATCCTCTTTATTAGTAATACTAGTACTAATTGTAATAATACTGACAAATATTAATATAAGGTAATGGAAATTTGCTACTTAATAAGTAATATCGATATTAATTAGTAATATTAGTAAAAATTTCGTTTTTTTCAACTTTCTTTCCCGTTCTTTAGTTTTTTTCCTTTCGTGTAGTTTTGGCAACACTTTTTGCTAATCGGCAAGACCTACTCCGTTACGTTAGTTTTTCCGTCCGTCCCAATCTTTAGCGTTGGAAATGGCGCTCCCCGCACATTTCCATACGAATTTGTCATTTACGGGTGTTCCATCTGCCAGGGTGTGGAAATTGACAAGCGCAACTGAAAGTACATTAATTAATTATAACGATGACGCAATCGCATAGGCATTTTTGATTAAAGCAAGATTCTAGATTTTTAGAGCCACATTACCTTTTACACACATCCCGAAATTGGTGTCTCTCAATAAAATTTTGTGCATCATTTTTTTTGTGCCGTCAACCCCGTAGGTACCGTTCGAGAGAAAAACTTCCTCAATATCATAGTTATACTCTTTGTCATGTTGTTGTTCCTGTCTAGGAGCGTTTTTAGCGATGAAATCTGTAATATATTCCAAACGATGAATATTAATACTAGCACTTTTCATCTAACACGTTTTATTTTTTTATTCCTTTATCATACACAAAAGTACATCATACACCTTATTTTTATCATTAGAGAACGTTTTTATTTGATTTAGATTTAGCTTCTAAATGACCAATGAACTAAACTTGAAATAGCTAAGCCTTAAAACTATCGAAGTCTAGATGTTTCCGAACGTATATACTTCAGATATTTCTAAGCTTTCAACCGAAATACGTGAGAGATTCTTTTAAAATCACATCCTCTTATTGCCCAGAATAGCTTCATTGTAAGTTTTTGCGCTTTATTATTATTGTTAATAGTAATGGTGAACAACTTACTAGGATTTCTTTCAACTCCGGATCCTCTTCTAGTTTTCGATAAAAAATTTCGAACTCCTCCGTCGTCTCAAAGGGCAAGTGGATTCTATACTTCGTTTGTAGTTGCTCTACAGAAGTAACTTGTGGAAGAACCTGCAGTTTCGTTGTTATAGCGTCGTGGAGTGCATTAACTGCTGCTGTGTTCGCTGCGATGTCTACGCTCAAGCGTTTTAAAACTTTTAGTAGAAACAGTCTGTCTGAAAATATATGAATACCCATATTTTTGAAGAAAATGTTTTAAAAATTAATGTCACATTTGAAATTTAATATTATACACATACTTTACTAAGTAACGCAAAATTATCTCAAAAAACGAACCTGATGACAAATCGTTGCTGGGAGCTTCAACTTCTCTGTTTTTCCGTGGATAAATGCGAGAAAGTTCTGTTTTGCTCCTTATTGTTATTTTTTTCGCCTATCGCAAAAAATATGATGTTATGGGACTAAGAACTGTTGCACATTTTATGCAAAATTAAGAATCCATCGTCAACGTCAAATGCGAACCCATTAAGGGACAACACCACTGTGACGGCTTCAAAAAATCGATTTTTTGAAAACCATCTAGAAAAATCTAAAATACATTTAAGATTAAGATGCCGTTGGACCCAGGTCGAAAAAATAATTATTTTCGGAGATATTGAATATTTTGTGGAGCGGTGCAGCGCTCCGTGACGCTCGGAGTCCCGCGCAGCTGCGCGCCTCAGGGTCGACAGGTATACCGGGATATATAAATTTGAGCAGAGACGATTTGCTGCAGCGTTGTTTGGGCGGCTTCACGCAAAACAACAACGAAAGCTACAACAAATCAGTTTGGGCAATAGCCCCCAAGTGTCAGTCCGGGAGCAAAAAAATCGTCGATATTGCAGCTGATATCGCGGTATTATTATTCAATGATGGCCTGAAAAGCCTCATGAAAGTTTTGGAGACGTTGGGGATAACTATCGGCCCAAATTGTTTCAATTTTTGCGTTGAAACCGACGCAGCGCGGATCGAGCTGGCGGAGCGCTCGCTCACAGACGCTGCAAAAGAGGCAAGAAGAGCCTCTACAAGTTCGAGAAAAGATGCTAGGGACAATGATTTGCTTCTTGAAGGCCAGCTATATGGTGCCGGCATCGCTGATTAAAGGTAAAATTTTTTTTTTCTAATTTATCGCATAAATTAACAAACCTAAAACTTTGAACGCGTTTTTCTCAAAACCACTTTTTTTAGTGCGGCACGCAGGAGAACTCGAGCAATTTTTATCCGATCGACTTCAAATTTGGACTGCATCAATAAAACTAGATTATGTAAAGAAGTACATAGGATTTTTTCGATATCTCAAAAATAAAAAAAGTTATAGCCTATTTTCGACGAGAAATTTTGCTCGAAAATCGTCCTTCAATTTCAAAAGCGTGCCTATTTTTTAAAAATCAATATTTTTTCAAATCCCTATGTACTTCTCTTCAAAATATCATATTATTAACGAAAACACTCGGTATTTTTTTTCAGATCGACTTTGAAGAGAGTTCTGCTGCGTGCCGCGAACCACTGCAGAGGCAACAGTACCTGACGCGGGAGCTTCCCCAGCGTCACCATGGGGCGTGAAAAATTTGAAATTTTTTTTTTATGTATCTTCAATAAACAACGAACAAAACAAAAAAATAATTTCGAATATCTCTTTTTTTCCCACAAAAAAAAATTCTTGAAAAATGGCAAAAAACAGGGGGTCACAGTGGTGTTGTGCCTTAACTGAGTTCGCATTTGACGAAAAAGCATCATTCATAGGTATATATGTTCAGTTAAATAATCTATGTCATTTTTTCTCTACTGCTATTCTAAAATTCAAAAAAATCACTCACCAATGGCTTCTGGAAATGATAGGCTGGGGGCCAATGATGGGCCACTTTCCGGAGATACACACGGATTTTTCTTTTTAGATGCAGATTTTTTCTTTTCTTATGCTTTTACGGGTTCGGATTTATCAGAAGACTCGTCGTTGAAATCGGCTGCATTTTCACTGTCAGCTATAAAAACAGAAAAGAAAATAAAAATTAACAAAAGTATCTTTCTGTTTTCTTTTTACTTCTTTTTAAAAAAAAGCGAAAATAGAAACTCGATTTTTTGTTATAATTTCTTAATCAAATGTCCATACATTTTTTGTGTCTTTCGTCAGTGATTAATTGTGTAGTTGGTAGCAGATCGTTATTATTTCCGTCGGCGAGATCAGTATTGGCTAAAGCAGGAAATCAGAAAATAAAAAACACAAGATTATTGTTACATATTCATTAGAGTATAAGAATACAAGAATAGTGCAAATAAAACATTCGATAAAAAAAATGTTGACGTTAAAAAAACATGTCATGTAGTTGATAGGATTGCAGGATTAAGGCTATCATCCAATCGCTTTTACCGTTAACGACGAGTTCTCGATGTTTCATAAAATACATTAAAACATAGACTGAACATTTGGTAGCATTGAAAAGAATGCGTGGAATAA
This sequence comes from Ophion slaviceki, assembly GCA_944452715.1. NCBI lineage: Eukaryota > Metazoa > Arthropoda > Insecta > Hymenoptera > Ichneumonidae > Ophion > Ophion slaviceki. Next base: position 43,776,616 of record OX101786.1, read on the forward strand.
AAATACATTCCAATTTGATAAACTATTTTACACATATTTGCACTGTTTACACAAATTAGGAAGAAAAGTTCCTAATTTCATCAAATCGTGTATCAAACATTGTACAAGAATATCGATTGATAATTTTGTAAGAGTTAAAGATAATCACCCTATAATTTGTACGTTTGTTATGCACAGGTTTATCAAATTAGAATATATTTCTATTCCACGCACTCTTTTGAATGTTGCTAAATGTTCAGTCTATCTTTTAATGTATTTTTTGTGAAACATCGAGAGCTCGTCGTTGACGGTAAAAGCGATTGAATGATGACTTTAATTTTGCAATTCTATCAACTACACAACATATTTTTTTTGTTGTAAATATGTATTGAATGAAATCAACTATAGTAATACCCTGCTTTACGCGACCCCGTTATGCACGGTTTAGCATCTCATATAAAGATTACCACGATTACAAAGATCACCGATTATACAAAGCGAAACCGCGCATAATGGGGTCGCGTAGAGCGGGGTATTACTGTATTTCATTTTTTGCCTATAACTTACCAATGGTTTCTGAAAAAGCAATCCATGGATCCCGACACTCACCCCTAGCTGATTTTCCTTTCTTGATGTATTTATTTTTTCGTGATGCTCTTACGGATTCCGCTTCAGCGGAAGACTCATCGCTCAAAGTGATTGGACTTTTTTTCATCAGCTGTGAAAATAGAAAAGAAAATGAAAATTAGGCAAATTATATTTATGTTCCTGTTTTTCAACTTTTTTTGCAAAAACCAAAATTAAAGTTTTTGATTCATCTTCCCCTGACGACTCCTCTAACCCTCGGTGACGGTTAGAAGTTGACAAATTTCAACTCTTTTTACGGAGGGTTAATTAACCTGAAAACACCTGACGTCACTTCCGGTTAGAAAACTTTCAACCCTTTAAATGGAAGGTCAGTTAACCTTTCGCAAGCTTCAACTGTTTCTGTAAGCTTGCCCGATGGTTAATTAACCCTTTGATTGCACGGTTTTTCGTCTTTCTGCAAGCTCGCACCTGGGTTATCTAGCCCTCCGCAAAGAGAGTTATTTCTTGCTCGTGGGTTATGCAACCCTCTGCACAGAGGGTTATTTGTTGCTCGCGCGCTTTTCGCTCGTGGGTTATGTAACCCACCACACAGAGAGTTGTTTGTTGCTCGCGCGTTACTTAGCCCCCCCGCACAAAGGGTTATTTGTCGATTCTGCGGTTGCCGCGCTCGTCGTATTGTAAAAATGGAATTCATTACATCGGGGTTTTCTGAACTTTGATACGAAAACTCTCTTCGCTATTATCGTATGTACTCGAGTACGAACTCATTCACTATGTAACGAGAACCGCAGGGATTCAAAAAAACCCCATGTAACGGATTACATTTTCACAGAGCGATAAGTGCACGATACGATCAAAATTGTAACGCTCGATAGTTTTTCAATATTTTATTCATTCGATTGCAGCGTGAATTGTTATGAAAATTGTCCACTGTCAAATCTAGAATAACTTAACAGTACAAATATTTATACATTGTACTTATATATGTATATACATACATGTTATTTTTTAAATATTTTTTTTTGCTGTCTACGAATTGGAGGGTAGGAACCAAATTTGTAGTCTCAAACATATATTATGAAATAAAAAAGGTTACAACGAATGATAGTATCTTTGTTTTGTCAGTCATCGTTGTAACGCACGTTATTTTTAATACGCTTTACATTCCTCGGCATCGAATAATAATAATCGAATAATCATAATCTATCTAATGAACCCTAATGTAAATGTGAAAATTTGCAAATTCGTTCTCAACATACTTTTTGTGATCACAGATATAACAATACCATGAAATAGCATCTTGTATACATTTTATAAGGACTGCAAACCACATTCATTCGCGTTGGCACTTTCAATTAAATGATAACAAATTTGGTAGTACACGAAGTTGGATACAAAAACGTCTTTTGGCTTTTAATCAACATTATCGATAAATACGAGGAAGAAAATTAACAGTTATCCTATGCATAGTGCAAATAATGTTTCTGTTAACGGCTCTACTTTACATTAAACCTTTTTATTCTAATCTGTTTCCCAGATATTTGTCATTTTAACACCATACGTTTCATTGTACACCTTAATTATAATAGCCGGTGTCAAGTCATCTTTAGTTGTGATAAAACCTTTCGTCGATTCGATCAACTCGTGTAAATGTCCCACGCCACAATTATTACCGATCCTTGTAAAATACGTTATGAATGCGCCATTTATCGTGCTTTTATTGTGATTTTCAAAGCTTACAATTGCGTCTATTTTTGCGAAGAGTTGACCCCTTGTGAAAACGTATTTGTCACAACTTTGCGTTTTATTGTTATCGCCTTCCTCGGAAACGTAAATCAAACCTCTTATTGTTGCTTTTTTGTATGTACTTAATTTGCCGTTGCACATTTCGCCTTCCTTCTCTAAAAGGGACACTTCCGTAGCAGAGGGTTCGCGAACAATAGGATATCCGAATCCTTCAAACTCATCATAATACCGATACTCGTCGTAATGTGGAGTTTTTTTTCGAACCGGTATTCAAGAGATCTTGTATTATTTGTTGAACTTCTGGGTCTATGATCGGATCGTTTTTGACATTGCGTATGAAATCGTTCAGCACATAGTAATTCATTATTTGCAATTGACGACCGTTAGGGCTTTTTAGCGATAAAATTATTTGACGGTTATAACTCTCATATATGAAAGCACTATGGGTCCACAGAGGGCCCCAGTTAGCTACGCAATCGGGAATGTGTCTAAGTATGTGTAAGTTGTAGGTCATGTTTTCCAATCCCATTAAAGCTTCGTATTTTGCAACGAATAATTCTATTAACAGCTGAGCTTTTCGGATTTCTTGCATATCAATAGATTCGTTATTCAGAATGTGCGCTGCTTCGGAAAGATAGCAAAACAATCGAAAATAATCATCAGGGATTAGATCTTTCAGGCACGGTACGCAATAATACACAGTCCAATTTCGCCATTCACTTGCTTTCCAGACGTTGCAATTTTCAACACCTCTCGGTTTTCTCGCAATTTTACTTGGGGTGCGTATTTTTGTAAGCCGATCGTTTATAAGCCTTTCCAAACTGTTTTTACTACAGATGTACCACGGATCAGTTGTTTTTTTGGCATTAAGTAATAGTAGCGTTAATTTTCTTCCTACCCCGAGCCACATGTTATGCATAGAATCAATTACTACCCCTTTATGAAGATTAAATTCAGGAATGTATCTGAGTATGCTATCTCCAATAAATCCCTGCACCCTGTCGTTACTATTTTTTGCTCTTTCCATATCAGCACGCATTTCTCGGTCCGTACGAAGTCGGGATTCTACAATTGGGTATACCCAATCTCGATAATCTCCACATCTTTGTCCTTTCGCGTAACAAATAGGACATCCGTATTTGCCGTTAAATCTTGTCATATTTAGAATACTGCTTCGCGCTACGGAATCGACACAACAAATTGTTGTCACAAATTTACTGCAAACGGTATCCACTCCGTTTGGTTTCCAAGTAATGCCGGTATTATATAACAAGTGAAGCTCTTCAACAACGGGTTTTAAGAACGCATTCAAGTCGGGATGATTAGTATCTACCCAAACTCCCGCCAATATCATAAAACGTTTTCGTACGTGTGGCGGAAGTTCGTTTATGGTTAGTAATATTGGCCAAGCACTGACTCGCGATGATTTCGCGACTTGACACCCATCCGTATTCAGTGTCAACGAGAAGTTCCACTCGTTACTTAAAAAACGTCCTGCCTTTTGCATTTCTTTATATACCATTCCGTCATAAATGTCTTCTAGGCCATCACGATTGAGTTTTTTCCGATTTTGCGGATATCGAAGAAATTTTACGAAATCCGGTATTGATAAAATCCTTTTCATTTGTTCGACTAAATTTAATGTAATAAAGAATCCTACCGTATCTAACGGTTTACCTGGGCCTGATCTTTTACATAAACAATCGCGGACCGGTGACTTTCCCGTTCCGATAACACTGAGACATTTTCGGCAATATAAACGACGGGTTTGGAAACTTTCTTCCCTCCTGCCTAACCTTCTCCACATAGCCTTTTTCGTCACTGGTAACGTGCAACTGTTTAGAATCTTTTTGAACAACTTCAAGAATGTCAAGATCGTTATCACATTAAGGCAATGCCGTACAGCTATTGCAATTATCGAAATGAAAACAGCGTGTTCCCTGACTTTATCCCGCATTGTCACTACCTGTCCTCGTTTAACTGACAATTTCGCCGGGGTATCGTTGCCATTTTCATTTTCGTTAACGTCACCATGATCATCGACATCTTCATTATAACAATAGTTATTTTCATCCCTATCATCATCCGAGTCTTCATCGCTATCGTCGAAAAAAAACATTTCATCCTCGCTCGATTTGGATTCGACGTCATTATCGTTGTGAACAAAATTGCTATTGAAATTACCCGTGTACTGTTCTTCAATTTCATCGCTATTACAAAATTCTGCGTTTCTTTCACACATTTCATTTTCATTGTCTTCTTCCACACTCATGTCACTTTCGGCTTCATCGTCGCTCTTGCTGGTATTTGATAAATTCTGGTCATCAGCATTTCGTAGCTGTTTAGTCGTTCCGCTGTTACCGGCTGTTTCGCGTGTCGTTTCGGTTGTCGAGGCTTCCGTTGACTGCCTACTGCTCTCTCCTACCTGAAAACAAAAATGTATCAACGTCAACAATATTTTCAACAATTTCAACATTTCCTTCATCATTTATCACGGTTCTACGGCCTTCCAATTCTTAAATTTATTTAATTTTTCTACTTATTCTACAAAATCGCTTTTTCCTTTTTTTTCTTCTATGTCACGAACTGCTCTTTTCATATTTAAAAACCACTTCGTTTAATTTCGTCATGTTATTATGAGTTCAAAATAACGTAATCGATAATATGAACGTTAATGATTTATTATCATTAAAAAGAACTAGGTTCTTTTACAAAACCTAACTTGCCTTTATTTGTACTGTAGGGAATAATATTAATGTTAATCATCAGGCTTTAACTTTTTTTATTACTCTTGAGAGGAAAGATTCCTGTTACCTTATGTTTAATCTTACCGGTAACAAGTCGTATTGGGGATATTCCTTCTCTGTTGGAAATCTTTTGTACATCCTCAGAAACAGTTCCATAAAAACCTTTCTCTTCCGCTGCAAAGTTCTTTTACTTTTATACGCCACTTCTCTGATCGTCTTTTTCTCCATCGTGATTGAACGCCTTTTAGGTATTATTCCAGCTCCAACCAGTACCTTCAAAAATGACTTTCACATTACACTTTTATATTTCGACATAAGGCTATTATATTTAGGTCTCCAATTTTACTACTGGTTATAATGGTGTTTCTCATTCTTCGTCACGTTAGTTCCATCACCTGTCGCGTTCAGTATACTACTACAACTGCGTACCCTCGCTACTCTTTCTATCCTTAATTGTAAACTTTGCTTCAACTATATACTTAAGGAAGAACTGGAGATACAATCCCAGACAAAAATTGTATTCAATGAGAATTTTTGTACTTCGTGACTCAATAAAAATCTGAAAAAATTCAACATTTGGCATGAGATTAACAAAAAAAACAATAATATCGCCCAAAAGTTATTAACAAATTGTTTAAACAAATAATTTTGCAATAATTGTCCGGTGACCTCTATTTTTTCTTGTACAAATCAAAAGTGTGTATTTTTCTGAACGATCATGAATTTTTTCAGAATTTTCTGGTCGTTTTGCAATTTTTCAAAAATATCATCAAATATAAACAAAAAAATGTAAATTTTATATATGCTTTTGTAGACAGTTTAATCATCAGTTCTGAAAAGTTTCAGAGACATTAAACGAAAAATGGCATAAAAACGGCTATTCTAAAAATTTCAAAACGGAAATTTCAAAACGATAAGAAAATTCTGAAATAATTCATGACCGTTTAGAAAAATGCACACTTTTGATTCGTACAAGAAAAATAAGAAGTCACCAGAAAGTTATTGCAAAATTATTTGTTTTAACAATTTGTTAATAACTTTTGGGCGATATTATTATTGATTATTTTTGTTCATGTACAAAAATTCTCATTGAATACAATTTTTGTCTGCGATTGTATCACCATTTCTTCCTTAAACCTTCTTGAGATTTGGCAAAAATTGGTTGACAACCATACAACTTATATGAATTTTGTATCCCAGCATTAATGTATTGTTGCATTAAGTACTAAAAACATTTTGTTGAAATGATAACCGTTTTCCGTGGTAATCGCACATCGACAACGAATTGTATACTGTTTTCAAATACCCATGTAACCTTTCTTAACGTATTTTATTTAATTTGTTACTCGGGTGCGACTCTAAGTCTTTAGAAAAATTTCGATAATAATTGGATTCATCGTAATCACATTTAAATCATTCGGTTTATATTCAACCAGCATACAGTGATCTAGAATACTCGTTTCTCCCGACCACGAAGTTTGAGACTTGTTTTGAGACTCGATTGTTTCGTGTACGGATCGTCAAATGCCATTAACATAGAGAAATAATGTGTAGAAGAGCCTGGTCTCCAGAGTCAAGGTGCTAACGAGAGATTTCTCCACCAAATAAGTGAATTTCGAATATTTGTTTTTATTTGACTATATACTTTCGCGTTGAAACGCCGAATATGCGCGTTGACAAATTATTGAATTTTCTTAACCTCTATGATAAAAATGTTGATTCATGAAAAGACACCACGTTTATGAATACATTTTTCACGTAGTACGAGGATTGTATTAAACAATTTTATGAACGAAAACGCCACGTATTTTCGAATCGTAAGGATCGTTGCGAAAGAATGGATCGTTTTTCTACATGACGCAAATAAATGAAACCAAAGTGATCTTTTGTAATAGCGTTTTCAAATATTGTACCGATAATTAAATTTAAACGTTATTTTGTTTATTGGTTTTTTCCTGAGGTACACGCTTGTCGCGTTTGTTACCTATTCTTTCCCATCATTATGACCATTCTTTCCTCTACTGATTACTCCTTTTCTTCTCCATCTTTCCCCTCTTCCCCCCTCTTGCGGCCGCAGCCGACTTCCCCCTCTGTATCATATTCATCATGACATTTCTGTCATGGGTATAGGGAAACTGCGGAAAACCTATACCAATACAGCCGGTCCTCGAGTTCGCCCCCCAGTCGTGGAACTAGTCTTATTTCGCCGCGAAATGCCGAAGAAAAACATTTCACGACGAAATGTACGCGACTGGGATTCGAACCCGCGACCTCCCGGTCCGCTGGTTTAGTGGCGAGCACGCTAACCAATAGACCATCGCACCGGTTAATTTAAACGTTATTATTAAACCGAATTAGAATATTCGTTTGCAACGAAGCTAACAACAAACGATGAGCATAATGTAACAATAATAGTTATCGTTATGGACTTCCAGTTGGACTCCCGCCGCATGCGTAAGGCTTCGTGTAGTGCGGGTACAGAAATCGCAATTCAACCGGAAAAACATTCGAGTATCAACGAATAAGAATATTGTGGAGTTAGGGGTCCAAGTGGAGAAGCAGTAGAAACTCGGGGAAGCTGGGGGAGGACAAATTGTGAACATTACGGCACAACGAAGGGGGCAACGAGACTTAGAGGTTAAGAAAGAGGGATAGGAAAGAAGGTGTCATGGCGGAGGAACATGGGACGGGAGCGAGCCAAGCATGGGAGGAATACAAAGAACGCAAGGATATGGAACGGAACGGAAGTGAAGGTGGCGCGCTCTCATCGCAAGGCGAGCAAACTAATGGAGAAGAAGAGGAGGATGGCTGCCGGCGGCGTGGAAGGGGCGTCGACAGCGCCGTCGTGGACACAATGGAAACTGCGACAGCTGAGGCGGATAGCGACACCGCCAGGCAAGGCAGCAAGAAGCCTTGCAAGAGAGGGAGAGGGAGGCCGAAGAAACTGCCGGTAGGGAAGGCATTTAAGGGAGTGGGCAGCATGGACCGTTACTACGTGAAAGATCGGGTACATGAAATAACCGTCATTGAAAAAAGCACGAAAATGGGGAGGACGCCTTGCAAGGATGAGGCAGTGGGAAGGCACGAGAAAAATGTCACAAGTCGAGAGAGGGCGATGGGTGAGGAAAAATGGGAAATGGAAGAATCGGGCGATAAAGACAACGCTGACCCAAGGAAAGAGGGGCACGGGAAGAATATTCCGGACGACAGTGACAGTTACGGGGGTAGCGGTAAAGACGAAGCAGCGTGGGAAGAAAAATTGGCGAACACAGTGAAAGGCCTGGAAAGTGCGATAAAGTGCGGCTTGAACAAAATAAAGGAAGAATTGAAAAAAAGAAATAGCGCCGTTACCGTGCAGATGTGAGGAAATGAACAGGATCATTAAGGAGTTGTTAGGAGAGGCGAATGCCTGGAAATACAAGTGTGACAGGGATGCCAGCGTATGGAGGGAGGAGAGAGATGAACTGATGAAGGAAATAAGTTTCTGGAAGGAAAGGGCGCAAGAAGCATTGCGTGCGTTGGTGAAGAGCCGGTAAGAGAGGAGGAACACCCTAATCAGGAAGTTACTTCATGCAGCAACAGTGGAAGTGACGGGAATAATAACGAAGTGCGGGCGGAGAAAGAAAGGGATACTGCAGCCGATCACGAGTGGTCAGTGGCAAGAAGGGGAAAAAAGACAAGGCAACGGGCTGTGTTCGATCGCCGGAGAGGAGAAAAGATTGGAGGAGCAGGAACTCGACTGGGAGAGGCAGGAATGATGTAGAATCTGGAGGAAATCCGGGAAGCAGCAAGGAAAATAGCACGGGCGACGGACACGTGGCCACGTGGAGCGACGGGAGGCTGGCGGACGGCAACCAAGAGCGACAGCGTATACAACGGCCGCGACCAATGGGGCGAGGCGAATGGGAACGCGAGCGTCAAGAAAGAAGAGGCAGGAAGAAGACTGTAAGAGTGTGGGGATTTAGCTCAAGGGGAATAGAGCGCGCGATCATAAGGGAAGTAGGCAACTTGTTGTGGGAAAGGTTGGGTATAAAGCGGTTAATAAGAGGGGCGATTAAAACAATGGGAGGGCCGGTCATGATTTTCGAATCAATGGACGAAAAAGTACGGGTCATGAAGCAGAAGCACAAACTTAGGGGTACGGGGATAATATTAGAGGACGATTTAACACTGCGGGAAAGGGAGGTGAAAGACTGGCTGAGGGGGGAGGTGAACAGAAGGAGGAGGGAGAAAAGGGAAGCCAGAGGATATGGAAAAATGTGCGTGGATGGTGAGTGGTGGTATTGGATAGAACCAGAAGGTCGTCTAGTGCCCGAAAGAAATTTTTTTCGAGGGAAGAGGGGAAATTGGTAAAAACCGTGGCGTATACAAAGTTTTGACGTGGAATGTATCGGGAATGGGCAACATAGCGGAAGCGAGAAATCTTTTGGAAAGATACGATATAATTATGTTGCAAGAAACTTGGTTGGAAAAGACGTCAAACGAGAAAACACTAAATAAAATTGCGAAGGGGTATGTGTGATGGTTTAAAAAGGCGGAAAGGACGAGCGAGCGGAGGCCACCTCATAGGCATAAGAAAAGGAATAAGTACAAACTGTAAAGTGGTGAAAAGGAAAAGAAATGGTCGTGGATTATTGAGGTGTATAACAAAGTAGGAATAAAAAATCTAGAGGGACCGCTAAAAGCAAGGGTAAAACGAGGTATGGAGGAGGGAGTAGGAATCATGATCGCGGGAGACCTGAATGCCAGAATAGGAAAGGAAGGGGGAATCACAGAGTGTGAAAAAGCGGAGGGGCCAGCGTGGCGAAGGAAGTCAAAAGATGACGTATTAAACTCGGAAGGAAAGGGTCTACTGAGACTCTGTGAAAGTTTAGGCCTGACGATCTAGAACGGGCGGAAGAAAGGGGACGAGAATGGGGAGGTCACCTTTGTAAGCAATAGGGGGGTAGGGACGGAGTCAGTCCTTGGCCCAGTTATCTGGATGGAAGACGAGGAAGAGGACTTCGTTCGGGAAATCGAAGTGATACCGAGAACGGAACCGGACCACTTCCCGGTTACATTCACGATCGCTGGGACAAATTAGTAGTGGGGAAAAATAAGGGGAAAACACGAAAAGGAAAAGGGGGGAAACGGAAGTACGGCTAGCCTGGATTGAAAAATCAAATAAAGAGTACGAGGAAGAAGTTGAAAAAGCAAGAGTTTTGGGAACACAGGAAAACTCGACCAACCAGAGGTGGGAGAATCTGAGGGAGGCAATTTGGAAGGGAGCGGAGGCAACAGGCATGGTGAAGAAGAGGGACAAAGGGGGAGGGGACAAGGGATGGCTAGGACAAGAAGGTGTACAACAGAAAAGGAATCTCCAAAGAGCACTCAAAAGATTCCTGAAAGCTAGAAATGCGGAAACGAAGAGGAACCTCAATAAAGAGAGAAAAAAGTGGAAAGAGCTGAAGTGGAGGAGGAGGAAAGAATGGTTAGAAAAAAGATGGGAGGACATTAAGGGAAGTAAAAATATGACCGACTGGTGGAGGGCAGTTAAAAAGTTCAGAGGGGGAAAAAGTGTAGCGGGGGAGAACATTAAAAAAGAAGAATGGGAGGCACACTTCAAAATACTTATGGGAGAAAGGGACAAAGGGGGCCCAATACGAACACGAGAAGTATCATGGGAAGACGAGAACAGGAGAGAGGAAGGAGGGGACGAAGGGCAGTGGAACAGGGAATTCAGTAAGGAGGAGCTGTGGAAAGTGCTAAGGAAACTGAAGGAAAGCAAAGCGGCCGGCGAAGATGGTATTACGGCGGAATTTATAAGAAGTCTATCAATACAGGCAAAGGAGGAGTTATGGGAGATATTAAACAGGATCTGGAGAGAAGGAAAAATACCAGGGGGGTGGGAGACTGCGAGAATCTTCCCGATTCACAAGGCAGGGGATGAGAAGGACGTATCTAACTATAGGGGAATATCACTACTCAACATCGGCTACAAGATCCTAACAAGCTTGATGATAAGGAAAATCAACAGATGGGTGGAAGCTAATAAGATTGTGAAGGAGAGCCAGGCCGGGTTTAGGGAAAAAAAGGGGTACACGTGAACATGTCTTCGTACTTAATGCGCTCGTAAATAATAGCCTAAGAAGGAAAGGAGGGAAGCTCTATGTGGCGTTCGTTGACTTTAAGGCAGCATTCGACAAAATAGACAGAAACATCATGTTTGAAAAGCTGTGGGAGAAAGGAATTACAGGAAGAATACATAAGCTGATACGGGGAATCTACGAAGAGACAAAAAACGAAGTCATCACGAGAAACGGAAGGACGGGAAAATTCGAGACAAAAAAAGGAGTTAGACAGGGATGCCCTCTCAGTCCGACTCTTTTTGGGTTGGTCTTGGATGACATCGACGAGGAGTGGGAGAAAAAAGGCGTCGGGGGAACAGTGATGGGAGGAAAAAAGATCTACGCTCTCAAATACGCAGACGACATCGCTCTGGTAGCAGACGACGCAAACGGTCTCGGGGATATATTAAGGGGTCTGGAAAAATATGAGGAAAAGATGAGGATGGAAGTTAACATTAAGAAAACGAAGATAATGATTTTTAAAAGGGGGGGGGGGGAGGCCTAAAAAGGGAAGCCTAAAAAGAATGGAAGTTTAGAGGGGAAACACTGGAAGTCGTGAAAGAGTTTAAATACCTAGGGTTCTGGTTCTCAGCAAACAACTCAATGAAAAGGCACCTACAAGTTTTGGCAGCGAAGGCAAGGAAGGCAGCGAATGCGGTGTGGGGCTTGATGAAAAGAGCAAGGGTGGACAACCTGAAATATAGACTCCAGCTGATGGACTCGATGGTAAAAGCAGGGGCGCTATATGGGGTGGAAGTGTGGGGATGGAGGAGAAGCGAGGAAATGGAAAGATGCAAGGGAGATTTATAAAAATGGCACTGGGTTTAGCGAGAAACACACCGGACTACCTCTGGAAGATGGAGGCTGACAAGAGGAGCATTGATCAGAGACATTCTGAAGGAAGGAATAGAGATAAAAAGAGATCAGGACATACAGAAGGATTGGGGGGGAATTGACAAATCTTCATTCTGTAATTATTTCAAGGACATAAAAGAAAAATTGGGAAGGAAGGCTTTCTGGGAAGATAAAGACGTTAGGGGTGCTGTAAAAGAAGAGTGGGAAAGACTGAGATGCGGTAACCTAGAGAGGGTAGGGAAGAAAGGCTACAGCAATTGGGGATGCAGAGTATGCGGAAAAAAAGGAGACGTTGGAACATATATGACAGTGTGGGGAAGCAAGGAGGAAAATTAATAATAAGTGGGTAGAGGGAGTCGACAACTGGAGAGGGGATAGGGTGGAAGATCGCCTAAAAGACTGGTGGATAGAAACGTTGAAGGGGAAAATAGTTGAAGAATTGGGAGAATACACAATTGCATTTAGGGGTCTCGACGCAGCAGGCTGAAATCTACGCGAATTAGTTTATCAAATGTACCTAAACTAGTAGTCGTAGGCATGCAATGGACGGGCGAGCTCTTTTAAAGAAAACTGAACGTAATATAGTGCTAGTAGTTATAGTCTTTCATATATTTTATGCGGAATGTGAAAAATGTAAGAAGAAAAATGTACCGAACACTACGCTGGTGAATGTCACAGCAACCGCAAGACATGTGGAATAAATAAATAAATAAATAAATAGTTATCGTTATTTGCAAATTGTGAAAACAAATTATCCTGATCGGAAAAATGTTAGTTGGTTGTATAAAAAACTTGTCGAGGAAAAAGAAAAGAAAGACAACTTGCTTTAACCGACGATACAGTGAACTCGATTTATTAGATACCGAAACAATAACTGCAGACAACGTAATATACTGCAGAAGTGAAACATTTTGAAAGTAAATATACATACGATTTCGACGAAGTGACAAACAAATCCAAGGCTGAGGACAATAAACCAACGCGTTCATTCAAGCAATAAGCTATCGGGATTTAGGTGTGGCCGCATTTTGTTTATAACTTATGCAAATTCGAAGATTCAAAAATTCGTCAAAACTTTGTTCCGAGTTTAAGTAAAGAAGGGGTTTCAAATATTCAGAAAAGCACAAAGTCCAACAATGGACAAGTGGTAGTAAACTGCGAGGCACGCCTCGAAAAAATGTCGACGGTTTTAATAAGTATCAAAATCAACAACGTAAAACAGAGTATGGAGTCACGAATGAAGTTTGTCTCTGTCACGTCACTACCAAAAAAAAAACATCTGTGGCGCGTTATTAAAAAATCCTGAATCCTGCGAAAACGTTTTCATGTATTAATTGCAGCGAAATAAAGGTAAGATGATAAATGCATGTGTTGGATCGAACAATGATAGCATAAAACGAATTAGCACACGTTAACGCCACGTATATTCAATAAACATTAGCATTGCGGAAAGCTTGCGGACGTTTTTACAACTGCGAAATAACATTGGAAGGGATCTTCATGACAGCAATTTCGAAAAGTGCACCAGTCATAACATTTTAACACGACTGTGAAACCAAGTTTCCATATTTTTATGTGGAAAATATTGCGCAAAATTATGAGAGTGATTCAAGCAATAATGTTAGATTTATTATAAAATTGTTGAGAGAACTGAATACGTTCGATAAAATTTCTGTGGTTTATTGTAATGAATAAAAAAAGATAAATTAAGGAAAATTAGTTGTAAAGGAACAACTCTTTATTCTCGATTTATAATGTTATAAAAAAACTACAAATACCGACTACGTCTAATAATGGAATAGTGACAAAACATAGAACAGATATATTCAATCGTATACATCGCAACTGGTGGATCTTTAAAGCGTCGCTATTGTGCGTCGTTTTAAGGCGTCTGGCCACCTTGGCCGATCGAAAAATGGGTATATTAAAAAAAATAATAATAAACTTGAAAGTATGGGCCAGAATATTTTTATTTTTCTACACAACGTCAGAAAGGGCTTTAAGAATAATGTTGATAAATTTCCGTTCAAGATATTAAAAAATGGCGCTGTTATGCACATTGCCGCGGAGGCCCTCCGCACGATACGCGCGGTTGTTGTCCCAGCTGTTACCCGGTCATGTCACAACTGAAAAAAAATCATCTCATCCGTGAGTAGTGTCACTACAATCTAGGGTAGCGGTTTTTTTCGACCATTAAAAAAATTATGGTGAGTCATAATTTCGGTGAAAAATACAAATTTTTTTCTTCGGCTCACCATAAATTTTTAATGGTCGAAAAATAAATCGCTACGTTACATTGTAGCAACACTACTCACGAATGAGCTGATTTTTTTTCAGATGTGCCATGACCGGGTAACAGCTGGGAGAACGACCGCGCGTATCGTGCGGAGGGCCTCCGCGGCAATGTGCATAACAGCGCCATTTTTTAATATTTTGAACGGAAATTTATCAACATTATTCTTAAAGCCCTTTCTGACGTTGTGTAGAAAAATAAAAATATTCCGGCCCATACTTTCAAGTTTATTATTATTTTTTTTAATATACCCATTTTTCGATCGGCCAAGGTGGCCAGACGCCTTAAAACAACGCACAATAGCGACGCTTTAAAGATCCACCAGTTGCGATGTATACGATTGAATATATCTGTTCTATGTTTTGTCACTATTCCATTATTAGACGTAGTCGGTATTTGTAGTTTTTTTATAACATTATAAATCGAGAATAAAGAGTTGTTCCTTTACAACTAATTTTCCTTAATTTATCTTTTTTTATTCATTACAATAAACCACAGAAATTTTATCGAACGTATTCAGTTCTCTCAACAATTTTATAATAAATCTAACATTATTGCTTGAATCACTCTCATAATTTTGCGCAATATTTTCCGCATAAAAATATGGAAACTTGGTTTCACAGTCGTGTTAAAATGTTATGACTGGTGCACTTTTCGAAATCGCTGCCATGAAGATCCCTTCCAATGCTATTTTGCAGTTGTAAAAACGTCCGCAAGCTTTCCGCAATGCTCATGTATTGTATTGTATTGTATTGAGTTTATTCCATATGTCTTGCATTTGCTGTGACATGACCCAACTTACATACGTACATTTTGGGTTACAAGTTTTCCATTTTTTTGTATACATTTCGCCTTAAATAAATAATCGTAATATATAACAATAGTCATAAAGCTAACTCCTATTGCGTTTCCTTAGGGATATTCGGTCGTTTTTGGCGTGCTTACAGCTACTAGTTTAGAGTCTTTTAATAAACTAATTTTGCGTAGTCCTCAGCCCGCTTCGTCGAGGTCCCTGAATGCCAGAGTATATTCGGCCAGTTTCTTAACTATTTTTCCCTTTAACGTTTCTATCCACCATCCCCTTAGACATTCCCCCACTCTACCCCCTCTCCATTTGTCTACCCCTGCTACCCACTTATCGTTAATTTGTCTCCTCGCCTCTCCACACCTCCAGATGTGTTCCAGCGTCTCCTCTTCCTTTCCACATACTCTGCAATTCCAGTTGTTATAACCTTTCTTTCCTGACCTCTCCAGGTTTCCGCATTGCAATCTTTCTCATTCCTCTTTAATGACCCCCCTAATATCTTTTTCCTCCCAAAAATCCTCTCTCCCCAGTTTCTCTTTGATCCCCTTAAAATAGCTGCAGAATGTGGACCTATCAATGCCCCCCCAATCCTTTTGTATATCCTGGTCCCTTTTTATGTTTATTCCTTCCATTAACATATCCTTAATCGCCCTTTTATTCCCATTATTCCTTATTAACTCCAGGACTCTCCCATCTCCAACTTCTTCCATCGCTGTTCTGAGCTCATTTCCCCATTTCGACGCATTTCCATTCAGGATGTTCCTGAGCTCTTCCCTTAGGCAAATTTTCGGCCATCTGTCTTCTTCCATTTCCACAATTCTTAGCAGGTAGCTACTCGCCCTCCTCCTCGCTTCAACCTCGATACTTCTCTTGTCCGCTTCCATTTTCCAAAGATAGCTCGGCGTATTCCTCGCTAAGCCCAATGCCATTTTTACAAACCTCCCTTGCATTTTCTCCACCTCCTCCCTTCTCCTCCATCCCCACACTTCCACTCCATATAGCGCCCCTGCCTTTACCAAGGAGTCCATCAGCTGTAATCTGTACTTCAGATCGTCCACTCTCGCTTGCTTCATCAACTCCCAGACCGAATTTGCTGCCTTCCTAGCCTTCGCTGTCACTATTTGCAGATGCCTTTTCATTGCGTTATTCGCAGAGAACCAGAATCCCAAGTACTTAAATGCCCTCATGACCTCCAGTGTTTTCCCCCTAAATTCCCATTTTTCTCCCCTCTTCGGTCTTCCCCCCCTTTTAAAAATAATAACCTTAGTTTTCTCTGTGTTTACCTCCATTTTCATCCTCGCCTCAATTTTTTTCAGCCGCCTCAACATATCCCTTAACGCTTCGGCATTGTCTGCTCCTAGAGCAATGTCATCCGCATATTTGAGGGCGTAGAATTTTTTCCCACCCATCACCGTTCCTCCTATACCATTCTTTTCCCATTCCTCATCAATATCGTCTAGGACCAACCCGAAGAGGGTCGGGCTGAGGGGGCATCCCTGTCTCACCCCCTTTTTTGTTTCGAATTTACCCGTTCTTCCATTACTTGTGATGACTTCGTTTGTAGTACCTTCGTAGATTCCTCGTATCAACTTAAACATCCTTCCGGTAATACCTTTCTCCCAGAGTTTCTCAAACATGATGTTCCTATTAATTATATCAAATGCCGCTTTAAAACCGACGAACGCAACATACAGTTTCCCACCCTTCCTCCTAAGGCTATTATTTATTAGCGCGTTCAGTACGAAGACGTGATCCCGCGTACCTCTTTTTTCCCTAAAGCCCGCCTGACTCTCCCTTACGATCCTATTATCCTCTACCCATCTGTTAATTCTCCTAATCATTAGGCTTGTCAGGATTTTGTAGCCAACATTTAGTAACGATATGCCTCTATAATTGGTTACATCCTCCTCGTCCCCCGCCTTATGTATCGGAAAAATGAACGCTACATCCCAACCCCCTGGTAGCTTTCCTTCTCTCCAGATTCCATTTAATATGTTCCTTAACTCTTCCTTTGCCTCTTTCGATAGACCCCTTATGAACTCCCCTGTGATCCCATCTTTCCCTGCCGCCTTCCCTCTCTTCAATTTCCTTAGCACTTTCCATAGTTCCTCCCTACTGAATTCCCTGTTCCAGGGCCCATCCTCTCCACCTTCCTCTTCTACGAACTCGCATTCCCCGGGACCAGTACTGGTCTGTGTTGGATCCCCGTCCCCCATAAGTTTTTTGAAGTGTGCCTCCCAATCTTCATTGTTAATATTTTCTCCTGCGGCACTTTTCCTCCCTCTGAACTTCTTTATTGCCCTCCACCAATCAGTCATTGTTTTACTGCCCTGAATCTCCCCCCATCTTTCTTCTAACCATTCTTTCTTTTTCCTCCCCTTTAGGTCCTTCCACTTTTTCCTTTCTATATTAAGCTTCCTCTTCGTTTCCGGATTTCTTGTTTTAAGAAATTTTTTAAGTGCTCGTTGAACGTTCCTCTTTTGTTGCACCCCTTCTTGCCCCAGCCAGCTCCTGTCCCCACCCCGTTTATTCCTCTTTTTTACCATTCCCGTGGCCTCCGCTCCCTTCCAGATCGCCTCCCTCAATTTCTCCCACCTCTGATTGGTCGAGTCATTCCTAATGCCCCCCATTCTTACTTTGTCGACTTCCTCCACATACTCCTCAGATGCTTCATCAATCCAGGTTAGCCTGTCTTCCGTTTTCTCCCCCTTTCCTTTTTTCGCTCCCCCTTTATCTCTTTTCCTTATCACATTTGACCCCATAATCGTGAACCCAACCGGAAAATGGTCCGATTCAACTCTTGGTATAACTTTCAGCTCTCTTACCAGGTCCTCTTCCTCATCTTCCACCCAGATGACTAGGTCAATGACCGATCCCGTCCCTACCCCCCCCCCCCCCCATTCCCAATGAAGGTGACCTCCCCCATCTCATCACCTCTCTTCCTCCCATTTAGGATCGTCAGGCCTAAGCTTTCGCACAGCCTCAGCAAGCTTTTCCCCTCCGCATTCAGTACCTCGTCTCTTGAATTCCTTTCCCACAATGGCCCCCCTGATTTGTCGCAGACTGTGATTCCCCTCTCCCGCCCTATTCTGGCATTCAGGTCTCCCGCGATGAGGATCCCAGCTCCTTTCTCGATCCCCTCCTCAACCTTCGTCTTTAGCGGTCCCTCGAGGTTTTTTACCCCTACATTATTATATACCTCAATAATCCACGACCATTTCTTTTCCTCTTCTCGCCATATTTGCACTATTCCCCCATACTCCCATTCGACTACTTTACAAGACGTACTTATTTCTTTCTTTATGCCTATCAGGTGTCCACCACGAGCTCGTCCTTTTCTTTTTCCCCTCTCCGCCTTTTTAAACCACCACACATACCCCCTCGCGGTTTTGTTCAGACATTTCCCACTCGGCATTTTCTCTAACCACGTTTCTTGTAGCATAATTACGTCATGCCTTTCCAAAAGATTTCTTGCCTCCGCTATGTTCCCCATTCCGCAGACATTCCACGTTAGCAGCTTGTATGCGCCGCGAGTATTACCAGACCCCCCTTCTATCTCGAAAAAAATTGTTTTCATCCACCAAACGCCTTTCCGGGTCTACCCAGTACCACCATTCACCATCCACGCACATCTTACTGTACCCCTCTCTAGCTTCCCTCCCCTCCCTTCTCTTTCTGCTCACCTCCCCCCTCAACCAGTTTTTCACCTCCTTTTCTCTTATCGTTAGGTCGTCCTCTAGAAAAATTCTTGTACCCCTGAGCTCGCGCTTACGCTTCATTAGCTGGACTTTTTCGTCCATCGACTCCAAGACTAGCACTGGCCCGCCCAACGTTTTAATCACCCTTCTTATTACCGGCTTTGCCCCCAGCTTTTCCCACAAGAAATCGCCCACTTCCCTGATGATTTCCCTCTCGCTTCCTTTTGCATTCATTCCCCCTATCTTAACATTTTTCTTCCTGGCCCTTCTTTCCAGACGCTCCTGCTCCCATTCCCCTCTTTCCATTGGTCGCGGCCGATGTGTATGCCGCCGCACTCGATGGTCGTCAGCCAACGTCCTGTCGTCACGCCACGCAGCTGCGCGGCCGTCGCCCGAATTTTCGAACCTCCTTCTATCCGTCTTCCCTCCGTGATCTACGTTCCTTCTGCTTCCGCCGTGCAGATTCCAGCACCTCTCGTCCTTTTCCATTTCCGATGGTCGGCTCGATCCCGCTGTCCTCCCCCTCTTTCCTCTTGCCGCCTCTGTCCAATTGTTGTCAGCTGAAGCAGGTCTTTCCTTCTCTACCCACGCTTCGTTGTTGTTTTGGTCGCTTCCCATGGTGAATGTTGCGACTTCCGGTCCCATCGGTTCCTCCTCCCTTGCTGCGGCTTCGCGATCGCACACAGACGCTTATTCATGCGCTTTCCTCTTCCAGAAATTTATCTCTCTCACCAGGGCTTCCCTCTCCTCCCTCCACACAATAGTATCCCTGTCGAGCTTGTACTTCCATGAATTTGCCTCTCCCAACAATTCCTTTATAATTCTGTCCATATCCTCGCAACGACAGGGCAGCGGTGACTTTTCCTTTTCAGTTTTCAACTCTTCTTTTATTTTAGCCAGCCCGTTCTTTAGCACTTTTTCTAGATTTTCCACAGTTTTTTCCAGTTTTTCCTCCCAATTTGTACCTTTCTCCTTACTCCCATTGTCACAACTATCGGCCGCATTAATCCCCGTGTGACATTCTACTGTGTCGACGTCGTTTCGCTCGTCATATCCCTCCTCGTCTCGTTGTTTGTCCTCCGGTCCCTTCTCAAGACGTGTTGCGACGGTCTTCTCCTGCCTCTCTATTCCCCCCTCCTTGCATGGCGTTCTCTTCATCTTCGTGTTCTTTCCAAAAGCGGTTTTTTCCTGCGCCTGCTCTTGCACGAAGTATTTATCAATGCTGTTCGGCCCTTTTGTCGTCCCTCCTCCCGCCAGTTTTTTCGGCCTCCCCCTTCCCCTTTTGACGCTCTGCCTGTCATCGTCGCGTTCTGTCTCGACTGCCGTGTTTTCTAGAGCTGCCGCAGCGGCGCCTCCATCGGCCGTTTCAAGCCGCCCGCCTTCATCTCCATCCTCCTCGCCAGCCCGTGCCCCTGGCCATGTGGACGCGCCTTTATCGCACCACATCCGTTCCCGGTCCTCGCGGTCCTCGAAGCCGTGGCCCGTCCCGTTCCGTCGTTCCTCCGCCATGACACCTTTCCCTGTCACTGGCTTAACCTGCCCAGCACGCGACGATCCTTTTTTATGTGCCCTAATGGGTTCACTTCGTCCTCCTACGTCTTCCCCACACTTCCACAGCTTCCTCACTTAGCGCTCTACCTCCCTACTACACTTTTTTGCGGCGCACGAGACTATTTCCAGTTAGGTTACGCAAAATTGTAGCACACTACGCGGAGCCCTACCACCCGTGGCGAGAGTCCAACCGGAAGTCCTCCGCAATGCTCATGTTTATTGAATATACGTGGCGTTAACGTGTGCTAATTCGTTTTATGCTATCATAGTTCGATCCAACACATGCATTTATCATCTTACCTTTATTTCGCCGTAATTAATACGTGAAAACGTTTTCGCAGGAGTCAGGATTTTTTAATAACTCGCCACAGATGTTTTTTTTTTTGGTAGTGACGTGACAGAGACAAACTTCATTCGTGACTCCATACTCTGTTTTACGTTGTTGATTTTGATACTTATTAAAACCGTCGACATTTCTTCGCGGCGTGCCTCGCAGTTTACTACCACCTGTCCATTGTTTGACTTTGTGCTTTTCTGAATATTTGAAACCCCTTCTTTACTTAAACTCGGAACAAAGTTTTGACGAATTTTTGAATCTTCGAATTTGCATAAGTTATAAACAAAATGCGGCCACACCTAAATCCCGATAGCTTATTGCTTGAATGAACGCGTTGGTTTATGGCCCTGAGCCTTGGATTTGTTTGTCACTGCGTCGAAATCGTATGTATATTTGCTTTCAAAATGTTTAACTTCTGCAGTATATTACGTTGTCTGCAGTTATTGTTTCGGTATCTAATAAATCGAGTTCACTGTATCGTCGGTTAAAGCAAGTTGTCTTTCTTTTCTTTTTCCTCGACAATTTTTTTATACAACCAACTAACATTTTTCCGATCAGGATAATTTGTTTTCACAATTTGCAAATAACGATAACTATTTATTTATTTATTTATTTATTCCACATGTCTTGCGGTTGCTGTGACATTCACCAGCGTAGTGTTCGGTACATTTTTCTTTTTACATTTTTCACATTCCGCATAAAATATATGAAAGACTATAACTACTAGCACTATATTACGTTAAGTTTTCTTTAAAAGAGTTCGCCCGTCCATTGCATGTCTACGACTACTAGTTTAGGTACATATGATAAACTAATTCGCGTAGATTTCAGCCTGCTGGGTCGAGACCCCTATATGCCATTGTGTATTCTCCCAATTCTTCAACTATTTTCCCCTTCAACGTTTCTATCCACCAGCCTTTTAGGCGATCTCCCACTCTATCCCCTCTCCAGTTGTCGACTCCCTCTACCCACTTATTATTAATTTTCCTCCTTGCTTACTAGAATAGAAGTGTACACTTCATTTTTTTAAATTTGTTATGTTAACGCGGCGGAAACAGGATTGTTCTGAAACTCCGTATATCTGGCTGCACTGCACCAAAGAGAGAGAAAGAAAGAAAAAAACGTTAGTTACAAAGAAATCACTCGCGTGGTTTGTCCTAGTTGATATTACCAGTGTAATATTTATTCATATTCTATTTTTCAAGAATCTATACGTATTGTGCCACATATTGTGAAGAAAAAGAGTGCAAATAAAGGTAAAGTATTGTGATAGATAAAAAAAATGAAACCGGGTTTGTAGTTCTAAAGACATTCGATCGTAGATAAAAATGTATGCGATACAACATCGAAGAGGTGTGCAACGTTAATCCATTTTTTATGTATCTTTCATTTGTGATTCCTAAGTAATGTCAGAGACTCAAGGATTCAATATATTGTACCATACACGAAAAAATTGAAACCATTGAAAAAAAAATTACACCGGCACATGGTTGTACTGAGGAAAAAATGTTTACAAAAATTTCCACTACACAACTTTTTGCATAAACGGATACATGTTCGAAATTTACAACCGGTAAATGAAATGATGTACGAATGAAAGCATATCTCAATTATATATTTCACTGCTGTCATTATTTGTGAATGTTGATCTCGAAAGGTTCAACATCCGCTCATGGAGGAAACAACCGAAGGCAATATGGGGGACCCGTCGACTGAAGAGATTGTGGGCCGTCAACTCGAGTGTGCGAAAACAAATGTAAGTACATTCGATCGTAGATAAAAATGTATGCGACACATAACAACATCGAAGAGGTGTGCAACGCTAAGCCACTTTTTATGTATCTTTCATTTGTGATTCCTAATATCAGCGACTGAAGGATTCAATATATTTTACGATGAACGAAAACATTGAAATCGTAAAAAAAAATACACCGGTACATGGTTGTAATGAGGAAAAAATCTTTACAAAAATTTCAAGTCCACAACTTTTTGCATAAACGGACGTATGTTCGAAATTTACGACTGGTAAATATAATGATGCATGAATGCAAGTAAAAGAACGACATTCAATGTTTCAGCATGAAGAGTCCGATGAACGAAAGAAATACCTCATCGAATATATGGACGAAGAAAGAGAAAGAGAAACAGTCGAGGCGAAGGATATATTCTTACAAGATTCAAAAAATAAAGCAACTTCGAGAGGTACAGATGAAAGCCTCGAAAAATACTTGCGCAACCCGATTAATCAACATTCCCTTCGCATTCGTCAAGCGGACAAAAGCAACGGAGAGAAAGGGGGATATGAAAGGATTCGCGTGCTAACGCGTCTTGGTGAGTTGAAAACATTTATCAAAATTAAGGAGGTTGGAGCGTTAGCCACAATCCAAGATTGAATGTTTGAAAAAATATATGTTATTGGGTAGACGATGCTGAGCCTTTACAAATGTTTTGAAATTTTTTCACCACAAAACCCCCGAGATAATAAATAGTTTGTTGTATATAATTTTACGTGTGGTTAGATTGACGTTAGATTGACGAAGACGTTCACGCTACGGGTGGTGCAATTTTTTGGCTAATTAGCACCAAGACAAACCATTTCTAACACCGGAGTAATGTGAGCTAAACCTTTGTAAGCAGTTAGAAAAAAAAATTTATCTTGCCCACCGCAAACCATATATATTCAATATTTAACAATCAAGGTTTGGTAAAAAATTACGAATCTTGGCTAGCATATGAATCGATGTGGCAACGCTGCGTCAGTCATATTACCCTAACCTTAAAATAGTATGCATTTTTCCGAAGTTCATTAAAAAAAAATTCACGAAGCGTCATTTGACTCAGCTGGACCGCTGCAACTTCCTTAAATTATGAAAACAATGAAGCCATCGGTGATAGTATTTAAAATTTGATGTGAGTAGTGAAATTTCATCGTTTCGTTTACTACAGATTCTCAGGGAAATGATAAAGAAAATGTTGAGATAAGCCAACGTGGAAGGCGAATCCCAAAGAAGAAGCAAATAGCGGAGTCTCCAGCGGTTATATACAGCCCAACACTGATAACCGTCAAAAAAAGAACAGCTGTATACAAGGACGAGGAGAAATTGACGGGATCGGTATCGAGAAAGAAATGTCTGCAAATGCATGTAAGTTGGAAAAAATTATTGCAAACAAATATTCCGAATCGTGCATTAAAAGCTATAGGGAAGGCCCTATTCTTGGAAGACAGATTAATAAATGAAATCTCATCGAAGTCGAGTATAGTATTGTAATATTGAAATAACGTGTTCAGTTATATTGACAGGGTGTCTACCGACCTGAAAAGTCATGAAAAATCTTACATGTCATGAAATGACACTCGACCCTGAAAAAGTCATGAAATGTCATGAAAAATTACCAGTCTATCTGAATACTCTACTAAATTATCGTTGAGTCTATATCCAATATGAACTAAGTTTGTGGTACTTGTCGAAAGAGAAGCGAATATCGAATCGATAGAAAATAAAATAGAAGAAAGTAAAAGAAAATTATGCGTTATCTCAAAATATTAGTTTTTCTTTGTTATTCGTGTAAAGCGACTAGATGATATTACTCAACGTTCCTAAATGTATGTAATATTTTTCTGGATGTTCCCAAAATATATTTCTTTACAGCAATCTTGAAATTATGTTTGCCTCACATTTTTTTACTACATATGGAATTGTACAGTTTGGTGACTTTTCGTTTATTCCGTATACTTTTTATTGGCATAAAACACACATCTGTTTGAAAGAGCAAAGTAAAAATATAAAAATTTAGAAAATCGGTCGCACTGTAGAATCGTTAAGTACATACTTCTATGCCAGAAAGTCATACTAAGAGTCATGAAAAAATCCCCATTCGTTGCCTTAAAAATACTTAAATGTCATGCAATTTCAGTTCTGGTCAAAATTAGACACCCTGATTGACCAGTAAAGATAATGATAGATTATATTGACGGTAGTGTACGATGCGATGAAATTGTAGGTGAAACCTTACACATCTTGTTGAGAACTCGATAACGGTGCTAGATGAACAACTTGAAACGCTGTTCGGTAACAATACATTACGATTCTTGTCATCAGTAATGCGAAACAAAAGACGCAATATTTGATGATAAATGCAGTTGGAAAAAAATTTCCAACAACAAATTCCTTAAGGTAGTTCATGCACGTAGGGTCGTATTTTGTGGGCGTCTAACAAGGAGACGGCACGACCGTGGGGTCGATGATTTGGCCGCATTTTTTTAGGTGAAAGAGGACCCCTAGCACCTCGCGTGGTTAAAGTAGTAGGACGCACCACTCGGAAAATTCCGAGAAAAATCGATTCAAAGTTTCTTAGGCGCCTTATGAGTTTAAATGGTCATGCACTTGTCGACCCGCCGTCTAGCCTAGACGGTTAGGGTTCGGTCTTTTGCGCCGGAGGTCTCGCGTTCGATTCCTCCTTCGGATCTTATTTCTTTTTCCTTTTTTTTATTATCCCAACAATTATTCAAAACGTTTATCATCCCTACATTGTTTTTTAAAATTATTTTCTTTTTTTTCAATAAAACAATTCATAACGTAGGGTTTTTTTATTTTTCATTATAAAGTATATGAGGAGGAACATTGGGTTTTTAATGAGAATAGCAAAGTCGGTTAGGAAAAATTCAATTTTTATTCATATCATAATTATATACAAAAACCGCAGTGGTAATTATCGTAGAAACAAACAAAGCAATAATTTTGGCGACATCTTGCGCAACATATAAAAGCGGATTTTTTACAATCGCAGGGAGTTTGCAATACATCCGTACAAAAACATGCCCCATTAACATTCATGAAAATGTTTCTAGTAATTCATAATTTTGAGGCAAACCAGGCGTATTGAATCATGTCTCGGAATATTGGTGACGATAATTGATGGTAAATTATTGAATGGATTTTTATACAATCTTCCCGGGAATTAATCGGTGCCGCCTTGTGACGTTTACTTTTACGGACAAGTTAAAAATTTCATAAAGCGCTTGCAAAATTGCAGCGAATTGTTAGAGCAGAATCGTGAAATTGATTCCCGGGAAGATTGTATAAAAATTCATTCAATAATTCACCATCAATTATCGTTACCAATATTTCGAGACATGATTCAAAACGCCTGGTTTGCCTCAAAATTATCAGTTACTAGAAACATTTTCATGAATGTTAATGGGGCATGTTTTTGTACGGATGTATTGCAAACTCCCTGCGATTGTAGAAAATCCGCTTTTATATGTTGCGCAAGATGTCGCAAAAATTATTGCTTTGTTTGTTTCTACGATAATTACCACTGCGGTTTTTGTAGTAGTAGTAGTGATTTATTTCGAGGTATACCCTTTCAGGGTGTTTACACTTATATCCTCCCACTACATATTCTTCCCTTTTACATAATATTCTTAAAGCTACTTAAAACTATTTCTATTTCTAACCGTTATTCTATTTGCTTATTTCTATTTTCTCGAAATGCCGCATATACATACAAAGTGCTACTACCGGCTCTTCTTTTAATGCCATTTCAATTTTCCTATTCATTTCCTCTCTTTCCCCGTCTCCCATCCATTCTTCGAGGTTGTCTACTATTCCTTTTTTGATTTTCTCTTTAATTTTCTCACACATACATATGTGGGCTAGGTTTTCCACTTCTTTTCCGCAGCCCCTACATCTATTATCGCTATATCCCTTATTACCATCCTTTCCCACATTTCCGCATCTGAGCCTTGCCCAGGTTTCCTTTATTCCCGTCGTTGTATTCCCGTCGTTGTATTTCCGTCTTCCCAGTACCTTTCTGGTTCTACTGTTTGTTTTCGAGTTCTATATTGTACGCAATACCTTGATTTATCAATTTGGTTCCAGTCTTGTTGTATTTCCTGGTCCACCTTTGTTCTCTTTCCCCTTTCTAATATCTTTTTAATTTCTCCTATGTCTTCGCTCGCAATGGCCTTCCACAAGCCTCCTTCCCCCACTTCCTCCATCGCTTCCTGGACCTCCCTTCCCCATTTCGTCGGGTTTCTATTCAATACTCCCCTTGCCTCTTCCTTGAGACACTTTTTCGGCCACCTATCCTCTCCCATTTTCATTATTTGAATCATATAGTCTGCTGCTCTCCTCCACGTTTCCGTCGTTACGCTTCTGCGACCGGATTCCATCCGCCAAATATAACTTGGCGTGTTTTTATTTAAGCCCATTGCCATCTTGATGTATCCTCCTTGTAATCTCTCTACTACCGCATGTGTTTTCCACCCCCACACCTCACTTCCGTATAACAAGCCGCTTTGGACTATAGCGTCCATCAAGTACAATCTTCTTTTTAGGCTATTTATTCCGGCTCTTTTAAATGTCCCCCAGGTCGCGTTGGTAGCTCTTTTGACTTTTCCTGTTAGGGTGTTCAAATGCTTTTCGAAGGTATTTCCGGTCGAGAACACTACTCCCAGATACTTATACTCTTTGACTACTTCTAATGTTTCATTTCTGTACTTCCACTTCTGGTTTTCCTTATTCCTGCCCCCTCTTTTAAATCTTATTATTTTCTTTTTTTATGTTGACTGTTAATCTATTCCTTTCTACGTACTTTTCTAATGATTGCAACATAGACCTGAGACCTTCTTCTTCATCTGCCACCAGGACAATATCGTCTGCGAATTTCAGCGCAAATATTCCCCCCCCCCCCCAATCACCATGCCCCCCTCATTTTTTGCCTTCCATATCAGGTCCATATCTTCTATGAATACACTAAAAAGCGCAGGGCTCATAGGGCACGCTTGCCTTACCCCCTTTGTTGTTTCAAAGCGTTCCGTGATCCCTTCCCCTGTAATGACTTCGTTTACGCTTTTTTCATATATCTTCTTAATTATTCTAAACAGCCTCCCTTTTATCCCTAACTGCCTAATTTTCCTGATAAGCAGGTCCCGATCTACCGTGTCGAAAGCTGCTTTAAAATCAACAAATGCCGCAAATAACTTCCCCCCTTTATTTTTAAGCTTTTTATTCACTAATGCGTTCAAGACGAATACGTGGTCCCTCGTCCCTCTTCCGCTTCTAAAGCCTGCCTGGCTTTCCTTGAGCACTCCCTTCCCTTCCAACCAACATCTGAGTCTCCCCGTTACTATATTGGCTAGCAGTTTGTATCCCACGTTCAGGAGTGTGATTCTTCTGTAATTTTTCGTGCAATTGACGTCCCCTGTTTTGTGTATCGGGAAGATCCTCCCTACTTCCCAACCGCTCGCCAGATTTCCCATATCCCAGAACTCGTGAAGGATATCTTTTAATTCCCTGTAGCCTTCCTCCGTCATACCTTTTAAAAATTCTATGGGTATTCCATCTTCCCCCGCCGCTTTCCCATTTTTCATCCCTCTTAGAGCTTTCCCTATTTCTTTTAAGTTGATTTCTCTGTTGGCTCTTTCCGTCCAGATGTCCTCCTCCTCTTCTTCTTCACTTCCCCCCTGTTCCTCATCTCGCTCCCCCTCGTCCCTGCCTTTCCCTCCTAACAATTCGTAAAAATGATTCCTCCATTCTTCCTTGCTAATGTGTCCTCCCCCAGTGGCTCGTTTTGGTCTGAAGGGTTTGATCGCCTTCCAGAGGTCCCCCACATTCCTGCATCTTTCCACCACTTTCCACTTCTCTTCTAGGTTCCGTTTCTGTATTGTTTTCTTTATTCTCTTTAACTCCCTCCTTGCTTCCTTTAAATTCTCCTTAAGATTTTCTTTTTCGTTCCCTGTTTGCCCCCTAAGATACCTCTTCAGCCACGTCCACACTATTTTTCTTTGTTCCTTTATTTCTACCCGCATTTTTCGTGACCCCTGTTTATTTCCCTCCATCCTCGCAGTCATCCCCACTTCTTCCGCCGTTGTTTCTATGATTTGCCTTAATCTTTCCCACCTTTGCCCCCCCCCCTCCCGGTACCTGATCTGTTTTCATCCAGTTCTCTCTGAATTTCTCCTCGTAATCTGTCCTGCACTCTTCTTTCCACCTTAGAATTTTTACTTCGTTCTTGTCCCCCCTTCCCTTCTCCTTGTCTCGCGCTTATTTTGTTGTGTTTCTATTCTGATTACTAATGGTAAGTGGTCCGATTCAACTCTGGTTTCTATTCTCATTTCCTTGACTACATATTCTTTGTTTTCGCTGACGATGAGGTAATCTAATACCGATCCCTCTTTCTCTTTTTCACCAACATATGTATGCTGCCCTTCCCAGTCGCCATCACATCTCCCATTTAATATTACTAGTCCATTGTTGTTGCAAAAATTCAAGAGTTTTCGGCCCTCCGTATTTTTTGTTTTATCCTTAGATTTCCTTTCTCCTCCTTCGTCTTCTCTGTCGCGCGGGTATCCCCCGTATTCCCCGGTTCTTGCGTTCCAATCTTCGACTACAATTACATTTTCACCCTCTTTCTCTATTTTTTCCACCACTTCTGACAATTCGTGGGTCAGCTTCCCGATGCCGCAATTATTATAAATTGTTATAACTGATACTTTCTCCCCCTTTTTCCCTACTTTCAAGCCTTTTAACACTAAGCCTTCCTTCCATCTTGTAACCGCAACTTCCTGCGCAAGATCTTCTTTTATCCCCACCAGTTGCCCTCCCATCGCCCTTCCTTTTTTCCTAATTCTCGTCGCCGATTTCGTGAACCATCTAAACTTTTTGTCCAACATGCTTATAATCTTATTTTCATTCTTTTCTTCTACCCATGTTTCTTGTAGCGCTATGATATCATGCTTCCCCAGGAACTCCCACGACTCGCTGATCTTTCTCGCCCCCGCAATATTCCACGATACCATTTTAATCATTTCCATCGTATCCTGCCTCGCTCCTGTCACTTCCGCGTCTCCCTCGAAACCCTCGAAACCCCCTTCCCCCCTCCCTTCTTCCTGCACCGTCGAATCTTCTATGCTCCTCTTCCCAGTCTCCTTCCAGCTCGTTCCACCGGTGCCATTTCCCATTAACTCTCATTTTCTGGTGTCCTGTTCGTATTTCGTCACCTT
This sequence comes from Ophion slaviceki, assembly GCA_944452715.1. NCBI lineage: Eukaryota > Metazoa > Arthropoda > Insecta > Hymenoptera > Ichneumonidae > Ophion > Ophion slaviceki. The sequence goes on from OX101786.1 coordinate 43,806,329, forward strand.
CTCTCCGCTTTTCCTCCGCCGTTGACTCAATCCATCGTTGGACTTCCCTCTCTCTGAAGGTCCAGTCGTCCGTGATGTGTAACTCTCCACCCCCTCTCCAGTAGTTGTTTTTCATTACGTCCGCCTTGTTCCTTATTCCTCCCAACGTCACTACCAGGCCTTTTTCCGTCCATATCCAGTTCTGTATGATCGGTATTACCCCTGTTTGATGGTGAATTCTTTTCCCGATTTCCTGTCTTGTGAGTCGACTCGTGCATCTTATTCCTCGGACGACAATATTCCTTCTCCTTCTTCTTCTTTCCTCTTCCTCTCTCTTCCATTCGCCCATACGCATTTTGCCCGGGTGCTTCAGCTGTCCTCCGCTGCGGGGTCCTCTAGCCTCCACCGCGTCTTCCTTCCCTCTCCTACTGCCTCTTCTGTTTGTGAGGGGGCACGACAACTCAGTATCGCTTATCACGCTTAAGTTGCCCGTGTCACCTTTTCTGTTGTTGCCACCGTTTATATTCTTGTCTTTTTCCCCCCTCACATTTCCGTTTTCGTCCTCTTCCCTGTACCCCTTCATTTGGGCGTTTTTCCTCTCCAGCTCTTCCACACTTTTGTCCAATTTTTCTATTCTCAGTTCGTTTTCCAATTTCTCGATTCTGCCCTCCAGTGCACTAATCATCCAATCTTTGTTGATGCACTGTACCTCCCATTTTGCCTGATCGGCCCACAATTTGGCCTGCATAACTGCCAACTCCTCTTCCAATTTCTCTTTCTCATTCTCATTTTTTTCTAATACTTCCTTCACTGAATTCACTACCGTCTTCAGTTCTTTCTGTAGCATTTCTTTCCACGTCCACTCCAGCTGTTTCTTCCATCGCTGTAACGTCAGCTCAACCTTTGTTCACTGTCATGACGCTCCCCCCTCTGTGGTTGCGTCCCCGACACCCCGCCATCTTCCTCCACCTCCCTTCCTTCGTCGTCGCTCGTTGTCTTCTGCGCCGTTTCTCCTACTCCTTCTCTCTCGCGCTCAGTCCCGTCCCCCTCCACTTCTGCCACGACCGGCTCGGGTCCCTGCGGTTCTTCTCCTGACTCCCTCTCCTCCACGCCAATTCCTCGCTGCTGTCTATGTTCGTCCATCCTCCCCCACATTTTATTTTCCGGTGATCTCACTATTTTGCTTTTTGACAGAAAGGCCTCGTTTCCACTTAGCTCTTCCAGCTCACCATCGGGATCGTCTTCTCCTAGTTCCTCTTCCCTGCCCAACCAGTTCGATGCCAGAAACTTGTCCAAGTTGCTGATTGGTGCCTTTCCCTTTCCTTTCTTGTTGAGCGCCCCGGGTGGTCGTCCTCTCTTCCTCTTACCGACTGCTGTCTTCACTGCCGTCGCCTCTTCCTTCTCCCGCCGCAACTCCTTGCTGGCGCTCGCGTCGTTCTTCTCCATATCTTCTCTCTCACTCATATCGCCGCTTCCCGCTAACCTCACTTTTTGGCTTGGCTGCCTTCTCGGCACCTTTCTGCCTCTTATCACCCCCTACACTCAATTTCTATTATCTCCACACAATCACCACACCTCACTTTTCCCCTTCCTGCAGCCTCACCAACACTTTCGCTTCGCAACTTTCGGTTTTGGCCAAAAAAACAGACTGCACCGCATACGCGTCTTCCTTCTACCGTTGCCAATGCGACTCATCCACTGCGGTTTTTGTATATAATTATTATATGAATAAAAATTGAATTTTTCCTAATCGACTTTGTTATTCTCATTAAAAACCCAATGTTCCTCCTCATATACTTCACAATGAGAAATAAAAAAAAACCCACCGTTATGAATTGTTTTATTGGACAAAAAAGAAAATAATTTTAAAAAATTGATGTATATAAATTACAAAAAATAATGTTGGGACGAGAAACGTTTTGAATAATTGTTGGGATGACAAGAAAAAAGAAAGAAGAAAAATAAGATCCGAAGGAGGAATCGAACGCGGAGACCTCCGGCGCAAAAGACCGAGCCCTGACCGTCTAGACTAGACGGCGGCTCGACAAGTGCCTCACATTTTAAACTCATAAGGCGCCTAAGAAACTTTAAATCGATTTTTCTCGGAATTTTCCGAGTAGTGCGTCCTACTACTTTAACCACGTGAGGTGCTAGGGGTTTTCTTCCACCACAAAAAAATTCGGCCAAATCCCCGACCCCACGGCCGTGCCGTCTCCGTGTAGGTGGGCTCGATTTTGAAATCTTAATTGAAGATCTCAAATTAATAGCAGAGTAATGAATTCGAAGGAATACATCATTTTGTCAACTTATCTTTTGGTGAATAAAATTATAAGCCACGAATTAATCGGACCCTATCGCTGGTTGAACCCGAAATTTGGTTCGTCCTTAGCTAAAATACACTTTAGAATTTTATCTTCAACGTAATAAATATTTATTACTAGTATCTCAATCGTCGTGAAATTTTGCCCATATCTTCATTGTATACTTTATTGTCATTATTGTGTAGTTTTTCACAAATATCGTAAGAAGCGTTCATTCGCTATATGGAAAGTTATACGATTTGCGACACGTAGTCCCTACACCCCTGTGTATTTTTCTTCATATTTAAGTACATTTAACTCAATATCCAATAAGACGAACCCTTTCAAATTTGATATGCGTGTCAGTTAACTACCAATTTATAGCCGATGTAAATTTCAAGACTTTCGTAAAAAATCGTTTCGTATCTGAAGTACGTTAATGTTCCTAAAAAATGTAGCATGTCGGATACGAGCAGCGATGAAAATCGGCCGCAGTATAAACCGAAGGTAATTTACGACAAGCCGTACAACAATAAAAGAGCACATGTGATGATGGTGTGCTGTTCCGACACGTTATCAACATGGGTAACCTATTAATGAGTACTCTTGCGAATTCGTATGCATCCTCAGGGATGAGTACGGAAAGCAAGATGCAATTGTTGAGCACGATGATTGCAAAAAAAGTGAAGTATGAACTGCAGCTTGCCTAAATATGTTATGGCTAGTCGTGTGATTTTATTTGAAGCTTGCTTCAGCGACAACCCGAGAGCATGGGTTTACATTGCCATGGCTTCTAATGAAACTGCTGAAATAAATGTATGCACATTTTCCATTCATTGCACACATTAATGTATATATGACGAATGTAATCCGCACGTGGAATATTGATGAGGAAGAGGTGTTATATGGAAATATGCTTAAGTGCTGTCCTAGGTCGTTTTTAAAAAAACCCATACAAACGGAAAGCATGCTGTGCTCATTTAACATGTCGCAAGTGCAGTTTTGAGCTGTCTCACAATCGGTTATGAATTATCCGATGTTATCGAACAATGAGCGTTGACGGTTGTCAGCGACAACTCGAGAGCATGGGTTTACATTGCCATGGCTTGTAATGAAACTGCTGAAATAAATGTATGCACATTTTCCATTCATTGCACACATTAATGTATATATGACGAATGTAATCCGCACGTGGAATATTGATGAGGAAAAGGTGTTATATGGAAATATGCTTAAGTGCTGCCCTAGGTCGTTTTTAAAAAAAAACCCATACAAACGGAAAGCATGCTGTGCTCATTTAACATGTCGCAAGTGCAGTTTTGAGGAAATGCAGCTGTTTCACAATCGGTTATGAATTATCCGATGTTATCGAACAATGAGCGTTGACGGTTTCAATATATCAATAAAACATTAATGATTTGCAAATGGAGATAATGCCGTCAAGTGAATGTAATAAAGTAGGGTGACATACCCTCAATGTCAACGCAATCGACAGCTGCATTGCCTCAATTGAACATAAAGCTAATGCCACGAGCCTAATTTTCTATCAATACTATTATTCAGAAGAAGCTACGTAAAGCTAAAAAAGAAACGTTCGATGAAACGCAGAAACAGCTGGGAAACGATTTGACAGAAGTTCTACCGGTAAATATTTTTTTCATAATGATTAATGCTACGACGCAAATGGTAACAGAAGAGACGAGCGAAACTATTTGTATTCATTCCGTAGGTAGATGACCAGGATCGAAAGGGCATACAGTTATTACGTCAATCAGTCCAACAAACACAGAGTCAGGATAACGACGATTCGGAAGAGGTATGTAGATGAAAACGTACCCGCTGATATGATATTGCGCATGTTAGATATGAAACCCTCTAAACTTTTATTACATCATTGAAATTTAAAGGAATCGATGGCTCATCGCAGATGGAAAAAAATTCGAAGGATTTCGTCTTCCTCCTCCGACGATGACAACACCGGAAATGAAGCAGCTAACGTAAGTTAATCCGACCAACTATATAAAAGTTTTATGCTTGTCTTGAAATAATTAAAATGAGCACGTTATCCCTGCATTGAGAGTATAAATAGTATTCATTTCAAGAGGTCAACAAACTATCACATTAATCGGGAAAGCACTTTTTAATATATTTTTTAAACATAATTGAACAGATATCGGCAGACTGCGAAACGCACGCGGAACGTACAGTTCATAAAACGGAGGTGAAAGAAACGGAAGTACTCGATGAGGCAAATTATAGTTCGAACTACGTAAATGAGACAGGTCCGTCGATTTCCAATGACAGATACTCATCGCGAATGTGTAATTCTGTAAGTATGTCAAAGACGAGGTCGACATTTTTGTAATATTTTAATTAAGGGGGAGGGGGTAAGGTTAATTCGCTATAATAAAAGAAGCATATTTTCAGTAATTTTTGTTGACGACACAGTTTATATATATATATTTATTTAATTAGTATAAAATAAAAGGACATTTGAAGAATATTCTGTCAAATTTTAATTAATAATTGTGCAGGAATGAGTTAGTGACAGCAAATCTTCTCAGGCGCCACAAAAAAAGTTACATTGCCGTGAACTGCATAATTCACCACTGGATGATCCGAAAAAAAATTCCAAGGAATTCTATTTTATATTCCATAAGTTTCTTGAGGTAACGATGTCGAGTTAAAATTTGTTTTTTAATTTTTCAGTTTTTAGTCACACTTACGTTAGAAGTCAAAATAGCGATTTTTCATTTAAAAAATTGGAAACATTATTATTGTAAAATGAATTAAAATTATAAAAACAAAAACAAAAAAAACGACAGCGTTACCTTAAGAAACTTATAAACTAATGATTTTTTTGGTTTTTTATTTGAGATAATCCAGTGATGAGTTATGCAGTAAACCGCAATTTTTCGAGGTGTCTGCAACTATGTGCTGTCAATGGCTCATTTCTGCATAATTATTAATGAAAATTGTACAGAATATTCTTCAAATGTCCTTTTATTATATACTTCTTACACAAATAAATATATATTAACTGTGTCGTCAAAAAGAATTATTGAAAAGATGCTTTTTTTCGGAGCGGATTAACCTTACCCCCTCCCCCCCCCCCCGCCCCGCTTAAACGAAAGTAAAAATCCATGTAAAGAGAAATCCATAGAAAAAAATAGCATAGGAACCTTTCGATGTGCAGATAAGCCACAAGTGGAGTAAAATAATAGTAAAAAATTTGTGAACCTTGACGAAACAGATGCATGAAGGGAATGTAACGATGGCGCCCAGAAGAAAACCGACTGTCGTTGAAAATAAGGTATTCCCCAAGGGTTTCGGCGTACTTACAAAAAACCTGACAAAGGAAATGGCTACAAATTCACATTCCCCTAATGAAAAGGTAGACTGTAATAGATGTTAGCTTGAGACACGGGAATTGTAATATGTTAATAATGTTAAAATTTTTAACAAACAGGTAAAAGCTATTCATACCCCGAAACGACAAGGACACTTGCGAGACCACGCAATAAAATTCCAGTTCCCCCCCCCCCCCCCATCGTGGCACCCCGTCGAGAAGAAACTTGATCCTGGCGAAGGGACATCGAAATCATGTGCGTCGATATCATATGGAAACAGAACGGTTGAGAAAAAAGTCGACATGGAGGTGTATCGAAGAAAATACAAGTACCTGCAGAACAAAAATTCGTCATAAAGGTAGTAATGTAGTAGTAGTTCTTTATTTCCATGTATGTCCTCGCGGGCTTCTTACATTTCCTCCTTTCTTGTCTTCACAGCAGATTTCCTTACTTCTACGCTTTAACGCTATAGTCCTCCTTTTGCCACTTGTCCATCCACACTTACGTACTGAATCTTCCTTTTTGCTTACTTGTCTATTTAGTTATATATTTACACATTTACAAAGCTTACATGCCAATATCCTTATATTCTATACCTCTGTTACTCTATCCTCTTTCTTTTTGCTATCTTTTCAAATTGCCGAACTACCTCACACATCTCTTCCACTATCTCCCTTCCCTCTAGGGCCTTCCTCCAACCTCCATCTGGTTTTTCTCCTTGTGCTCTCTCCCACTCCTCAAATTTTCTTACTGCCTGTTCCTCCATTTGCTCTTTGGCCTCCTCACATTCCCATACGCGTGCAAGCGTTTCTTCCGCTTTCCCGCATACCCTACACTTTGTTTCCCTGAAACCTTTTGCCGCCTCCCTTCCCACGCTTCCACACCTCATCCTCGCCCACATTTCCCTAACTTCCCCCCTTGTTGCTCCTTTTTCCCAGTATTCTTCCATTCCCATCTTTCTCTTCCTTTCCTTGTATTCTTTGCAGAAGTTGGACCGGTCTATTTTTCCCCACATTTTCTGTATTCCTTGCTGTGCCATCTTTTGCACTGCTCTGCCGGCCTTCATCTTCCATTCTTCCTTGTTTCCTCTTCGTATTGCTTCCCCTATCTATCCCTCGCCTGCCTGCTCCATTGCTGCCTTCACTTCTTTGCCCCATTCGCTCCCGTCGTTGTTTACCAAACCCCTTGCTTCCTCCATTAGGCATTTTCTTGGCCATCTGCCATCCTCCATCTCCATGATTTCACCAATATAATCTCCTGCCCGTTTCAACGTGATGATGTCGATTCCGACGCAACCTGCTTCCATCTTCCATATGTATTCTGACGTGTTTCTTCTCAGCCCCATAGCCATCTTAGTGTATCTGGCCTGTGCCCTCTCTACTCGTTCTCTTCTCTTCCATCCCCAGACTTCTACCCCGTACAAAAGTCCGCTCCTCGCGATTGTTTCCGCTATTCTCAGTCTGTCCGTTAGCTTCCCATTCCGCGCCCTCTTCGCGATCCTCTATGCCCCGTTCGCAGCCTTCCTTATCTTGCTCTCTACCATTTTTAGATGTTTTTCGTACGTGTTTCCCGATGAGAAGTATAGTCCAAGGTATTTGAACTCCTTTACCACTTCGAGCTTCTTTCCATTTATTTCCCATTCCCTCTCCTTCTTTTGTCTCCCCCCTTTCCGAAAGATCATGATTTTAGTTTTCTGGATGTTGATTTCCAGTTTGTTTCTTTTTACATATTTTTCAAGCTCTTTAATCATGTTTTGCAACCCCTTCCCCGTGTCCGCAACCATCGCCAGATCGTCCGCATATTTTAGGGCATATATTTTTTCTCCTCCTATTACAGGTTTTCTTTCTTTTCTTTTCTTTTTGTCCATCCTTCCTCCATGTCTTCAATAAAAATATTGAAGAGCGTTGGGCTTAGCGCGCACCCCTGCCGGACCCCTCTTGTCGTTCTGAAACTCTTCGAGCATCCTTCCGCCGTGATTACTTTATTCTGCGTTTCCTTATATATCCTCTTGATAATTTCCAATGTCCTTCCTTTTATTCCCGCCCCCTTCATCTTTATCATCCCTTGCCTGTCGACTGGGTCGAAGGCCGTCCTGAAATCTACGAAAGCTGTGTAAAGCTCCTCCCCCCCCCCTTTTCTTCAGCCTATTATTAATGAGTGCATTTAAAACGAAGATGTGATCTCTTGTTCCTCTGCCCGCTCGGAAACCTGCTTGCCCTTCTCCCATCACCCTCCTTCCTTCCAGCACGAACCTAACTCTGTTGTTGATGATCCTCGTGAGTAATTTGTACCCCGTATCCATCAGCGTTATCCCTCTATAGTTATTTGCCATCCCCGAGTCTCCAGATTTATGTATGGGAAATATTCTTCCCATTTCCCATCCCCTTGCCAGCTTCCCCTCCATCCATAACCCATTCATGATGTCGGCTAATTCCACTCTCCCCGCATTTGGTAGCCCCTGGAAAAATTCCATCGCCAGCCCGTCTTGTCCAGCTGCCTTGCCCTTTTTCATTTTTCTCAGTTCCTTTTCTACTTCTTCTATGGTTATTTCTCGGTTGGCTATTTGGTCCGTTTGGTCCGTTGAACTTTCCTGGTCTCTGCTTCCGCCGTCTCCTTCCCCCTCTCGGTATCCTGACCCTGTTTCTTCTATGTCTTCGTCTGTGCCTCCCAGCAACTTCCTAAAATGTTGGAACCAGTCTTCTTCCGCTATCTGCCGGCTTCCGGTACCCCTTTTCCTGGGCCTGAATGGTCTCAATGCTCGCCAAAGTTCGGTAGGGTTCTCGCTTTCGCTTACTGCCGCCCATCGTTTCCTCCATCTTTCCTCGTATTCTTCTTTCCTAATTTTCTTTAGTTCCCTTCTCTCTTTTCTTAATCTCTCCTTCTCCCCCCCCCCCGCCCGGCTTTTTCAGAAATTGTTTCAGTTGTTTCCATACTCTTCCTTTTTGTTTTCTTACCCTCTCGCTTGTCTTCATGTTTTCTGTTCTATGTCCCCCCACCCATTTTGCCATTGCCACCTCCTGCGCCGCCTCTTTTATGGCCTCCACTAAAGTGTCCCATCTGTCCAAAACTTCACTTTTCTTTTCTTCCCCAGATTTCGGCGAAACATTCTCCGTACGCCTCAGCTTCTTCTTGCTTCCACTTGAGCTTCATTTCTCTTCTTGTTTCCTTTCTCCGTTTCGGGTTTGTCTTGTTGTCCCTCTTCTTGTTCCCTGTTGCCCCTCTCAAAAGTTATGACTATCGGTAGATGGTCTGATTCTATCCTCCCCTCTACTTCTATCTTCCTTATTAGCTTTTCCGCCTGCTTATTGTTCCCTTCTCCTCTCTTGTTTTTCCCAGTTGTATGTCCTGTATGACCATTCCCCCCTCCCACTGACCGACTTCCCCCTCCCTCAATATATTTTTCCTAACCCCAGCTAGGTGTCCTCCCCTCGCCCTCCCCTTCCTCTTTTCTCTTACCGCTGTTTTGGTGCCCCATGTATAGTTCTTGTCCAGCTTGCCCTTCCATTCTTCCTCCTCGTTTTCTTCCACCCACGTCTTTTGAAACGTTAGAATGTCGTGTTCCGCTAACCAGTTCCACGCTTCCTTTATGGCTCTCCTTCCCGCCACGTTCCAAGTTATCGCTCTTAACTTTCGTACCGCTCGTGTCTCGCGCTGTTCCGCTGTCTTCACTGCCGCCGGTCCATCTGGCGAAACCCCGTCGTTGCCCGACGTTCCTCCCTCCTAGGCCCTCCTTGTTTGTCAGCATCCTCGAGGTCGCCGATGCTCTCATTGCATACCTTCCATTTCCCTTCCACCTGGACCTTGAGGTATCATATTCTTGTAATCATCCCCTGGCTCCTCATTATGCTCACGTACTCCTCGATCCACCGTTGTACCTCCCATTCTCGTTGGGTGGGATCATCCCATATCGTCTGGCGCCCTGCTCTTTTCTCAGTTGCCTTCATTATTCTGATTTTATTCTCCATTTCCGTCGTTTTTACCAGGATTCCTTCCCCTGTGTCTCTCCATCTCCGGATCTGGGGTTTTATCCCTTTTTTTTCCCATACCGTCCTTTCGATATCCCACCCCATTCTGTTCTCAGATCTCTGGACTTCTTGTACCATGATGGTCTTCTTTCTGTCTCTTCTTTCCCTCCATTCTTCCAATAAATGTATTCTACTTGTGCATCCTCGTAAGGCTCTTCTTCCTCTCTCGTCGCTGTATCCCTTCGACACTCGACTTCCATCTCGTTCTGATTTTCATCCTTCCTCGTGCTTCCCCAAGCTGCTTCCAGTCTCCTCTCGTTCCCTTTCTCTTGCCTCCTCGTCCGCTCCACTCCCACTAGTCTTCTTTGCATTTCCGCATTTTCCCGCTGAAGTCGCTGTATCGTTTCCTCTTGCTGCCGAAATCTTTCATTCCATCTCTGCTGTTCCCCCATTAGTAATTCCTCCACTTTTTCTCTCGGGATTGCGTCACTCTCTCTCTCCTTCCCCTTTGCGTCCTCTTGTATCTGCCCTTGTTTTCCCCCAAAACTTCTCACCACGGCCTCGACCGTTGTTTCCACCGCCCTTCTTATTATTCTTTCCCCCTTCTCCTCCCATTTTTCCATCCACTTGTTCTACATCACCTCTATCTTCTCCAGGACTTCTTTTTCCCGGCTGTGATTTTCTCTCCCGCCCTCGCTGCCTCCCTTCGTGCTTCCTCGCTCCACCTCATCCACATGTCTTTTCTCGCTGTCTTCTCTGTTTCCTTTCTTTCGTCCACCTGCCCCCCAACATTCCATGAGCGATCTTGCCACGATTACCTTCCTTCTCTTGAATCCCAGTGCGCCTTTTGGCCTTCCCCTTCTCCTTTTGCTTGTCACCAATCTTTCCTCTGTTGCCTCTCTTGCCTCCTCGCTCCTTGGTCTCGGTGATTCCGTGCTTGTTTTCGGCCGCCATGTGCACTCTGTCGGTGTTTCGCAGATCCCGTCAGTCAGGCTCCTTCCTGCCCCCATTTCGTTTTCTTGGTCGGTGTTGTAGACCTCTCTTCCTACTTCCTTTTCCAGCCGCCGCTTGCCACTGTCGCCGCTGTTACCCCCGTCACTTCCGCTTTCTAACATCTCGCTCACTCTCATGCTCCGTCTCACCGTTCCCACTTTCTAACCTCTTTCGTGTCTTTCACCTATTTGTTTCTTCGCGGCTCTATTTTTGCTGTCCCTTTATTCACCAACACTTTCACTCGTTCCTCTCCCTCTCCGGCTGTCTTCCAACTACTTTTCTTCTATTTCTCACCTTTAACACTTCGATTTGTACTATTTTTATTTTCGCTACTTGCGCCACGCGTCCACCTCGTTTCGTTTTCCAACCGGAACTCCAAAGGTAGTAATGAACGTAAGAAGCTTTAAGCAGTAAGCTACAATGGAAACATAAGAATGGATAGAATTGTGACGGAGGTCTAAACAGTTAAATTATGCCACTGTGCTTGAATGAAAAGAAGAACGTTAATTAATAAAATATGTACGGTGGTTCAGTTCAGCGACACTTATTTTAGATAAAGGACATACATATTTTGTTAGAGAATAACAACTTGACCAATGAGTATAAGATAGTATGTATAAATATTTTTGAGTAGAACAAATTAAGCAGCACAGACGATACCGATAACAATGAAACGACGCATAACTCGCACGAGACTCCTGCGGACGATGCTGAAAATGTTCCGGAAAGAAGTGAGCAAGCTGAAGATGTTGAATGCGATCAGAGTTATGCTCGGATAGAAAAAAAATTGCGTATTCTGCATGAGGTAAAATAGCTTTTTCAAACATTCATAACACCGTTTGAATGTTTTAAACAGTGAAATAAATATATTAAAAATATGTATATTTATAGGGGACATCTTTGCATGACAACTTTGATCCTGGCGAAGGGACATCGACGTCATGTGCATCGACATCATATGGAAATAGAACGGTTGAGAAAAAAAGTCAACATGGAGGTGTATCGAAGAAAACACAAGTACCTGCAGAACAAAAATTCGTCATAAAGGTAGCAATGGACGTAAGAAGTCTTAAGCAATAAGCTACAATGGCAACATAGAAATGGGTAGAATTGTGGCGGACGTCTGAACAGTTGAACTATGCCACTGTGCTCGAATGAAAAGAAGAACGTTAAGTAATGAAATGTGTACGGTGGTTCAGTTCAACGACAATTATTTTAGCAAAAGAACGTACATATTTTGTTAGAGAATAACAACTTGACCAATTAGTATGAGATGGTATGTATACATATTTTTATGTAGAACAAATTAAGCAGCACAGACAATACCGGTAATAATGGAACGACGCATAACTCGCACGAGACTCCTGCGGAGGATGCCGAAGATGTTCCGGAAAGAAGTGCTGAAGATGTAGAATGCAATCAGACTTCTTCTCGGATAGACAAAAAGTTGCGTATTCTGGACGAGGTAAAATAGCTTTTTCAAACATTCATAATTCCCACTAAGTAATGTGAATCGTCTCAAGGTAGTTCTATCGTCATATCGTTTTCTTAGGATTTTGTTGAAAATTTGAATAAATCTTCTTTGATATCAGATGCACATGTGTAACAAATTTTGCAAGGTTTTACCGAGCAGAAGTTCAGATATTTATTGGTAAAAATCTCAATTTTCGGTAGTCTCATAAGAGCGCGTGTTAAAAGTTGCATTCTCATCAATAAATATTATGGCTTCTACTCAGTGAAGCCTGTAAGCCAAGTTTTAACTTGGCATCAAAGAACCTATATTTAGTTTTTCACATAAATCTAAAGAAAAACATTTTCGCAATTTTTGTAATTATACAGCAAGTACATATTACCTTCGATGACCTTGAATTTGGAGTATTTTGTTCTTAAGTCAATTTTCAACAACTTTTCTTAATTAACTTAAGCCCGCGAACGATTTTGCATGTCAGAAAAACAATTTTTCGATTTAAATGTCACGATAGAACTACCTTAACCGAGAATCACAGTTCCTATTGTAATGAAATAATCGTTCACCAGTTTTCCAGCGCTCATTGCATTGGAATCTTCTGTTAATAATTATTATTTTGTAATGGGTGAATATATTCGTATGCAGATGATTGGAGCGACATGCAAGACCGGGCAAATGCTGAAAGTATTGAAAAAAGAAATGATAGTAGAGAAAAAAAGAGCAGGGAAGACTCCTCATGTAGAGCCATTAGTGGATTTGTGTACGGTCGAAGAGAATGATTATGTCGAATTAGTACGCGGCATACTTTTTAAACAGTCGGTATTGATAAGAGCTTGTGGCGCTCTGAATTTGCGCAGAAGACTGAATATTTTAATAGACGCGCATTGGACGATTGACGAGCAAAAAGTTATGGTACTGAAGGATAATAAAATGAGTAGAAGGAGAGGACAACAGAAAATTCCTGAGCGAACTATAAAGGGGCTCATTGGTAAGTATAAAACATTTCATTTTGAAACAAAGTTTGAACTATATATAATCCGATGTATTCATATTCGCAACAGATGTATGCTTCGCCCTTCAAAATACCAAGGAGATCCCATGTGAGGGTTTTACGACTTACGAGGATGGAAGGAGGATCATGGCCATGAAATTGAATGCCAATCGATGCAGCAGGAAAAAGAAAGAATATTACCAAAATTTGGAAAAACAACTAGAGGAAGGTGGAAATCGAAACGAAGATGATTTCGGATCCGATACAGCGAGTGCATAAAGTAAATTCTCCATCGAGTCGAAAAATTTTAGCGTATAGCGATTTATGTTATGTGACGGATGCTTCATATTTTCGATGTGTTATTTAAAAAAAAAGTTTGTTTACCGGTCATTTTTAATTTGTTATAAGAACGAATTACATTATTATTTCTTTCTTATAATATACAATTTTTTTTAACATTTGAATTTTTTTTGCATTATTCGTAAAATAAGTGTTGATTTTCTACCTCGTATTTATCGATAACATCGATTAAAAGCAAAAAGACTTGTATCCAACTTCGTGTACTACCAAATTTGTTATGATTGAATTGAAAGGGCCAACGCGAATGAATGTGGTTTGCAATCCCTATAAAATGTATACAAGGTGCTATTTCATGGTATTGTTATATCTGTGATCACAAAAAGTATGTTGAGAACGAATTTGCAAATTTTCAAATTTACATTAGGGTACAATAGATAGAACATATATTATTATTATTATTCGATGCCGAAGAATGTAAAGCGTATTAAAAATAACGTGCGTTACAACGATGACTGACAAAATAAAGATACTATCATTCGTTATAACCTTCTTTATTTTATGATATATATGTTTGAGACTACAAATTTGGTTCCTACCCTCCAATTCAAAATAACGTGCGTTACAACGATGACTGACAAAATAAAGATACTATCATTCGTTATAACCTTCTTTATTTTATGATATATATGTTTGAGACTACAAATTTGGTTCCTACCCTCCAATTCGTAGACAGCAAAAAAAATAACATGTATGTATATACATATATAAATACTATGTATAAATATTTGTAATGTCAAGTTATTCTAGATTTGACAGTGGGCAATTTTCATAACAATTCACGCTGCAATCGGATGAATAAAATATTAAAAAACTATCGAGCGTTACAATTTTGATCGTATCGTGCACTTGTCGCTCTGTGAAAAGTAATCCGTTACATGGGTTTTTTTTTAAATCCCTGCGGTTCTCGTTACATAGTGAATGAGTTCGTACTCGACTACATACGATAATAGCGAAGAGAGTTTTCGTACCAAAGTTCAGAAAACCCCGATGTAATGAATTCCATTTTCACAATACGACGAGCGCGGTCGACAAATAACCCTTTGTGCGGGGGGGCTAAATAACCCGTGAGCGAGAAGCGCACGAGCAACAAACAACTCTCTGTGTGGTGGGTTACATAACCCACGAGCGAAAAGCGCGCGAGCAACAAATAACCCTTCGCGCGGAGGGTTGCATCACTCACGATTGCGCTTGCAGAAAGAGGAAAAACCGTGTTATCGAAGGGTTAAACAACCACCATGCGGACTTGCACGAAATTACGTCACTTCCGGTTTTGGGTTACACAACCCTCAAAAAATGGGGTCAATATTTGTCCCTATATAACCCTCTGGGTTAATAACCCTCCGACTAAAGGGTTAAGGAGACGCCAGGGTCTTCACAAATAGATATACTCAAATTAAAAAACTGCACGAAATTGAAGATATTTTCAAACAGTATTGGAAATCAGACATAACTAAAAGCAAACGTATCCTTACCATTGCATATCCAATCATCATCCAATGTTTCTTTTATTTCTAAGCGTTCTTGCCGACATTTCTGCCTAAGTTTTTCAGTAATCTCCTGCGATTTTAACGCCCCGGCGACGTCACAATCCGTTGTGTATGCGTAGGAGAAGGTTTTTAATTTATCCACACGTACAACATCTTCCTCGTACGAATCTATAAAAAACATCATTTAGCAGCCATCTTCATCTGATATGATACAAGAGTTCGAACTGATAGACCTTCACAAAAGATTTTCTCAAATACATACGAAAAAAATGCCAGATAAAAAATATTCTGGACTCTACAACAAACATCAATCTCTGAGTACCATTGTTGTCGAGCTTGGAGGCCATGTGGTGGGCTTCACAAGTCTGCGCAGAGTTATCACAAAGCATCTCCGCAGTACTTTGTATAGGTAAACCTTATTACAAAGGAAGTTCATATTTGTAGTAAGTAAGGTGTGCTTAAACGAAGTACTGCAGGGACTTATTCTCTGGGTCCATGATTTTATGCAGATAAAGGATTATTGTAGGTTAGGTTATGAGAAACACTAAATTGTCATGTATCTTATAACCTAATCGACAACAGTACTTTATCTGCATAAAATCATGAAAACTAAGAGATAGATTCTGCAGTATTTTGTTTCAATAAATCTCACTCACTATAAACTTCCTTCGTTGTAAGGCTTACTTATACGAAGTACTACGGTGATAACTTTCTGATAACCCTGCGGAGCCTTGCAAAGCCCACCTCATGGTCTCTAAGCTCGACAATGACGGTACTCAGAGATTGATATTTGTTGTAGAGTCCAGAATCTTTTTTATCTAGCATTTTTTTAAAATACAGATACGGAAAAAAACCTTTTTGAGAGGTTCTTCGCTGTACTTTTGATAAGAGAGAGAAAAAGACTCCGCAGTGGTTTGTTGAAGTAAACCTTGCTACGAGCATACAAGGTTCCGTCACAGTGAGGTTTACCTATATGAAGTGCTGCGGGGATTCTTTTTGGCAAGCCTGCGGAGACTTGCAAAGCCCAGCGCATGGCCATCATGGCAAAAAAAAACCTTCTCGAGAGGTTCTTCGTTGTACTTTTGATAAGAGAGAGGGAAAGAGTCTCCACAGTGGTTTGTTGATGTAAACCTCGCTACGAGCCTACAAGGTTCCGTCGCAATAAGGTTTACTTATCTGAAGTGCAGCAGGGATGCTTTTCGACAAGCCTGCCGAGACTTGCAAAGCCCAGTGCATGGCCATCATGGCAACTTCCTACTTTGCCATGATCGCTATGCGCTGGGCTTTGAAAGTCTCCGCAGGCTTGCCAAAAAGGATCCCCGCAGCACTTCATACAGGTAAACCTTATTGCGAGGGAACCTTGTATGCTCGTAGCGACATTTACTTCAACAAACCACTGCGGAGACTCTTTCTCTCTCTCTTATCAAAAGTACAGCGAAGAATCTCTCGAAAAGGTTTTTTTTGCCATGATAACCATGCGCTGGGCTTTGCAAGTCTCCGCAGGCTTGCCAAAAAGGATCTCCGCAGCACTTCATATACGTAAACCTCACTGCGACGGAACCTTGTATGCTCGTTGCGAGGTTTACTTCAACAAACCACTGTGGAGACTCTCTCTATCTTTCTTTCTCTTATAAAAAGTACTGCGGAGAGTCTCTCGAAAAGGTTTCTTTTGAATATATACTAAAAAAAAAATGTCAGATGAAAAAAAAGTTGACTCTACCACAAACGTGGGTGCAAGAGACAATAAAAATTTTAAAACAAAGGTCTATTATGAAAAAAGGGTGTGCGATAGTTTTTGAGGATTTATTCTTACCTGCGCCACCTTTTATTCGTATGTCCCACCATGGCCAATCGTCTGGAGGGGATGACCTCTTTCGCACCAAATTGTGCAATCTTTTCCCCGATTCGACATCGTACGGCGGCGGCGGATATTTTGTGATGCACCTTTTTTCATATTTGTTGAACGATATCCATGACGTTGGGATGATGTCCACTTCCGCTTGTTGTCCGAGTTTGCTTCCACAAAATTCAACGAGTTGAAATTTGTATTTGACGTCTACCGCCGTATGTTTATTTCTTGAGACTGCAAACATAAAATACCACATTAGGTTTGTTGAAATCGATATGGTAAATTATTATCTTTTCATATGAATATTTAGTACTTACCAGTGGGATACATTTTTTTTTGCCTCGTTCGCATTTTCCCGTGCCTGCGGACATCTGAACGTTGGAATAACCTCAAAAAATAAAAATACGTCTAATTAACATTTGGCATGCTTGATTTTGTTTTGGTATTATTTCATGAAGATAAATGAACGTCCATAATCATACTTACGCTTTGAGTCTCGTTGACAACCGTGTTTTTGTTGGCAAATTTTATCGCGCACTACTTCTTTGGATCGACGATGTTCACTGTCGGCAATTTGGCGGCAACTTACGTAATATCGCTGACACCGCCGGCGACCACGTGGCCGACGGGGTAGGACGCGACATCTATGCAAGACGCGATTTCCGTAGGCGATTCGCAGCCGAATCGGATCGGACATCACACTACAAGTGGCGCCAATGTTTTGTTACATCCTAGCGAATGTGCCTTCTCTCGGTTATTCCCAATATCCTTATTTGCCGTTATAAGCTTATTATTAAATGAATAAATCTAAGAATAAGACGCGTAACAGCGTAAAAAGGGACGTGCGTACGTTTTGCACGCATATTCAACCTACAGCGATAAATATACGATAGCAGCACTGCTACAGTCATCGACTTTCCCTATCCCATTAGCTGTCAACAAGAACACGATCTCAGGCGCATATTCCAACAAGAGCTGTCGAACGAAAAATCAACCATCAACTCGATCAACAGACTCCAAAAACTCTACGCCGGCTCATCCGCATGGTGACCAAGAGAAGCCGCGACCCTAGATTATTTCATCATTACATAGCCTAGACGGCTCCGACGAATTTATAACACTGACTGATAAATAAGACATCCGGTCTCGCAGCGTAGTCCGATATACAAACTTCTCGATATGAGAAGTCACCATAGCCATACGTTGACATAACACAAACCATGCGAATGCTTAGGTCTCTGATATCGAACTCTATATCTCATGCGCTTTTTCGCCGAAACACGAGACAAAGGTCTCCTTCTCTTCATACGCATATTAGTCAGAACCGATGCCCTGAAATAAGGCCACGCACGTGCCTAACGAATCTGTAAAGTATTCGCACACCATACCGCGACCAATGACGCTAATCAACCCATATCTTCACGACCAATGGATCAATCCCCGAAGAACTAGATGACCAAAACCACACTCTCACTAAGGTTCCTTCTCCCACTACTGAAACTCTCCTAATTTTTCATATCAAGAAAGACTTCTGTTATAAACTTTTTCTTTCAGGCATGGTCAAATAATTCCTCTCTCTCACGGTTTCTTTTTTTTTTTGTAGTCTTTAATGTTCACACGTTTTCCACTCCGATAGCCGCCGCGGACGGCTCCGGGATTCTCACACAATCACACGACATGAAAAGTACGGCGCTATATATATATAGATATTTAAACTACGGGGAATTCAATAGAAAAGCGAATCACACAGGAGGGCGAAAGCCATGCTACTAAGCTACGGGGGTCACACGGCATGCAACAGGTTGCACAGCATGCGCGACCGGAAGGGTCCAAATTCCATGGGCCACGTGCCCGAAACGTTCGCTCGCTCGACTCTCTCTCTTTCTCACTCCCGTACTCTCTCTCACGCGTACGTTCTCGCGCCGAACTCGCTCGCTCGCCTTCACGCGCGCTTACTCCGACTTCTCGACTCCACGATACAGACGTTTTACGACGATACAGTACCGACGCTACCTTTCTCGATTATACAGACTTGACGTTAATTGACTCGACGATTTTACTCTTACTTGACTCGACTATTTTAACTTGTACTTGACTCGACTATTGTAACTTGTACTTGACTCGACTATTTTAACTTGTACTTGACTCGACTATTTTAACTTGTACTTGACTCGACGATTTATCTTCTATTCGACTAGACTGCTCCGACGTTACGCTCCGACTACTCCGATTTCTCGCAGACTGCTTGGCACCGACCCGGCTTGCCGCGCGGTTGCTATCGGCGGGCTTCGACCCAACACCGCTACAGCCGACGGCGCTGTCTCTCTGGCGCGGGCATTTCGATGGTGACTGTGACACTCGGCCATCCTTCATTGCTCGTCCTCGAGCGTTGAGGTATAGTCGTTCCACCTCACAGGAACTCGCCGTTGACGATGGCTGCGTCGGGGTCCTGCCCCATCCCTCTCTGCTGGTGGTGCGGGGCTCGTGACCGGCTCGGGCACAGCCTCGGTTGACTCGGGTGGCTCCTCGTCGTCCCCGTGGTCGTCGCTCGACCCCAAATCCTCCTCGTCGTCCTCCGGCTCCTCTGGCGTCCACAGCTTTAGTTGTGTCACGTGGGCAGTCGAGGCGTAGCGACGCCCGTCGCGCTCTCCACTCAGGCTGCAGACACGGTATGTGTCTCCTGGAAGGCGCTCCGTGACTACGAGCGGCCCCCGATACCTGGCCTGCAACTTTGTTGACTCGCCCGTCGCTGCTGTGGCTGCCTTCGCGTAGACGATGTCCCCGGTCTGGTACTGGCTCAGCTTTAATCGCCCGGCGTCGTACCGCCTCTTCATCGCCTGTTGTTGTTGCTCCAGCCGAATCCGTGCCTCTTCTCGTATCGCGTTCACGTCCTCGCGTTCGTCGGAACTCGAGTTCGCCACCTGCCGTAGTGGGCCTTCGCTCCGCCTCGGGACGTAACCTAGAAGCATTTCAAACGGACTCCGACCCGTGCTCGCGTTTTTCATCTCGTTGAGATCCGATTGGATTTTCCGCAGCCCTCGGTCCCAATGTCGTTCTCCGTCGACGTCCGCGTTGGCTCTAATCGCCGCTACAATGGTGGCGTTGCTCCGCTCCACCAACCCGTTCCCCTGCGGATGCCGTGGTGAGTTTAGGGTATGGCGAATCCCCTGTCGCTGGCAGAATTCCTCGAATGCCTTCGAGGTATAACCCGTCCCCCGATCGGACACGATGCGCGTCGGAGCCCCATACTCGTCGATCAGTTCCTCGAGGTGCCGCAAGACTGCCCTGGTGCCGGTATCTCGAACGGCTCTCATGATGATGTACCGGGTGAGGGTGTCCACGATAACCAGCACGTATTGGTTCCCTCGCGTTGATGCAACGAACGGCCCCAGGTGGTCCACGTGCACTAAGTCGAACGGCCGTCGTCCGGGCGGTATGGGGTGCAATTCCCCCGGCTGCCGTCCTCCTTTCGGTTTGTACTGCAGGCACGTCGTACACGCTGCCACGTGCCGCCGAACGTACGCCCGCATCCGTGGAAAATGGTAATGGTGTCGAAGCCTGGTGACGACTCGCTCGACGCCCTGGTGGCTCTTCAGGTCATGGAACCTTACGACCAAGGGTTTCCGCATAGCCCGCGGCACGGCATACTTCCGGGCTCCTCCGACCACTCGTACGACGATGCCATCGTCAAGCGCGTAGTCTGCAATTTGTCGTTCTTCCTCGGCTGTGCGATCGCTCTTCCGCTTCCGCAAGTTGTCCCGTATTGCGGCTAGTTCGGCGTCTCCGTGTTGATACATGCGCACAAGGTCCTCGTCGCTCGTGAGCGCCATCATCGGGTCTGGAGGCTCACTTCCGGCGTCTTCCACCGGAGCTCGGCTCAAAGCGTCTACGTGGGTCATCCTCGACCCCGGCCGGTGGACGATCTTGCAGTCGTACTCCGACAGTGCTGCATTCCACCGGATTACCTGTGGATTCAAAGACTTTTGGGTGTCCAAGAAGGTCAGCGCGCTGCAATCCGTCACCACAGTGAATGGTATATTTGCGAGCATCGGGCGAAGCCTTGCGACCGCCCAGACCACCGCTAACAGCTCCAGCTTGCTGCTGTGGTACGCTCTCTCTGGCCCGGTTGTACGTCGACTGATGGCGTATACCATTCGCAGTCGTCCCGCCTCGTCCCGTTGGAGCAGCATCGCCGCCAACCCCTCAGCGCTCGCATCAGTGTGAAGCTCGGTTTTTGCGGCTGGATCGTACGTCTGGAGGATGGGTCGCGCCAGTAAGTGTCCCTTCAGAGTCTCGAACGCCTTTTGTTGCGACTCGGTCCACTCGAAACTGCTGTCCTTCCGTAGTAGGCTCGTCAAAGGTTCCGCTAGCAGCGCGAACCGCGGCACGAACCTCCTAAAGAAGCTACGTCACCTTTTTGTGCAAGAAACGGCATTTTGAAAGTCGGATCGTCAGCCCGGCCCCTCGGAGCGCGAGGAACACCTTCTCCAAAGTGTCTCGGATGGTCGGCCAGTCCCGTCCCGGGATGAGGATGTCGTCCAGGTAATATAGGACAATGTCGTCCCGCAGCGGTCCCAGGGCACGATGAATTGCCTTGGCAAAAAAGGCAGGCCCGTTCATGAATCCGAAAATCATTCTCGTGAACTCCGCTGTCTCATCCGGGGTGATGATGGCTGTTTTTTCCCTCGCGTCGTCGGCCAGCGGTATCTGTAAGTAGCCATGGGCCAAATCAAGCACAATAAACAGCGAACTTTGTCTTATTTGTGCTAGATGTTGATCGATATTCGGCAGCGGAAAGTGCACCCGCTCCGTCTGCCGATTTAATTTTCGGAAGTCGACGCATAATCGTCCTTCCCCACTTTTCTGGCGCACTAATAGAACCGGACTCGCGTACGGGGATTGCGTGTCGGTCACTATTCCCGCCTTTCTCCAGCCCGCCAAAATGTCTCGCATCTCACGCCTCTCCTTTTCCGTCGCTCGGTACGGCTTCGACGCTACGGGTTGCGCCCCCTCTTTCAATTTAATATCCATAGTCAACGACGTCGCGCACCCCAAGTCATGCAATCCCGTCGCTACACAATCACGGTACCGGTTAATGGTGCCACATAACTCGGCGACAACCTCTGGCGGTTGTTCGGGACCCACATCCAATTCCTCGGGCTTGATAGGCGGTAGCTCGTTCTCTGTGCGTCGCACCACCGGCAAAGGTGAAATCTCACCTCGCACCAGGCTCCTATTTCCTGCCCCGATCTGATGTTCTTCGGCTCCCAAATTTAACACCGGTAACTCGTACTCGGCCTCCGTGCTGGCCACTCTCAGGAAGCCTATTGAATGGGGTGGAATTGCCAGGGTCTCGGGGATCTCGGGGCCGCTCGCCTCATCAACACCTGCACCTGGGAGCTCGGTCGCACGCTTGAACGTCAGCGTCCCTCCCACCTTGAAGTAATCCACCCGCGGATGGTCCGTATAAGTACGCCCGATCAGGGCTTCCATGGGCTGCGCATTATCGGGTACGACCCGCAGGGCCACATCTGGCACCTCGACGCCGTCGATTTCCACCGTGACGCGAATCAGTCCCGGACTGGTCACGACGCAGTCCGGCGGCCCGAAACCTTTGAGGACCCGCGGTGCCGCTTCCATCCGGAACCCCTCGGTGAGTGCCGTCGTTGCTCTGATGGTGCACTCCGAGCTTCCCGGATCCACGAAGACGGTCAAGACGCGGTCCCCGATGCGCGCCTTCTTTAAATATTTCAGGGCAGCTGCGTCGTGCGTCCTACCGATAGTCTGTACTGACCCTTGTGACGGCTCGGTGCACCGGCGACTAATGTGCCCCATCTTACCGCACTTGTAGCATTTAAAGTCTTTCTTTGGAGCGGGACAGTCCCGCGCTAGGTGCCCCACATTAGAACAATTGAAACACTTACTGTCTGTCTCGCTGAACCTCCTACCTGCTCCCATCGCTCGCGTCTCGCCTCGTCGTGGCAGCTCGTCTCGAGTCGTTTCTCTGGTGCTGGTGGCTTGACGCGAAAACGCCGGTCTCGGTCTTGACGTCGCTGGGACCTCTCGTGCTGATCGTACTCGCTCGACTCGCTCGCTCAATATTTTCTCGTAGTACACGAGGTCGTGCAGCAGATCATTTAGCTCAAATTGAGCGGCAGGCATCACGGCGGCTGCCAACTCCCTCGACCACACGCCGATAAGGATTTCGGCTTTGGTTTCACGAAAAGTCAAATTCAGCGCGGCGCACAATTTTGCCTTCGCATGAAAATACGTCGAGAGCGGTTCCGCCCTCGACTGGGAGCGGGCTTTCATCCGCGCCCAACGCACTGATAAATCATCCCGCACAATGAACGTTTCGCGAAAGGCTTCGCGAAATAATGTCCACGAATTGATTTCGCGTGCCTGGCTCCTATACCAATCTCTCGCCCCCTCGCGAAGGTGCATGCGCGCCGATTCAAACAAATATTCTTCGGGCCACTGGTGCAGTCGATGCATCGACTCTAAGTTCTCGAGCCACTCGCGAGCGCGCGCACTGTCATCCGTTCCCGTGAAATGTTCGATGTTTTTTGATAGATCGGGCATCACGTGAAACGCGGGAATCGCACTATGTGTAACTGGCGGGGCGGGCACCGTTGCCGGACGGTTTCCGGCCAGCCCGGCCAATAGCTGCACTAGCAGCTCCTCCTTATCCCCGGTGGATAACAAACGTCGGAATGCCGCGGCTAGGTCCGAATTCGCGGACTCGTTGAGCGAGGACTGTTGTGGTGGGGGCTCGTGCGGTCCGCTCGCCGCCCCTGACTCGTCCGTTGCCTCTCGCTCTCTCTCCTCCTCGCGCGGCGCACGCGCACTGTCGACTTCCGTGCACATGGTCGACAATGGCGGCTCAGGCGTCGCGCCGGTGCGACCCGCGCGTGCCACCGACTCGCCGCCATCTTGCGCGTCTTCGCGCGCTCTCCCGGGAGCCGGCGCTTGTGGGCTCGCGTCTCTTGGACGGCCGCGACCCCTTCCCAACGTGCGGTTTAGCCCCATCTCACTAAGTCTCTCGCGCACGAAATGTTCGAATGCGCTTTCCTCCACCATTCGCACTTTGTTTTTTTTTTGGAGCACTCGCGCACTTTATTGTTTATTAGCGGGCACTTTATTGTTCATCCCACTTCTGAAATGTTATAAACTTTTTCTTTCAGGCATGGTCAAATAATTCCTCTCTCTCACGGTTTCTTTTTTTTTTTGTAGTCTTTAATGTTCACACGTTTTCCACTCCGATAGCCGCCGCGGACGGCTCCGGGATTCTCACACAATCACACGACATGAAAAGTACGGCGCTATATATATATAGATATTTAAACTACGGGGAATTCAATAGAAAAGCGAATCAAACAGGAGGGCGAAAGCCATGCTACTAAGCTACGGGGGTCACACGGCATGCAACAGGTTGCACAGCATGCGCGACCGGAAGGGTCCAAATTCCATGGGCCACGTGCCCGAAACGTTCGCTCGCTCGACTCTCTCTCTTTCTCACTCCCGTACTCTCTCTCACGCGTACGTTCTCGCGCCGAACTCGCTCGCTCGCCTTCACGCGCGCTTACTCCGACTTCTCGACTCCACGATACAGACGTTTTACGACGATACAGTACCGACGCTACCTTTCTCGATTATACAGACTTGACGTTAATTGACTCGACGATTTTACTCTTACTTGACTCGACTATTTTAACTTGTACTTGACTCGACTATTGTAACTTGTACTTGACTCGACTATTTTAACTTGTACTTGACTCGACTATTTTAACTTGTACTTGACTCGACGATTTATCTTCTATTCGACTAGACTGCTCCGACGTTACGCTCCGACTACTCCGATTTCTCGCAGACTGCTTGGCACCGACCCGGCTTGCCGCGCGGTTGCTATCGGCGGGCTTCGACCCAACACCGCTACAGCCGACGGCGCTGTCTCTCTGGCGCGGGCATTTCGATGGTGACTGTGACACTTCCTTCCTGAAGTCAGTCTCCCGTCAACTACCATCGGCTCAAGTTCTTCTATAAAGTCTCAATCCAAGTCTCCCGTCAACTACCATCGACTCAAGTTCTTCTATCAAGTCTCAATCCCAGTCTCCCGACAATCTTCATCAAATTCAGCACTTAGTCTTCCGTCAACCGATATTTGCGTCAACCGAATCACTCCTTATATCAAGTCTTAACCCAGAAGCCTAACGAATATCTCCGATTATCCTTCATACGAACCGTCTTCATTTTTCGAGTCACTAAAGTTTTATTTTACACTTGTATAATTTCTATCATCGGTCCGTGATTATCAATCTCAATTCATCGACCTTCGGCGCCGTTCATATTTCTATCTACGCGTAGTGCCCGTCGTAGTAAACACGTCGAGTATACACACATCCAGCGTAAAATCCTGCGAGTGTCTTACCAGCAATTGTACCAGCGAGCGCACCAGGCCAAGAGCGAAGGCCCTTGTAACGCGAGCGACAACAAACATCCACGCAAGCGAGCGAGCGACCGACCGAGCGTCAAACACAACCAATGTAAGCGAACCATACCTTTTTCTTTTCTGTATCATTCATCGTAGGCCTGACCGCTTTAACTCGTCTAGTAATCTTATATTAAATAACATATTGTCAATCGTACACCAATTCTGTCGGATTATTCCTCAATACCGAAATATCACGTCAATTCCTTAATTCTATTCTTTCCCACGCACTACCCCTTTTTACCCTCATCCCGTGCTATTGCACTAGGCATAGGCAACAAAGAGGAAAACGAAAATATCATGCTCTCATCCCTTCCGGATGTGACAGTTTCAAGCGTTTGACACCACATCGTTGCCATGCGTCCAGAGTGGGGACCGACTGGATCCCCATGCGGATATCCCTTTAGGGAATCCATATTATAATCGGGCCGGAATCTGGTCAGAAATTAGGTATCGCATCGCCGCAATGTACACACAGTCGAATCCGTCTGGATTCTGCTGCGGATATCCCATTTAGGGAATCCATATTGTAACCTGATCGGAATCGAACAAGAAACTAGGTGTCCCTAACAAATTTCTGCACGGGATGAGCTCGATCCGGAAACACCCATCGGGGACGAGATAATAGAACTTCACGGCCTCAAGGGCAAGGCGTTCCGCACGCTCTGCACAGCTGAGCTGAAACTGGACACCCCGGCCGCTGTGATAACACACAAGTTCCACGTGGTCGGCAAGAAAGTACCGTTAGCAGTAGACGGACTCCTTGGAATGGACTGTATAGTCGAAAAGGGAATAAACATACTAGGAGGAAAAATGATAGAAATTCGAGGGCACAAAATACCGTTTGTACACGGCACGAAATACTTGAAAATACCCGCCCGCACAGAATGTATTGTGCAGGCGAGGACGATGGGAAAAGGCCAAGGATTTACAAGGGAACAAAAAATCCAAAAGGGAGTCACGATGGGAAAGGCCATCGTGAAGGCAGAGGCAAACACCTCCCCTGTTATAATAATGAATGTGCTCGAGAAAGAGCAAATTAGTAAAAGACCTACGGTCGAGCTGGAAAAAATGGAAATCGACAAGGTTAGCCTGGGAAAAGAAAACTGCGACAAACAGAAGAAAGAAGAGGAAACTCATGAAGACGCCGAAAAACCCGCGGAAATACGAAAGAAAAGGATGGTAAAATTATGACGCGAGATTAAGGGGAACTCGCATTTGAACGCAGAAGAAGAAGCAATTTTGCAAGAAATCTACGGGGAATTCCCCGACGTATTTCATCTCGAAGGAGAACTACTTGGTTATACGAAAGCAGTCAAGCATTGGATACCGCTTAAGGACGGGACAATACCGATAAAGGTTCGACCTTATCGACTGCCGGAGGAGCACAAGAAGGAAATTCAACGACAGGCACAAAAAAATGCTAGATCAGGATATAATCCGCCCAAGCACGAGCCCATGGAATGCCCCATTGCTCGTAGTGCCGAAAAAAACCAGATGCGGACGGAATAATCCAAAAAAGGGTGGTCGTTGACTTTCGCAAGTTAACCGAGGCTACAGAAGGCGACTCTTACCCACTGCCCAATATCGCAGAGATACTGGACCAGTTGGGAAAGGCAAAATACTTCACGACGCTCGACGTCGATTCGGGATTTCATCAAATCCCAATGGCGGAGGTAGACAAACCGAAAACGGCTTTTTCAACGCCGTTAGGGCATTACGAGTATAATCGAATGCCATTTGGTTTAAAAAATGCACCTCCTACGTTCCAAAGATTAATGGACGCAGTATTGGCCGGTTTGCAAGGCCTAAAATGCTACGTATATTTGGACGATATTGTCATACACGGAGCCTCACTCGCCGAGCACGACAAGCGGTTACGTGAAGTACTGGCGCGGCTAAGAGAGGCTAATTTAAAAATACAACCCAAGAAATGCGAATTTATGCGAAAGGAAACGCAATATCTCGGTAATATTATAACAGAAGTCGGTGTGAAACCTGACCCCGAAAAACTAAAAGCGGTAAAAAATTTCCCAATACCGAGAAATGTAAAAAAAATACAATCATTCCTGGGACTCGCCGGGTACTACCGCCGATTCATTAAAGATTTTTCCAAGATCGCAAAACCAATGACGAATTTGATAAAAAAGGGTGTCAATTTCGAATGGTCCAAATTATGCCAAAGCTCATTTGACCATTTAAGGGAAGCCCTGATCACGGCGCCCATACTTCAGTATCCTGATTTCACGAAACCGTTTATCGTGACAACGGATGCCTCGGATAAGGCAATTGGTGCAATCCTGTCGCAAGGGAAAATTGGAGAGGATTTACCCATATGTTTTGCAAGCCGAACTCTCAACAAAGCCGAAACCAATTATTCGATTACAGAGACGGAACTGCTTGCAATCGT
Source organism: Ophion slaviceki (assembly GCA_944452715.1). Classification (NCBI taxonomy): domain Eukaryota; kingdom Metazoa; phylum Arthropoda; class Insecta; order Hymenoptera; family Ichneumonidae; genus Ophion; species Ophion slaviceki. The sequence goes on from OX101786.1 coordinate 43,833,969, forward strand.
ATGGGCAGTACATCAATTTCGACCGTATATTTATGGCACAAAGTTCACCATAATTACGGATCACAAACCATTGACATGGTTATTCAGCGTAACGGATCCAGGATCAAGGCTTATGAGATGGCGAATAAAATTGAAAGAATATAACTATAAAATCCAATATAAAACGGGAAAATCAAACACGAACGCAGATGCGTTAAGCCGCATATATGCCTTGACACGAGCTCAGGCAAAAGAGGGAGAACAAATTACACAAAAACACGGTAGTAGAACGGAGAAAAATAATAAAGGAAAAAATATAAGACAATGCGGTATCGCGACGGAGAAAGAAGATAAAGAAAGACTGATAGCAACAGGCAAAAGCGAACAAGAAAAAATAAATAGAGAAAGAAGGAAGACTCCGCGCGAGAGGGAAAATAAAGGAAGACAGTATGACCGCCAGCCGTTATGCAAGTGAGAGAGAAGAGACCGAGTCCGACATTATGGACTCGGACAGTGACAACACGAGCAAGAGCGCAAAAAGAAGGATAGCGCTACGAATATCCGCACAAAGAGGAGAGGCCGAGAATACGACTCACCGTGCTACGAGGCAGCACGAAGAGAAGAAGCCGCCTGGGGAAGCGCGGTACAGGGGGAATCTCCCCGTGAGTTAAGGCGTTACCCCCACTTGTAGCGCAAAAAAAGGCCTTTTTCATGATTTTTTTAAAAGAAAACTACAAAAATTTTCAATCGATCAATGTACCATCTTGAAGAACTTTCAGTAATTTTTTTATTGAAAAATATTACATTGTTTAGTGGCAAATGGCCGTCAATGAAATAATGTTTTTATATACACGATTTGCGGTGACCAACATTGCGGCGAAGTGGATCATCTGAAAAAAAATGCGGATGGATTTAGTCAAATATAAGTATAAACTAGTCTTTAATCGAAGGATTTTAAAAAATATTCATTTTTCACAAAATGGCGGACAGTCAAAGTTAATGGTTCGATTTTAACGAAAAAAACGGCCGTTTTTTGGCTATAAAGCGGCCATTTTTTCGAAAAAAAAAATCGAACGATTAAAGACTACATTTTTATGTATTAAATAAGCCTGCAAAATTTCAAGAAGATCGGTTCATTAGTGTTCGAGTAATCTTGCTCACTCGGCTTGGTCAATCTTTGGCTGGTTTTCCAAATAAGTTGGTTGAAGCTTTCGTTGTTATTTTGATTGAAGCCACCGACGCATCTTTCGAGTAAAGTTTCCTTACTCAGATCGTTGTATATAGGTCTGATGACATCCAATACATTTGATGGAAGTGGTTTGTAATCGTGTTGAAAAGCCTCGTTTCTCGCCTGAGCTCATTGATACGAACACCACGATTCTTCACCGGTTAGACATCTCTCATGGTGTGCATTTGCATCGGTTGAACTGTAATGATCGAAGGTCGCCCATATTGCCTCATGCATATCGTCAACAGAAGCAGAATGGCGTCGAATAGCAAGTCCATAGTACACAGTGAGCTTGTCAATAAATTTTCCTGTCAGCTGTCCTTTACCACCAAGCTTTTTGTTTTTTTTTTTACTAAATGACGAAGGCGGGATCCCATACGCTTTTGGACGTGACCGATGTATTCTTTTTTTATAACTTCTACGTCGTCATAAGGATGAGAATTTACTAGCCCAGTGTACGTTTTCGAATCTCCGTCTCCAATATAGTAACGGTACAGGACATTATATTTTTCTATTGAACGCTTGAAGATTTCGATAATGGAGTCCACCTCCATTTTTCCCGAGGAGCCTTCGTGATTTGCACTGCAGTTATCTTCGTGTGTTTCGTACCATTCTTCGTAGTCCGCATCATTTAGCTTATGTTTCCACGATTCACACATTTTACAATACGCACTTTTTACCACAAGATCAGGTACTTTTCCACTGTAGTAGCCTATGACTGATGTGACTTCGAACAACGACGTATATCCTCGCTTCCTCCAGGATCCATCTCCGGAAACTGTTAATTGAGGAGTTGCATCGCCTTCTGTATTAGGTGTATCTTCAATTTCTTCTCGTACGGCTTTTTTAAATATTACATCTGCACATGTTTTCACAGACTCATAACTACTTTTCAAAATTATTGAATATATAGTCTCGGTAAGAAACCTTGGCATGTCCATAAGTCCGCAAAATTTTTATGCTCCAGCCAATCCTATGCCGATAACTCGCATGGTGAATATAAATCGACGATTTATTTCATACGAATGTTCCAAAAAAGAAGAAGATGGTATCAAATGATCTGCACATGAGTCACATTTCACAACGATTTTGAAGCCTAGTCCTCTTGCACTTGCCGTTTCAAATGTAATATTTCCATTACACGTTTTGCACTTCACTAAATTTGAAATAGCAGCAAACACAACCCAAAAGTTCAAAATCCGATATTCAATATTAGGACTTTGATTCACAGTCATATCAATATTATTTTTCAGTTTCTTCGCAGACGTGCTGAAACTTTCAGTTTCCGTTTCGGCCATGTTGGGGTTAAAAACACCTTTCCTTTTTTTTTGGTCGAGATTTCCGTAAATTATCACTGCTTCTTGTTTGTCGCGAACCTTTTTTTCGATCCATTTTTTAATGTAAAATGAATAAAAACTGCGCTTATAATATTATGAACGGCGGAATATACGTCTTATATAGTCGAACTTTCGAGCTACACGGACGAGTTTAGACCATAACAGACAACGAAAATACGTTTTTATAAATTCCAGTCTATTATATGAACGTTGTGAATGCCAGGTATACGACCCTTTTCATCGAACAATGCATTGAAGGTCGGAGGGAGAGTCGAGCGGGCCAGACGGCAGACTAGCCGGTCGTTTACACAACGAATTCTTCTCTTTCAACGCTCATATCTCAGTCAATTTTGTTCGGATCGACTTGAAATTTTCAGGACATATTCTCAGATACTTACACTTCAAAAAAATGCAATAAAAAAATCGATTTTTTCAAAATCGCAAGTGAGGGTAACCCCTTAAAAGAGTCGCGATGCTCAAGCACGAGCGCGAGCGACGAAGAAAACTGCAGCATTGACGTATCCACTCCAAGCAAGGAAGACCGAGCGAAGATTATGCAAGAATATCACGATGCCCCTCTAGGTGGGCACCAAGGCATCACACGGACGCTGCAGCAAATACGACAACAGTATGTGTGGCCGGGAATGAAACGAGACGTTACCGCACACATACAAGAGTGCGACAAATGTCAACGAAATAAATCGGGAAAAAATACGAAGGTACCGATGGTCATAACAGACACACCGGGCCGAGCGTTCAAAAAATGTGCTGTCGATATTGTAGGTTTCTTGACTGTTACAGAAAAAGGCAACAAATACATTCTCACTTTCTAGGATTTATTAACAAAATATAGTGCAGCAATTCCGTTAGAAAACCAAGAAGCCAAAGCTGTAGCAAAGGCCCTTGTAACGGAAATCATTTGTAAATTTGGTGCCCCGTCCGAAATCCTTTCGGATCAAGGCACTAATTTTCTAAGCAACATATTTAAAGAAATGTGTGATCTCTTACAAATAAAAAAGTTGCAAACCACGGCATACCATCCGCAATCGAATGGAGCCCTGGAAAATCCCATGGGACCCTTGCGGAATATCTGAAAAATTTTGTACGTGAGGATCAAAGGGACTGGGACGAATGGATACCATACGCCATATTTACATATAATACCACGCCACACACGGCTGCAGGTATTACGCCGTATGAATTGGTATTCTGTAAAGAGGCTAAATTACCGACCGCACTGCGAGAAATACCAAGAGCAACATATTCATACGACGATTACACAGCAGAATTACGTGAACGCCTGAAGGCGTCATGGCAACAAGTACAAGAAAGGCTGGAAAAAGGAAAGGAGAAATCGAAGCATCATTGCGATCACATGGCCGGTAAAGTAGAGTACCGCCCGGGTGATCAAGTCCTCCTCTACGACGAGACCGTGAGGGGGGGCAGATCGGCCAAGCTCACCCCGAAATGGGTCGGGCCTTAGACGGTCCGAAGCCGAGAGGCAGGCGAAACCTACCGTATCGGCCGCGGACGCAAAGAAATACGCATACACGCGAACCGCCTAAAAAAATATATCACCCACTAGCCGTCTCGATGGCCAGCGAGTGGGCGGAGAAAGGGAGGCCCGCGGCTCGACCGCACGAAGCCCCGTCATAAAAAAAAAGAGAAAGCGAGAAGAGAGGAAAAATAACATGAAAAGAAAAATATATATACACATCGCACATGAAGTGCGGAAGGAGAAAACGCGCATCAAAAAAAGGAGAAGAAAAAAATGTTTAATAATGTAATTAAGGGAGGCCACGAAGGCTCTCCCGCAAGACGCCCTGAAAAAAGGAAGGGAAAAATAAAATGCACATCTCAAATACATATTTAAAAGAAAGAAATGCAATATATTGTTACAACATTTTTCCATATTTTCAACATAAGCGGTACGCCGAAATTTACCACAAACTCCAAGGAGTCCTCATCAGCTCCGAAGAACACCGTCTCGCCTTCATACCAAGAATAATCCATTATAATTTTCTGGAAAAAAAGGGGAAGAAAAATAAAATTATAATAAAGAAAACGTGCAAAAATGTATGCAAAGAGAGAAGGGAAGTATTAAACCTACCGATGAATCATTGATTCCCGTCGAAAGTCGAAGTAATAATAGAAATGTCGCCGTTCAAGCATCGAACGAGCGACCTAGTCGAAGCACGGAAACGCAAACTTTGCCGAGAAAAAAAAGCTTCTATGAAGAAAGGAAGGAACAATAAACTCAGGACTCAGCAACGAGCCCGAGTTAAAAGTCTTCAATAAAAAAAAAATTAAAATTCTAAAGATAAACCCATAAATCTTTGTGTATATCTATATACATATAAAAATTCCCCTATTAAAAAAACGACAGGTCCGAAGGATTTAACCTCTCGCCCTAGGTTCGGACCCATGTGAGGCTGATACGCCGGAAAAACCATACCGGATAGAAAAGTTCACGGTTCACTCGGAATTTTCTATGAGGAAATCGGGACCATGTCAATAACCCGCGACGTGTGGAAACTGGCAGAAAAATGGATCTAAGTGGAATAGCGGAACAGGAAGCGCAGATCACCGAAGGCATGAAGAAAATAGTAGACCTATGCGCTCGAGACCTGCGGGCCAACTTGCTCTGTCATATGGCGACAAAAACAACGACTCGCATGGTCGATAAAATGAACACCGAACTACAAGCCGCATACGACATAACAGGAATTTAAAATATTCGTTATCGACGAGGTTTGATAGACGGATTGGGGGGAATAATAAAAGCAATCACAGGAAATATGGATGCACAAGACGCATCCGAAATTAGCTACGAATTAAACAAAATAAATAAAAAGCAAAAAACAGTAGAAGACGCCTTAAAGGGAAATGTGCAAATTTTGAACTCAACAATAAATCTTTTTAATCGATCATCAATCCGTTTGGAAGACAATCAGAAGGTGCTACAAGCTCTCATGCAACAGATCGAACAACGGGTGGTCAACCAGTACAACGACCAAAACACCCGGCAATAATTGGATGAACGAATAGCGGCTGTAAGCCTTATCGTAGAATCATTACTGTATGACGTACGACAAATAGTTAATTTTTTAATAGGACTCACGAGAAGAATGGTGAGCCCAAGCATACTATCTCCAAGACAATTTACGAACTATTTGACTGACGCTTTATCCAATTTGCCAATAGGGCATACGTTCCCTACCGCGATAAACTATGCGCAAATGCCAAATTTATTGGAGTTGTCAGAAGTAGGCGCGTATAGTACGTAAACGTACATTGTACTTGTAATGAAATACCGTTAATTGGCACTGAGGAATATAAAACCAGCAAAGCCTATCCTCTGCCTGCCAAGATAAAATATCATAGTTATCAATTTGTAGAAATAAAAAATGACCTTGTCGCGGTCGAAGCCACAAGAGAATCGTGCTTACACATAACAAAAAATTATTTAGAAAATTGTAAAGCCATAGCGTCACATTTTTATTGCCGGCCAAAGCAAGCAGCGCGTCCCGCTCATACTTGCGCATCGTGCGAGGTGGCATTGTACATTCCACCTAAAGATAAATACGCGAATTGCGACCAAAGAGTTGCTCAGATAAATAGCACTCTAATTATTGCGTTAGAACGCCATGGTAGGTGGCTATACGTTGCACCGGAGCCCGAAACGCTTCTCATCCATTGCGGAAAACAATCAACCGCGTACGCGACCCTTGCGAGTGCAGGGACTCTGGCTTTGGACGGAAAATGTTCCGTCACCGCCCCGAGTTTTAGACTAGAAACCGTCGGCGAAATAAGACAGAACGTATACGTCGATTTCCTACCGCAATATAATTTATCATTCTTGTCTACAGATATGAACATACTCGATCACACATCGACAAAATTTGTATTACCGCACGAAATCATAAACGATCCAAAATAATTAAACAGGATCAGCGAACGTTTAAAAAACATAAAAATTAAGTTAAACAAAGAGTCAAGCGATTCAAATACATATAGACATATAATAGGTAACTATTCACTAAGCACAATCGCGCCGATAATAGTCGGAATAGTCTATGTATGCTATTACCGCATAAAGCACACAAGAAAACCTGTCCACGACGAGGACCACGACAGCGCCGAGCCGGCGCAACGAAGCGAAGCACAGTCAGCAAAAAGGAAGCTGCCCGTGCCCAAATTGACACTAAAAATCAAGTGAAACACATCAACGACGAGTTCCGTGTAAAATGATCATACGAAAAATGCGAGAATTATTTTAAGAAAAAAATATATATATATGGGATAATCACACGGGAACATGGATATAGAGATTTGTAAACCGAAGGACCGACCATTGATGCAAAACAAATCCCAGGAGGGATTTGATCTTTTAAGGGGGAGGGATGTTGCGTCCGCAAACTTGTGCAATACAAATGTGTTTGCGCAACTGCGAGAGTTCCACTTTGGTGCCCTCCTTGCGAGAGTGACACTTTTTTGCCCTCCTTGCGAGAGTCACACTTTCGCCAAAATGCAAACGTCAAAACGACACATTGCGACACATCCTGACCAAGCATCTTATGATGCTTGATCTGGGGCAAATTACGACAATCAGAATCGACAATTAAGAGAAGACACCAGGGAACAGACAGTCCTTGGTTGGCTTTTGAACGGTTTGGTCCTAAGGTACGACCGACACACTGTAAATTCAATTATAAGACTAGCCCAGTAATAAACTTATATTCCTATTCAACGAACTTGAGTTGCAACTCTTAATTTCGCAACGATCCCGAAAATACCTATCCCGGGTTCTTGAGCCGGGGATACAACATAATATAATAATACGAATATAAATATATTTCCGCTTACTTTTATGAATTATAGTTTATTTGGCATAAGGACGGGTGTGAGTAAAGCGTAAATAATTTTTTAGAAGATAAATAAGTTGTAATATAGATTTACAGTAGAACCTCGATTATCCGAACCAATTGGGACCGAGACTAGTTCGGATAATCAAACGTTCGGATAATCGAAACGTGGGTTTCTTGGAAGGAGATCATAAACAACACCTTTTTACATAAAAACAGTACATAGATATATTTTAAAATTTAACATACATATTAACGTTGAAATATATGTGTGTGTGTGTATGCGTGCGTGCGTGCGTGCGTGCGTGCGTGCGTGCGTGCGTGCGTGCGTGCGTGCGTGCGTGCGTGCGTGCGTGCGTGCGTGCGTGCGTGCGTGCGTGCGTGCGTGCGTGCGTGTGTGTGCGTGTATGTGTGTGTGTGTTTTAAATACTTGAAAAAAGTCGAGCGCCTTTTTTTAAATAAAAAAAATAAAATCTACCATTTTTAATTAACGAACGGCTGTAACGCGTTTTTGAGCGGCTAAATCTCGCAGCCGTTTGAGAAGGAGAAGTTGCGCTGGGCTGCTCATTGTTGCTCACGGCGGTGGCAGCGAGCACCAATGTGTCTTTCGCGCCAACGTTCGGATAATTCAGCGTTCGGATAAACTAAGTCATCATTCGGATAATTGCGGGTTCGGATGATCGAGGTTCGGGTAATCGAGGTTCTACTGTATTATTATATTTAAATTAACGTATAAACTAAAAAAATAAGCGATCAGAGTGCGCGATACAGTTTTTGTATACATTAAAAACGCAGAGAATCAAGAGCTAAATAAGCATTAAAATCATCTAAAAGTCTCGCGCGTGTCGTCGGGTGATGTCACGCACGAGTGGTGCTCAGATAGCTTATTCCGTCGAAGCCTTCGTTTCGGCTTGGCCGCACATGAACGTGCTCAGCGTCCATGTGTTGCTGCCGAAGGCGCGGTCAGGAAACTTCGACCCCGCTCGGCTCTTGCCGAAGATGTCCGAGCGTCGCTCGCTCACGGACACGCGCTACTATGATTGTGTGATGGGCGCGTAAGAGACTAGAGAGGGGGTAACTTTTACGCGCGATCTGGCTGCACTGCTCGGGGCCTCGACCGGACATTCCCGATATTATTACCCTCAATTCGTCTCCGATGTTATCTTACTTCCGGTCAAATTGGATAAGGAAGTCTGACAATGCTGCGAAAACGATGGTAGGAGCATTATTTAAGGGCGGAGTAAAGTATTTAAATTTTTTTTCATATTTTTTAATTTTTTAAATGAATGCATAATATATCTAGAATATTGTGTTAAAATTTCAAGTCGATCGGAGTAAAATTGACGAAGTTATGAATATTTGAGCGTCTATTGCTCCATGCCGGGTTTTATACCTGGGCGGCAGCTGCGCGGCGCGCTATTGTATTTTTCGACCCCGAATAAATTTCCTGATAAACGGGCCTGTTCCGGTGTATATTAGTATACACATTAGTCTGTACATCAGTTGACCGCTGTATGCCGTGCTGAGCAGTAGCAAGTCACACTAACAGTTTGAGTCCGTTTTCGTTCGTGTTCGTTCCTCGAAAAATGCCTCGAAAAATAAGGAGACAAGATCGTGAGAACGGTATTGGGCAATTGTGCCGACCGAAAAAAAAGTGCCTCCTCAAAAGCGTAAAAACGACGAACCGTTAGCTAATAGCGCGTCAGCGAAAAAAAATAAAAATAATCCCGCTGGGGTGGTAGAAGACATCCAAAAACATTATCGAATGATAGATTTCGTTCTTGTTTTTTCGACTATTTCTACTGTAGTCAAATGTGTGAAGTGTGATGGAAAAGTTACATTCCAAACATGCAAAAAAGAAGGTCTTGATTTCAAGATCAAGGTTACATGTGAAAAGTGTAAACAGCCTCACTACATTCCATCAAGTGAAAGAATAGACAGTGGTGTATACGATGTCAATTATCGATTTGCTTTCGTAATGCGAGTGTTAGGCTTAGGTTTAGCCGGATGCAATAAGTTCTGCGGACTAATGGATTTGGCGAGTGCTTTCTTATCGAAACCAGCCTATAATTTATATATGAAAAAACATTGTGAAGCGATACAAAATGTGGCCAAGAAGTTCTTCGCATCGGCTGCACAAGAAGAGAAAAAAGCAATGTCTGAAGCAAATAATGTAGAAGAAACGTAAGAATTGACTGTATCAGGCGACGGCACTTGGGAAAAAAGAGGATTCTCTTCGTTATTTGGCGTTGCTTCTCTAATTGGATATTGTACTGGAAAGGTACTTGACATTTTTGTAAAAAGCAGTTAATGCCACAGTTGTAAGACTTGGAAAAAGAAATTGGATTCTGCCGAATACGAAGCGTGGTACGAAGAGCATGTGGATAGCGGTGATTGCAAAGCCAACCATGAGGGATCCTCTAGAAACATGGAGGTATCAGCAATTATAGAAATGTTCGAACGATCGGTGGAAAATATTGGGGTGAAATATCGTAATTACATCGGAGACGGTGACTCAAAGACGTACAGCGGCGTTGTCAATGCAAAACCTTATGGTGAAGATTTTGTGATAAACAAAAAAGAATGCATAGGGCATGTCCAAAAGAGAATGGGAACACGTCTGCGTGGACTAGTAAAAACAAGCATAGTTGACACAAAAACCAAGGCCGGAAAGATCGTAAAAAGAAAAATCCTTTCTGGCAAAGGAAAGCTCACTGCTAAAATGATTGATAAATTGACTGTTTACTATGGACTAGCTATTCGACGTAATTATGATTCAGTTGAGAAGATGAAAAATGCCATATGGGCAACTTATCATCACTACAGTTCAACCGACGAGAACCCACAGCACGAGAAATGCCCAAGCGGCGAAGACTCCTGGTGCGAATGGCAGCAAGCTGCAGCTGCAGATGCTCTAGAATCATTCAAACATAGCTACACAGCCCTTCCTACTGACGTTCTGGAAGCCATTGAGCCCATATATAGTGACTTGAGCAACGACGCACTTTTGCAGCGATGTCTTGGAGGTTTCACGCAAAATAATAATGAGAGTCTCAATCAACTTATTTGGAAAATCTCTCCAAAGTCAGTCAGTGGCACCTCTACAATTGTGGAAATTGCAGCTTATGTAGCTGCATGTACTTACAATGAAGGTTCTTTCGCTTTGTTGGCCTTTATGGAAGAGATGCAAATCAGTACAGGACCAAGTTCTCACGAATGGGCCCGACAAGTTGACGATTTGCGAATTAATAGAGCAGAGGAGCAAGCGGCGCACGATAGTAAAGAAGAAAGAGTTTTGCGTAGACAAACGCAAAAAGATGCTCTCGATCATCTTGATGGAAGCCTTTTGCTCTACGGACCTGGTATCGACGGCTTTGAGTGAGTATAAGAAAATTATCGAGTTTTATGTTGAATTTCTAAAAATTCAAAGATAATTGAAAAATCTGAAAAAATTCATACGTATTCAGAAAAATGGACGAATCACGATAAATTTGGGCTGCAGGGAAATTTGTTGACTAATTTTTTTTTCATCATTTTGTTAATAACATTTTGGAATTATTACTATGCAAAATTAATCTTTTGAGTACCTTTAATATGCATGAATTTTCTTAGATTTTTATGCAATCGAGAAGTGTTCTCAACTTATGTGCAATGAGCGCTAAGCGACCAAACACTTCTGCGTTTTTCAAACCGTTTTTCTGAGACTTGTCATATTTGAAGTCCGTGTGCACGATAACTCAAAATCTACTGGACCAATCACTTTAAAATTTTGCACAGTACTGCTTCACATAATTCACCAGGTATTGTCGAGAGCTTTTTTGTTTTTTTTTTAATAATTACTAATTTTCAACAACAAATTAGCCGATTTTTTTGAGCGAAAATCGGGTTTTTACTCCCAAGTGCTACGAAAAATCGAAAAATCGAAAAAAAAAATCCTCCCGTCATTATCTCGAGAAACATCTCCTTTAACAAATTCATTTTAATTTTTTTGTTTCAGATCATTCTGTTGCGAGTTATGGTGCACACCGCAAACCAACTTTTTTTCGAGGCGCCTCCGGGGTTTAATTTTCACTCGCTCAATTTTGAATATTTTGCAATGCAAATTTAGGAGAATGTTGTTAAAATGGAACTTTATTATATGTAAATTTTTCAATAAACGAACACTACTCGTTACGCCAAAAAAAATTTAAAAACAAGCCTTTTTGTCGCCGAATTAACTTTACCCCGCCCTTAATTAACAAAGATAAAAGCGGTACTCGGAATGGTTCTCGGGGCCTCGATCGGACATTCCCGATATTACTGCCCCGAGTTCGTCTTCGATTTTATCTTACTTCCGGTCAGATTCGGACGAGAAGTCGATGCTGCGAAAACGACGGTAGGAGCATTGTTTATTTAACAAAGATAAAATCGGTGCTGGGAATGGTTCCCGTGGCCTCGATCGGACATTCCCGGAATTACTGCCCCGAGTTCGCCTCTGACTTTATCTTACTTCCGGTCAGATTGGGTCGAGAAGTCCATGCTGCGAAAACGACGGTAGGAGCATTGTGTATTTAACAAAGATAGAATCGGTGCTCGGAATGGTTCCCGTCGCCTCGATCGGACATTCCCGATAATACTGCCCCGAATCCGTCTCCGATTTTATCTTACTTCCGGTCAGATTGGGTAAGGTCGTCTGACGATGCTGCGAAAACAATGATAGAACCATTGTTTATTAAACAAAGAAAAAATCGGTCCTCGGAATGGTTCTCGGGGCCTCAATCGCACATTCTCGATATTACTACCCCGAATTCGTCTCCGATTTTATCTTACTTCCGGTCAGATTGGGTAAGGAAGACTGACGATGTTGCGAAAGCGATCGTAGGAGCATTGTTTATTTAACAAAGATAAAATCGGTACTCGGAATGGTTCTCGGGGCCTCGATCGGACATTCCCGATATTAACGTCCCGAATTGTCTGCGATTTTATCTTACTTCCGGTCAGATTGAGTTGAGAAGTCTGACGATGCTGCGAAAACGACGGTAGGGGCATTGTTTATTTAACAAAGATGAAATCGGTGCTCGGAATGGTTCCCGTTGCCTCGATCGGACATTCCCGATATTACTGCCCCGAATCCGTCGCCGATTCTATCTTACTTGCGGTCAGATTAAGTCGAGAAGTCTGACGATGCTGGAAGAACGACGGTAGGAGCTTTGTTTATTTAACAAACATAAAATCGGGGCTCGCAATGGTTTTCGGGTTCTCGATCGGACATACCCGATATTACTACCCCAAATTCGTCTCCGATTTGATCTTACGTCCGGTCAGATTGGGTAAGGAAATCTGACGATGCTGCGAAGACGATGGTCGGAGCAGTGTCTATTTAACAAAGATAAAATCCGTCCTCGGAATGGTTCTCGGGGCCTCGATCGGACAATCCCGATATTACTGCCCCGAGTTTGTCGCCGATTTTATCTTACTTCCGGTCAGATTGGGACGAGAAGTCTGACGATGCTGCGAGAACAACGGTAGGAGCTTTGTTTATTTAACAAAGATAAAATCGGTGCTCGAAATGGTTCTCGGGGCCTCGGACGGACATTCCCGATATTAAGGGCCCGAATTTGTCTCCGATTTTATCTTACTTCCGGTCAGATTGGGTAAGGAAGTCTGACAATGCGGCGACAACGACGGAAGGATCATTGTTTATTTAAGAAAGATAAAATCGGTGCTCGGAATGGTTCCCGTGGCCTCGATCGGACATTCCTGATATTACTGCCCTGAATTCGTCTCCGATTTTATCTTACTTCCGGTCAGATTGAGTCGAGAAGTCTGACGATGCTGCGAGAACGACGGTAGGAGCTGTGTTCATTTAACAAAGATAAAATCGGTACTCGGAATGGTTCTCGGGCCCCCGATCGGACATTCCCGATATTACTGCCCCGAGTTTATCTCCGATTTTATCTTACTTCCGGCCAGATTGGGTCGAGAAGTCTGACGATGCTGCGAAAACGACGGTAGGAGCATTGATTAATTAACAAAGATAAACAGAGTGCTCGGAATGGTTCACGGGGCCTCGATCGGACATTCCCGATATTACTACCCTGAATCCGTCGACGATTTTATCTTACTTCCGGACAGATTGGGTAAGGAAGTCTGACGATGCTGCGAAAACGGTGGTAGAAGCATTGTTTACTTAACAAAGATAGAATCGGTGCTCGGAATGGTTCTCGGGGCCTCGATCGGACATTCCCGACATTACTGCCCCGAAATTGTCTCCGCTTTTATCTTACTTCCGGTCAGATTGGGTAGAGAAGTCTGACGATTCTGCGAAAACGACGGTAGGACCTTTGTTTATGTAACAAAGATAAAATCGGTCCTCGGAATAGTTCTGGGGGCCTCGATCGGACATTCCCGATATTACTACCCTGAGTTCGTCTCCGATTTTATCTTACTTCCGGTCAGATTGGGTCGACAAGTCGATGGTGCGAAAACGACGATAGGAGCATTGTTTATTTAACAAAGATAAAATCGATGCTCGAAATGGTTCCCGTGGCCTCGATCGGAAATTCCCCATTTACTGCCCAGAATCCGTCACCGAATTTATCTTACTTCCGGTCAGATGAAGTCGAGAAGTCTGACGGCGCTGAGAGAACGACGGTCGGAACTTTGTTTATTTAACAAAGATAAAATCGGTACTCGGAATGGTTCTCGGGGCCTCGATCGGACATTCCCGAAATTACTGCCCCGAGTTCGTCTCCGATTTTATCTAACTTCCGGTCAGATGGCGTCGATAAGTCGGACGATGCTGCGAAAACGACGTTGGGAGCATCGTTTATTCAACAAAGATAAAATCGGGGCTCGGAATGGTTCCCGTGGCCTCGATCGGACATTCCCGATATTAATGCCACGAAGCCGTCTTCGATTTTATCTTACTTCCAGTCAGATTGGGTAAGTTAGTCTGACGATGCTGCAAAAAAGACGGAAGGAGCATTGTTTATTAAACAAAGATAAAATCGGTGCTCGGAATGGGTCCCAGGGCCTCGATCGGACATTCCCGATATTACTGCTCCGAATCCGTCTCCGATTTTATCTTACTTCGGGTCAGATTGAGTCGAGAAGTCTGACGATGCTGCGAGAACGACGGTAGGAGATGAGTTTATTTAACAAAGATGAAATCGGTACTCGGAATGGATATTGGGGCCTCGATCGGACATTCTCGATATTAATGCCCCGAAATTGTCTCCGCTTTGATCTTACTTGGGGTCAGATTGGGTAGAGAATTCTGACGATGCTGCGAGAACAACGGTAGGAGCTTCGTTTATTAAACAAAGACAAAATCGGTGCTCGGAATGGTTCCCGTGGCCTCGATCAGATATTCCCGATATTACTGCCCCGATTTCGAGTCCGATTTAATTTTACTTCCGGTCAGATTGGGTCGAGAAGTCTGACGATGGTGCGAGAACGACGATAAGAGCATTGGTTATTTAACAAAGATGAAATCGGTGCTCGGAATAGTTCTGGGGGCCTCGATCGGACATTCCCGATATTACTACCCTGAGTTCGTCTCCGATTTTATCTTACTTCCAGTCAGATTGAGTCGACAAGTCGATGCTGCGAAAACAACGATAGGAGCGGTGTTTATATAACAAAGATAAAATCGGTGCTCGGAATGGTTCCCGTGGCCTCGATCGGAAATTGCCCATTTACTGCCCCGAATCCGTCACCGAATTTATCTTACTTCCGGTCAGATGAAGTCGAGAAGTGTGACGACGCTGAGAGAACAACGGTAGGAACTTTGTTTATTTAACAAAGATAAAATCGGTACTCGGAATGGTTCTCGGGGCCGTGATCGGACATTACCGATATTACTGCCCCGAGTTCGTCTCCGATTTTATCTTACTTCCGGTCAGATGTCGTCGAGAAGTTGGACGATGCTGCGAAAACGACGTTGGGAGCATCGTTTATTTAACAAAGATAAAATCGGGGCTCGGAATCGTTCCCGTGGCCTCGATCGGACATTCCCGATATTAATGCCACGAATCCGTCTTCGATTTTATCTTACTTACGGTCAGATTGGGTAAGTTAGTCTGACGATGCTGCAAAAAAGACGGAAGGAGCATTGTTTATTAAACAAAGATAAAATCGGTGCTCGGAATGGGTCCCAGGGCCTCGATCGGACATTCCCGATATTACTGCTCCGAATCCGTCTCCGATTTTATCTTACTTCGGGTCAGATTGAGTCGAGAAGTCTGACGATGCTGCGAGAACGACGGTAGGAGATGTGTTTATTTAACAAAGATAAAATCGGTACTCGGAATGGTTCTCGGGGCCTCGATCGGACATTCTCGATATTACTGCTCCGAATTACTCTCCGATTTTATCTTACTTCCGGTCAGATTGGGTCGAGAAGTCTGACGATGGTGCGAGAACGACGATAGGAGCATTGGTTATTCAACAAAGATGAAATCGGCGCTCGGAATAGTTCTGGGTGCCTCGATCGGACATTCCCGATATTACTACCCTGAGTTCGTCTCCGATTTTATCTTACTTCCGGTCAGATTGGGTCGACAAGTCGATGCTGCGAAAACGACGATAGGAGCATTGTTTATTTAACAAAGATAAAATCGGTGCTCGGAATGGTTCCCGTGGCCTCGAGCGGACATTCCCGATATTACTGCCCCGATTTCGAGGCCGATTTCATTTTACTTCCGGTCAGATTGGGTCGAGAAGTCTGACGATGGTGCGAGAACGACGATAGGAGCATTGGTTATTTAACAGAGATGAAATCGGTGCTCGGAATAGTTCTGGGGGCCTCGATCGGACATTCCCGAAATTACTACCCTGAGTTCGTCTCCGATTTTATCTTACTTCCGGTCAGATCGGGGCGACAAGTCGATGCTGCGAAAACGACGATAGGAGCATTGCTTATTTAACAAATATAAAATCGGTGCTCAGAATGGTTCCCGTGGCCTCGATCGGAAATTCCCGATATTACTGCCCCGAGTTCGTCTCCGATTTTATCTTACTTCCGGTCAGATGGTGTCGAGAAGTCGGACGATGCTGCGAAAACGACGTTGGGAGCATCGTCTATTTAACAAAGATAAAATCGGGGCTCGAAATGGTTCCCGTGGCCTTGATCGGACATTCCCGATATTAATGCCACGAATCCGTCTTCGATTTTATCTTACTTCCGGTCAGATTGGGTAAGTTAGTCTGACGATGCTGCGATAACGACGGTAGGAGATGTGTTTATTTAACAAAGATGAAATCGGTACTCGGAATGGGTCTCGGGGCTTCGATCGGACATTCTCGATATTACTGCTCCGAATTACTCTCCGATTTTATTTTACTTCCGGTCAGATTGGGCCGAGTAGTCTGACGATGCTGCGAAAACGACGGTAGGAGCTTCGTTTATTAAACAAAGACAAAATCGGTGCTCGGAATGGTTCGCGTCGCCTCGATCGGACATTCCCGATATTACTGCCCCGATTTCGAGTCCGATTTCATTTTACTTCCCGTCAGATTGGGTCGAGAAGTCTGACGATGGTGCGAGAACGACGATAGGAGCATTGGTTATTTAACAAAGATGAAATCGGTGCTCGGAATGGTTCCCGTGGATTGGATCGGACATTCCCGATATTACTGCCCCGAATTCGATTCCGATTTTATATTACTTCCGGTCAGATTGAGTCGAGAAGTCTGACGATGCTGCGAGAACGACGGTAGGAGCTTTGTTTATTTAACAAAGATAAAATCGGAGCTCGGAATGGTTCTTGGCGCCTCGGTCGGACATTCCCGATATTACTACCCCGAATTCGTCTCCGATTTTATCTTACTTCCGATCAGATTGGGTAAGGAAGTCTGACGATGCTGCGAAAACGATGGCAGAAGCATTGTTTATTTAACAAAGCGAAAATCGGTACTCAGACCGGTTCTCGGGGCCTCGATCAGACATTCCCGATATTACAACCCTGAAGTCGTCTCCGATTTCATCTTACTTCCGGTCAGATACGGTAAGGAAGTCTGACAATGCTGCGAAAACGATGATAGGAGCATTGTTTATTTAACAAAGATAAAATCGGTACTCGGAATCGTTCTCGGGGCCTCGATCGGACATTTCCGATATTACTGCCTCGAATTCGTCTCCGATTTTATCTTACTTCCGGTCAGATTGGGTCGAGAAGTCTGACGATGGTGGGAGAACGACGGTAGGAGCCTTGTTTATTTAACAAAGATAAAATCTGTACTCGGAATGGTTCCCGTGGCCTCGATCGTACATTCCCGATATTACTACCCCGAATTCGTCTCCGATTTTATGTTACTTTCGGTCAGATTGGGTCGAGAAGTCCGACGACGGTGCGAAAACGATGGTGGGAGCATTGTCTATTTAACAAAGTAAAAATGGGGACTCGGAATGGTTCTCGGGGCCTTGATCGGGCATTCCCGATATTACTGCCCCGAATTTGTCGCCTATTTTATCTTACTTCCGGTCAGATTGGGTCGAAAAGTCTAACGATGCTGCGAGAACGACGTAGAAGCATTGTTTATTTAACAAAGATAGAATCGGTGCGCGGAAGGGTTCTCGGGGCCTCGATCGGACATTCCCGATATTACTGCCCCGAAATTGTCTCCGATTTTATTTTACTTCCGGTCAGATTGGGTAGAGAAGTCTGACGATGCTGCGAAAACGACGGTAGGAGCATTGTTTATTTAACAAACATAAAATCGGTCCTCGGAATGGTTCTCGGGACCTCGATCGGACATTCCCGATATTACTACCCTGAGTTCGACTCCGATTTTATCTTACTTCCGGTCAGATTGGGTCGACAAGTCGATGCTGCGAAAACGACGTTAGGAGTATTGTTTATTTAACAAAGATAAAATCGGTGCTCGGAATGGTTCCCATGGCCTCGATCGGAAATTCCCCATTTACTGCCCCGAATCCGTCTCCGAATTTATCTTACTTCCTGTCAGATGAAGTCGAGAAGTCTGACGATGCTGCGAGAATGACGGTAGGAACTTTGTTTATTTAACAAAGATAAAATCGGTACTGGAATGGTTCTCGGGGGCTCGATCGGACATTCCCGATATTACTGCCCCGAGTTCGTCTCCGATTTTATCTTACTTCCGGTTAGATAGCGTCGAGAAGTCGGACGATGCTGCGAAAACGACGGTGGGAGCCTCGTTCATTTAACAAAGATAAAACCGGGGCTCGGAATGGTTCCCGTGGCCTCGATCGGACATGCCCGATGTTAGGGCCACGAATCCGTCTTCGATTTTATCTTACTTCCGGTCAGATTGGGTAAGTTAGTCTGACGATGCTGCAAAAAAGACGGAAGGAGCATTGTTTATTGAGCAAAGATAAAATCGGTGCTCGGAATGGGTCCCAGGGCCTCGATCGGACATTCCCCATATTACTGCTCCGAATCCGTCTCCGATTTTATCTTACTTCGGGTCAGATTGAGTTGAGAAGTCTGACGATGCTGCGAGAACGACGGTAGGAGATGTGTTTATTTAACAAAGATGAAATCGGTACTCGGAACGGTTCTCGGAGCCTCGATCGGACATTCCCGATATTATTACCCTGAGTTCGTCTTCGGTTTATGTTACTTCCGGTCAGATTTGGTCGACAAGTCGATGCTGCGAAAACGACGTTAGTAGCATTGTTTATTTAACAAAGATAAAATCGGTGCTCGGAATGGTTCCCGTGGCCTCGATCGGACATTCTCGATATTACTGCCACGAATCCGTCTCCGATTTTATCTTACTTCCGGTCAGATTGGGTAAGGAAGTCTGACGATGCTGCGAAGACGATGGTCGGAGCAGTATCTATTTAACAAAGATAAAATCCGGACTCGGAATGGTTTTCGGGGCCTCGATCGG
Organism: Ophion slaviceki; assembly: GCA_944452715.1. NCBI lineage: Eukaryota > Metazoa > Arthropoda > Insecta > Hymenoptera > Ichneumonidae > Ophion > Ophion slaviceki. The sequence continues at coordinate 43,853,237 of OX101786.1, forward strand.
ACAATCCCGGTATTACTGCCCCGAGTTTGTCTCCGATTTTATCTTACTTCCGGTCAGATTGGGTCGAGAAGTCTGACGATGCTGCGAAAAGGACGGTGGCAGCATTGTTTATTTAACAAAGATAAAATCGGTGCTCGGAATGGTTCCCGTGGCCTCGATCGGGAATTCCCGATATTACTGCCACGAATCCGTCTCCGATTTTATCTTACTTCCGGTCAGATTGGGTAAGGAAGTCTGACGATGCTGCGAAAACGATGGCAGAAGCTTCGTTTATTAAACAAAGACAAAATCGGTGCTCGGAATGGTTCCCGTGGCCTCGATCGGACATTCCCGATATTACTGCCCCGATTTCGAGTCCGATTTCATTTTACTTCCGGTCAGATTGGGTCGAGAAGTCTGACGATGGTGCGAGAACGACGATAGGAGCATTGATTATTTAACAAAGACGAAATCGGTGCTCGGAATGGTTCCCGTGGCCTGGATCGGACATTCCCGATATTACTGCCCCGAATTCGTTTACGATTTAATATTACTTCCGGTCAGATTGAGTCGACAAGTCTGACGATGCTGCGAGAACGACGGTAGGAGATTTGTTTAGTTAACAAAGATAAAATCGGAGCTCGGAATGGTTCTCGGGGCCTCGGTCGGACATTCCCGATATTACTACCCCGAATTCGTCTCCGATTTTATCTTACTTCCGATCAGATTGGGTAAGGAAGTCTGACGATGCTGCGAAAACGATGGCAGAAGCATTGTTTATTTAACAAAGAGAAAATCGGTACTCAGAATGATTCTCGGGGCCTCGATCAGACATTCCTGATGTTACAACCCTGAAGTCGTCTCCGATTTTATCTTACTTCCGGTCAGATTCGGTAAGGAAGTCTGACAATTCTGCAAAAACGATGATAGGAGCATAGTTTATTTAACAAAGATAAAATCGGTACTCGGAATCGTTCTCGGTGCCTCGATCGGACGTTTCCGATATTACTGCCTCGACTTCGTCTCCGATTTTATCTTACTTCCGGTCAGATTGGGTCGAGAAGTCTGACGAAGGTGCGAGAACGACGGTAGGAGCATTGTTTATTTAACAAAGATAAAATCTGTACTCGGAATGGTTCCCGTGGCCTCGATCGCACATTCCCGATATTACTACCCCGAATTCGTCCCCGATTTTATGTTACTTCCGGTCAGATTGGGTCGAGAAGTCCGACGATGGTGCGAGAACGATGGTAGAAGCATTGTTTATTTAACAAAGATAAAATCAGTCGTCGGACTGGTTCTCGGGCATCGATCGGATATTCCCGATATTACTACCCCGAATTCGTCTCCGATTTTATTTTACTTCCGGTCAGATTGGGTCGAAAAGTCTAACGATGCTGCGAGAACGACGTGGTAGCATTGTTTATTTAACAGAGATAGAATCGGTGCTCGGAATGGTTCTGGGGGCCTCGATCGGACATTCCCGATATTACTGCCCCGAGTTTGTCTCCGATTTTATCTTACTTCCGTACAGATTGGATCGGGAAGTCTGACGATGCTGCGAAAACGACGGTAGGACATTTGTTTATTTAACAAAGATGAAATCGGTGCTCGGAAGGGTTCTCGGGGCCTCGATCGGACATTCCCGATATTACTGCCCCGAAATTGTCTCCGATTTTATTTTACTTCCGGTCAGATTGGGTAGAGAAGTCTGACGATGCTGCGAAAACGACGGTAGGAGCATTGTTTATTTAACAAACATAAAATCGGTCCTCGGAATGGTTCTCGGGACCTCGATCGGACATTCCCGATATTACTACCCTGAGTTCGACTCCGATTTTATCTTACTTCCGGTCAGATTGGGTCGACAAGTCGATGCTGCGAAAACGACGTTAGGAGTATTGTTTATTTAACAAAGATAAAATCGGTGCTCGGAATGGTTCCCATGGCCTCGATCGGAAATTCCCCATTTACTGCCCCGAATCCGTCTCCGAATTTATCTTACTTCCTGTCAGATGAAGTCGAGAAGTCTGACGATGCTGCGAGAATGACGGTAGGAACTTTGTTTATTTAACAAAGATAAAATCGGTACTGGAATGGTTCTCGGGGGCTCGATCGGACATTCCCGATATTACTGCCCCGAGTTCGTCTCCGATTTTATCTTACTTCCGGTTAGATGGCGTCGAGAAGTCGGACGATGCTGCGAAAACGACGGTGGGAGCCTCGTTCATTTAACAAAGATAAAACCGGGGCTCGGAATGGTTCCCGTGGCCTCGATCGGACATGCCCGATGTTAGGGCCACGAATCCGTCTTCGATTTTATCTTACTTCCGGTCAGATTGCGTAAGTTAGTCTGACGATGCTGCAAAAAAGACGGAAGGAGCATTGTTTATTTAGCAAAGATAAAATCGGTGCTCGGAATGGGTCCCAGGGCCTCGATCGGACATTCCCCATATTACTGCTCCGAATCCGTCTCCGATTTTATCTTACTTCGGGTCAGATTGAGTTGAGAAGTCTGACGATGCTGCGAGAACGACGGTAGGAGATGTGTTTATTTAACAAAGATGAAATCGGTACTCGGAACGGTTCTCGGAGCCTCGATCGGACATTCCCGATATTACTACCCTGAGTTCGTCTTCGGTTTATGTTACTTCCGGTCAGATTTGGTCGACAAGTCGATGCTGCGAAAACGACGTTAGGAGCATTGTTTATTTAACAAAGATAAAATCGGTGCTCGGAATGGTTCCCGTGGCCTCGATCGGACATTCCCGATATTACTGCCACGAATCCGTCTCCGATTTTATCTTACTTCCCGTCAGATTGGGTAAGGAAGTCTGACGATGCTGCGAAGACGATGGTCGGAGCAGTATCTATTTAACAAAGATAAAATCCGCACTCGGAATGGTTTTCGGGGCCTCGATCGGACAATCCCGGTATTACTGCCCCGAGTATGTCTCCGATTTTATCTTACTTCCGGTCAGATTGGGTCGAGAAGTCTGACGATGCTGCGAAAAGGACGGTGGCAGCATTGTTTATTTAACAAAGATAAAATCGGTGCTCGGAATGGTTCCCGTGGCCTCGATCGGAAATTCCCGATATTACTGCCACGAATCCGTCTCCGATTTTATCTTACTTCCGGTCAGATTGGGTAAGGAAGTCTGACGATGCTGCGAAAACGATGGCAGAAGCTTCGTTTATTAAACAAAGACAAAATCGGTGCTCGGAATGGTTCCCGTGGCCTCGATCGGACATTCCCGATATTACTGCCCCGATTTCGAGTCCGATTTCATTTTACTTCCGGTCAGATTGGGTCGAGAAGTCTGACGATGGTGCGAGAACGACGATAGGAGCATTGATTATTTAACAAAGACGAAATCGGTGCTCGGAATGGTTCCCGTGGCCTGGATCGGACATTCCCGATATTACTGCCCCGAATTCGTTTACGATTTAATATTACTTCCGGTCAGATTGAGTCGACAAGTCTGACGATGCTGCGAGAACGACGGTAGGAGATTTGTTTAGTTAACAAAGATAAAATCGGAGCTCGGAATGGTTCTCGGGGCCTCGGTCGGACATTCCCGATATTACTACCCCGAATTCGTCTCCGATTTTATCTTACTTCCGATCAGATTGGGTAAGGAAGTCTGACGATGCTGCGAAAACGATGGCAGAAGCATTGTTTATTTAACAAAGAGAAAATCGGTACTCAGAATGATTCTCGGGGCCTCGATCAGACATTCCTGATGTTACAACCCTGAAGTCGTCTCCGATTTTATCTTACTTCCGGTCAGATTCGGTAAGGAAGTCTGACAATTCTGCAAAAACGATGATAGGAGCATAGTTTATTTAACAAAGATAAAATCGGTACTCGGAATCGTTCTCGGTGCCTCGATCGGACGTTTCCGATATTACTGCCTCGACTTCGTCTCCGATTTTATCTTACTTCCGGTCAGATTGGGTCGAGAAGTCTGACGAAGGTGCGAGAACGACGGTAGGAGCATTGTTTATTTAACAAAGATAAAATCTGTACTCGGAATGGTTCCCGTGGCCTCGATCGCACATTCCCGATATTACTACCCCGAATTCGTCCCCGATTTTATGTTACTTCCGGTCAGATTGGGTCGAGAAGTCCGACGATGGTGCGAGAACGATGGTAGAAGCATTGTTTATTTAACAAAGATAAAATCAGTCGTCGGACTGGTTCTCGGGCATCGATCGGATATTCCCGATATTACTACCCCGAATTCGTCTCCGATTTTATTTTACTTCCGGTCAGATTGGGTCGAAAAGTCTAACGATGCTGCGAGAACGACGTGGTAGCATTGTTTATTTAACAGAGATAGAATCGGTGCTCGGAATGGTTCTGGGGGCCTCGATCGGACATTCCCGATATTACTGCCCCGAGTTTGTCTCCGATTTTATCTTACTTCCGTACAGATTGGATCGGGAAGTCTGACGATGCTGCGAAAACGACGGTAGGACATTTGTTTATTTAACAAAGATGAAATCGGTGCTCGGAAGGGTTCTCGGGGCCTCGATCGGACATTCCCGATATTACTGCCCCGAAATTGTCTCCGATTTTATTTTACTTCCGGTCAGATTGGGTAGAGAAGTCTGACGATGCTGCGAAAACGACGGTAGGAGCATTGTTTATTTAACAAACATAAAATCGGTCCTCGGAATGGTTCTCGGGACCTCGATCGGACATTCCCGATATTACTACCCTGAGTTCGACTCCGATTTTATCTTACTTCCGGTCAGATTGGGTCGACAAGTCGATGCTGCGAAAACGACGTTAGGAGTATTGTTTATTTAACAAAGATAAAATCGGTGCTCGGAATGGTTCCCATGGCCTCGATCGGAAATTCCCCATTTACTGCCCCGAATCCGTCTCCGAATTTATCTTACTTCCTGTCAGATGAAGTCGAGAAGTCTGACGATGCTGCGAGAATGACGGTAGGAACTTTGTTTATTTAACAAAGATAAAATCGGTACTGGAATGGTTCTCGGGGGCTCGATCGGACATTCCCGATATTACTGCCCCGAGTTCGTCTCCGATTTTATCTTACTTCCGGTTAGATGGCGTCGAGAAGTCGGACGATGCTGCGAAAACGACGGTGGGAGCCTCGTTCATTTAACAAAGATAAAACCGGGGCTCGGAATGGTTCCCGTGGCCTCGATCGGACATGCCCGATGTTAGGGCCACGAATCCGTCTTCGATTTTATCTTACTTCCGGTCAGATTGCGTAAGTTAGTCTGACGATGCTGCAAAAAAGACGGAAGGAGCATTGTTTATTTAGCAAAGATAAAATCGGTGCTCGGAATGGGTCCCAGGGCCTCGATCGGACATTCCCCATATTACTGCTCCGAATCCGTCTCCGATTTTATCTTACTTCGGGTCAGATTGAGTTGAGAAGTCTGACGATGCTGCGAGAACGACGGTAGGAGATGTGTTTATTTAACAAAGATGAAATCGGTACTCGGAACGGTTCTCGGAGCCTCGATCGGACATTCCCGATATTACTACCCTGAGTTCGTCTTCGGTTTATGTTACTTCCGGTCAGATTTGGTCGACAAGTCGATGCTGCGAAAACGACGTTAGGAGCATTGTTTATTTAACAAAGATAAAATCGGTGCTCGGAATGGTTCCCGTGGCCTCGATCGGACATTCCCGATATTACTGCCACGAATCCGTCTCCGATTTTATCTTACTTCCCGTCAGATTGGGTAAGGAAGTCTGACGATGCTGCGAAGACGATGGTCGGAGCAGTATCTATTTAACAAAGATAAAATCCGCACTCGGAATGGTTTTCGGGGCCTCGATCGGACAATCCCGGTATTACTGCCCCGAGTATGTCTCCGATTTTATCTTACTTCCGGTCAGATTGGGTCGAGAAGTCTGACGATGCTGCGAAAAGGACGGTGGCAGCATTGTTTATTTAACAAAGATAAAATCGGTGCTCGGAATGGTTCCCGTGGCCTCGATCGGAAATTCCCGATATTACTGCCACGAATCCGTCTCCGATTTTATCTTACTTCCGGTCAGATTGGGTAAGGAAGTCTGACGATGCTGCGAAAACGATGGCAGAAGCTTCGTTTATTAAACAAAGACAAAATCGGTGCTCGGAATGGTTCCCGTGGCCTCGATCGGACATTCCCGATATTACTGCCCCGATTTCGAGTCCGATTTCATTTTACTTCCGGTCAGATTGGGTCGAGAAGTCTGACGATGGTGCGAGAACGACGATAGGAGCATTGATTATTTAACAAAGACGAAATCGGTGCTCGGAATGGTTCCCGTGGCCTGGATCGGACATTCCCGATATTACTGCCCCGAATTCGTTTACGATTTAATATTACTTCCGGTCAGATTGAGTCGACAAGTCTGACGATGCTGCGAGAACGACGGTAGGAGATTTGTTTAGTTAACAAAGATAAAATCGGAGCTCGGAATGGTTCTCGGGGCCTCGGTCGGACATTCCCGATATTACTACCCCGAATTCGTCTCCGATTTTATCTTACTTCCGATCAGATTGGGTAAGGAAGTCTGACGATGCTGCGAAAACGATGGCAGAAGCATTGTTTATTTAACAAAGAGAAAATCGGTACTCAGAATGGTTCTCGGGGCCTCGATCAGACATTCCTGATGTTACAACCCTGAAGTCGTCTCCGATTTTATCTTACTTCCGGTCAGATTCGGTAAGGAAGTCTGACAATTCTGCAAAAACGATGATAGGAGCATAGTTTATTTAACAAAGATAAAATCGGTACTCGGAATCGTTCTCGGTGCCTCGATCGGACGTTTCCGATATTACTGCCTCGACTTCGTCTCCGATTTTATCTTACTTCCGGTCAGATTGGGTCGAAAAGTCTGACGAAGGTGCGAGAACGACGGTAGGAGCATTGTTTATTTAACAAAGATAAAATCTGTACTCGGAATGGTTCCCGTGGCCTCGATCGCACATTCCCGATATTACTACCCCGAATTCGTCCCCGATTTTATGTTACTTCCGGTCAGATTGGGTCGAGAAGTCCGACGATGGTGCGAGAACGATGGTAGAAGCATTGTTTATTTAACAAAGATAAAATCAGTCGTCGGACTGGTTCTCGGGCATCGATCGGATATTCCCGATATTACTACCCCGAATTCGTCTCCGATTTTATTTTACTTCCGGTCAGATTGGGTCGAAAAGTCTAACGATGCTGCGAGAACGACGTGGTAGCATTGTTTATTTAACAGAGATAGAATCGGTGCTCGGAATGGTTCTCGGGGCCTCGATCGGACATTCCCGATATTACTGCCCCGAGTTTGTCTCCGATTTATCTTACTTGCGGTCAGATCAAGTCGAGAAGTCTGACGATGCTGGAAGAACGACGGGAGGAGCTTTGTTTATTTAACAAAGATAAAATCGGGGCGCGGAATGGTTCCCGGGTTCTCGATCGGACATTTCCGATATTACCCCACAATCGTCTCCGGTTTGATCTTACTTAAGGTCAGATTGGGTAAGGAAATATGACGATGCTGCGAAGACGATGGTCGGAGCAGTGTCTATTTAACAAAGATAAAATCCGTACTCGGAATGGTTCTCGGGGTCTCGATCGGACGATCCCGATATTACTGCCCCGAGTTTGTCTCCGATTTTATCTTTCTTCCGGTCAGATTGGGTCGAGAAGTCTGACGATGCTGCAAAACGACGGTGGGAGCATTGCTTATTTAACAAAGATAAAATCGGTGCTCGGAATGGTTCCCGTGGCCTCGATCGCACATTCCCGATATAACTACCCCGAATTCGTCTCCGATTTTATCTTACTTCCGGTCAGATTCGGTCGAGAAGACTAACGATGCTACGAGAACGACGGTAGGAGGTTTGTTTATTCAACAAAGATAACATCGGTCCTCGGAATGGTTCTCGGGGCCACGATCGTACATTCCCGATATTACTAGTCCGAATTCGTCTCCGGTTTTATCTTACTTCCGGTCAGATTGGGTAAGGAAGTCTGACTATGCTGCGAAAACGATGGTAGAAGCATTGTTTATTTAACAAAGAAAAAATCGGTCCTCGGAATGGTTCTCGGGGTCTCGATCGGACATTCCCGATATTACTACCCCGAATTCATGTCCGATTTTATTTTCTATCCGGTCAGATTGGGTGAGGAAGTCTGATGATGCTGCAAAAACGAAGGTCGGAGCATTGTTTATTTAACAAAGAAAAAATCCGTCCTCGGAATGCTTCTCGGGGCCTCGATCGGACATTCCCGATATTACTACGCCGAAATCGTCTCCGATTTTATCTTACATCCGGTCAGATTGGGTAAGGAAGTCTGACGATGCTGCGAGAACGACGGTAAGAGCTTTGTTTATTTAACAAAGATAAAATCGGTTCTCGGGATGGTTCCCGTGGCATCGATCGGAAATTCCCGATATTACGGCCACGAATCCGTCTCCGAATATATCTTACTTCCGGGGAGATTGGGTAAGGAAGTCTGACGATTTTGCAAAAACGACGCAAGCAGCATTGTTTATTTAACAAAGATAAAATCGGTGCTCGGAATGGTTCCCGGGGCCTCGATCGGACAATCCCGATATTACTGCCCTGAAGCCGTGCTCGATTTTATCTTACTCCGATCAGATTTGGGAAGGAAGTCTGACGATGCTGCGAAAACGATCGTAGGAGCATTGTTTATTTAACAAAGATAAAATCGGTGCCCGGAATGGTTCTCGGGGCCTTGATTGGACATTCCCGATATTACTGCCCCGAGTGCGTCTCCGATTTTATCTTACTTCCGGTCAGATTGGGTCGAGAAGTCGATGCTGCGAAAACGACGGTAAGAGCATCGTTTATTTAACAAAGATAATATCGGTGCTCGGACTGTTTCCCGTGGCCTCGATCGGACATTCCCGACAATATTACCCCGAATTTGTCTGCGATTTTATCTTACTTCCGGTCAGATTGAGTCGAGAAGTCTAACGATGTTGCGAGAACGACGGTAAGAGCTTTGTTTTTTTCCCAAAGATAAAATCGGTGCCCGGAATTCTACTCGGGGCCTCAGTCGGACATTGCCGATATTACTGGACCGAATTCGTCTCCGATTTTATCTTACTTCCGTTCAGATTGGGTAAGGAAGTCTGACGATGCTGCAAAAACGACAGTAGGAGCATTGTTTATTTAACAAAATTAAAATCGTCGATCGAAATGGTTCCCGGGGCCTCGATCGGACAGTCCCGATAATACTGCCCCGAATTTGTCTCCGATTTTATCTTACTTCCGGTCAGTTTGGGTGGAGAAGTCTAACGATGCCGCGAGAACGACGGTAAGAGGTTTGTTTATTCAACAAAGATAACATCGGTCCTCGGAATGGTTCTCGGGGCCTCGATCGGACGTTCCCGATATTACTACCACGAATTCGTCTCCGATTTTATTTTACTTCCGGTCAGATTGGGTACTGAAGTCTGACGCTGCTGCAAAAACGACGGAAGGAGCATTGTTCATTTAACAAAGATAAAATCGGTGCTCGGAAGCGCTCCCGGGGCCTCGATCGGACATATCCGATATTACTGCTCCGAATTCGTCTCGGATTTTACCTTACTTCCGGTCAGATTGAGTCCAGAAGTCTGACGATGCTGCGAGAAAGATGGTAGGAGCATTGTTTATTTAACAAAGATAAAATCGGTGCTCGGAATAGTTCTAGGGGCCTCGATCAGACATTCCCGATATTACTGCCCCGAGTTTGTCTCCGATTTTATGTTACTTCCGGTCAGATTGGGTCGAGGAGTCTGACGATGGTGCGTGAACGACGATAGGAGCATTGGACATTTAACAAAAATGAAATCGGTGCTCGGACTGGTTCCCGTTGCCTGGATCGGCCATTCCCGATACAACTGCCCCGAATGCGTTTCCGATTTTATATTACTTCCGGTCAGATTGAGTCGAGAAGTCTAACGATGCTGCGAGAACGACGGTATGATCTTTGTTTATTTAACAAAGATGAAATCGGTGCTCGGAATGGTTCTCGGGGCCTCAGTCAGACATTCCCGATATTACTACCCCGAATTCATCTCCGATTTTATCTTACATCCGATCAGATTGGGTGAGGAAGTCTGACGATGCTGCGAAATCGATGGCAGAAGCATTGTTTATTTAACAAAGAGAAACTCGGTACTCAGAATGGTACTCTGGGCCTCGATCAGACATTCCCGATATTACAATCCTGAATTCGTCGCCGATTTCATCTTACTTCCGGTCAGATTCGGTAAGGAAGTCAGACAATGCTGCGAAAAGTATGGTAGGAGCATTGTTTATTTAACAAAGATAAAATCAGTACTCGGAATGGTTCTCGGGGCCTCGTTCGGACATTTCCGATATTACTGCCCCGAGTTCGTGTCCGATTTTATCTTACTTCCTGTCAGATTGGGTCGAGAAGTCTGACGATGGTGCGAGAACGACGGTAGGAGCATTGTTTATTTAACAAAGATAAAATCAGTCGTCGGAATGGTTCTCGGGGCCTCGATTGGACATTCCCGATATTACTACCCCGAATTCGTCTCCGATTTTATCTTACTTCTGGTCAGGTTGGGTAAGGAAGTATGACGATGCTGCGACAACGATGGTGGGAGCATTGTATAATTAACAAAGAGAAAATCGGTACTCGGAATGGTTCTCGGGGCCTTGATCGGATATTCCCGATATTACTGCCCCGAGTTTGTCTCCAATTTTATCTAACTTCCGGTCAGATTTGGTCGAGAAGTCTCACGATGCTGCGAAAACGACGGTGGGAGCATTGTTTATTTAACAAAGACAAAGTCCGTGCTCGGAATCGTTCCAGTGGTCTCGATCGGAAATTCCCGATATTACTGCCCCGATTTCGTCTCCGATTTTATTTTACTTCCGGTCAGATTGGGTCGAGAAGTCGGACGATGGTGCGAGAACGACGGTAGGAGCATTGTTTATATAACAAAATTACAATCTTCGATCGAAATGGTTCCCGGGGCCTCGATCGGACATTCCCGATAAGACTGCCCCGAATTTGTCTCCGATTTTATCTTTCTTCCGGTCAGATTCGGTCGAGAAGTCTAACGATGCTGCGAGAACGACGGTAGGAGGTTAGTTTATTCAACAAAGATAACATCGGTCCTCGGAATGGTTCTCGGGGCCACGATCGTACATTCCCGATATTACTACCCCGAATTCGTCTCCGGTTTTATCTTACTTCCGGTCAGATTGGGTATGGAATTCTGACGCTGCTGCGAAAACGATGGTAGAAGCATTGTTTATTTAACAAAGAAAAAATCGGTCCTCGGAATGGTTCTCGGGGTCTCGATCGGACATTCCCGATATTACTACCCCGAATTCGTGTCCGATTTTATCTTCTATCCGGTCAGATTGGGTGAGGAAGTCTGATGATGCTGCAAAAACCAAGGTCGGAGCATTGTTTATTTAACAACGAAAAAATCAGTCCTCGGAATGGTTCTCGGGGCCTCGATCGGACATTCCCGATATTACTACTCCGAAATCGTCTCCGATTTTATCTTACATCCGGTCAGATTGGGTAAGGACGTCTGACGATGCAGCGAGAACGACGGTAAGAGTTTTGTTTATTTAACAATCATAAAATCGGTTCTCGGGATGGTTCCCGTGGTTTCGATCGGAAATTCCCGATATTACGGCCACGAATCCGTCTCCGATTATATCTTACTTCCGGGGAGATTGGGTAAGGAAGTCTGACGATGTTGCAAAAACGACGGAAGCAGCATTGTTTATTTAACAAACATAAAATCGGTGCTCGGAATGGTTCCCGGGGCCTCGATCGGACAATCCCGATATTACTGCCCTGAAGTCATGCTCGATTTTATCTTACTCCGATCAGATTTGGGAAGGAAGTCTGACGATGCTGCGAAAACGATGGTAGGAGCATTGTTTATTTAACAAAGATAAAATCGGTGCCCGGAATGGTTCTCGGGGCCTTGATTGGACATTCCCGATATTACTGCCCCGACTGCGTCTCCGATTTTATCTTACTTCCGGTCAGATTGGGTCGAGAAGTCGATGCTGCGAAAACGACGGTAAGAGCATCGTTTATTTAACAAAGATAATATCGGTGCTCGGAATGTTTCCCGTGGCCTAGATCGGACATTCCCGACAATACTACCCCGAATTCGTCTGCGATTTTATCTTACTTCCGGTCAGATTGAGTCGAGAAGTCTAACGATGTTGCGAGAACGACGGATAGAGCTTTGTTTATTTCACAAAGATAAAATCGGTGCTCGGAATGGTTCCCGGGGCCTCAGTCGGACATTTCCGATAATACTGGACCGAATTCGTCTCCGATTTTATCTTACTTACGTTCATATTGGGTAAGAAAGTCTGACGATGCTGCAAAAACTACGGTAGGAGCATTGTTTATTTAACAAAATTAAAATCGTCGATCGAAATGGTTCCCGGGGCCTCGATCGGACAATCCCGATAATACTGCCCCGAATTTGTCTCCGATTTTATCTTACTTCCGGTGAGTTTGGGTGGAGAAGTCTAACGATGCTGCGAGAACGACGGTAAGAGGTTTGTTTATTCAACAAAGATAACATCGGTCCTCGGAATGGTTCTCGGGGCCTAGATCGGACATTCCCGATATTACTACTCCGAATTCGTCTCCGATTTTATTTTACTTCCGGTCAGATTGGGTAATGAAGTCTGACGCTGCTGCAAAAACGACGGAAGGAGCATTGTTCATTTAACAAAGATAAAATCGGTGCTCGGAAGCGCTCCCGGGGCCTCGATCGGACATATCCGATATTACTGCTCCGAATTCGTCTCGGATTTTACCTTACTTCCGGTCAGATTGAGTCCAGAAGTCTGACGATGCTGCGAGAAAGATGGTAGGAGCTTTCATTGTTTAACAAAGATAAAATCGGTGCTGGGAATGGTTCTCGGGGCCTCGGTCGGACATTCCAGATATTATGGCCCCGAATTCATCTCCCATTTTGTCTTACTTCCGGTCAGATTGAGTCGAGAATTCTAACAATGCTGCGAGAAGGACGGTAGGAGAATTGTCTATTCAACAAAGATAAAATCGGTGATCGGAATGGTTCCCGGGGCCTCGATTGGAAATTCCCGATATTACTGCCCTGAATTTGTCTCCGATTTTATCTTAATTCCGGTCAGATTGGGTAAGGAAGTCTGACAATGATGCGAAAACGATGGTAGGAGCATTGTTTATTTAACAAAGATAAAATCGGTACTCAGAATTGTTCTCGGGGCCTCGATCGGACACTCCCGATATTAGCACCCCGAATTCGTCTCCGATTTTATCGTACTTTCGGTCAGATTGGGTAAGGAAGTCTGACAATGCTGCGAAAACGATGGTAGGAGCATTGTTTATTGAACGAAGATAAAATCGGTACTCAGAATGTTTCTCGGTGCCTCGATCGGACACTCCCGATATTACTGCCCCGAATTTATCTCCGATTTTATTTTACTTCCGGTCAGATTGGGTAAGGGAGTATGACGATGTTGCGAAAACGATGGTAGGAGCATTCTTTATTTAACAAAGATAAAATCAGTACTCGAAATGGTTCTCGGGGCCTCAATCGGGGATTCCCGATATTTTTGCCCCGAGTTTGTCTCCGATTTTATCGTACTTCCGGTCAGACTGGGTCGAGAAGTCTGACGATCGTGCGAGAACGACGGTAGGAGCATTCTTAATTTAACAAAGATAACATCGGTGCTCGGAATGCTTTCCGGGGCCACGATCGGAAATTCCCGATATTACTGCGCCGAATTTGTCTCCGATTTTGTCTTATTTCCGGTCAGATTGCGTCGTGAATTCTGACGATGCCGCGAGAACGACGGTAGGAGCTTTGTTTATTTAACAAACATAAAATCGGTGCTCGGAATAGTTCTCGGTGCCTCGGTCGGACATTCCCGATATTTCTGCCCTGAATTCGTCTCCGATGTTATCTTACTTCCGGTGAGATTGGGTCGAGAAGTCTGACGATGCTGCGGGAACGACGGTAGGAGCTCTGTTTACTTAACAAAGATAAAATCGGGCTTCAGAATGGATTTCGGAGCCTCGATTCGCACACTCCCGAAATTACTACCCCGAATTCGTCTCCGATTTTATTTTCCTTCCGGTCAGATTGGGTAAGGGAGTATGACGATGTTGCGAAAACGATGGTAGGAGCATTCTTTTTTTAACAAAGATAACATCAGTACTCGAAATGGTTCTCGGGGCCTCGATCGGCGTTCCGGATATTTTTGCCCCGATTTTCACTTACTTCCGGTCAGATTGGGTCGAGAAGTCTGACGATCGTGCGAGAACGACGGTAGGAGCATTCTTTATTTAACAAAGATAACATCGGTGCTCGGACCGCTTTCCGGGGCCACGATCGGACATTCCCGATATTACTGAGCCGAATTTGTCTCCGATTTTATTTTACTTCCGGTCAGATTGGGTCGTGAAGTCTGACGATGCCGCGAGAACGACGGTAGGAGCGTTGTTTATTCAACAAAGATAAAATCGGTGCTCGGATTAGTTCTCGGGGCCTCGGTCGGACATTCCCGATATTTCTGCCCTGAATTCGTCTCCGATGTTATCTTACTTCCGGTGAGATTGGGGCGAGAAGTCTGACGATGCTGCGGGAACGACAGTAGGAGCTCTGTTTACTTAACAAAGATAAAATCGGTCTTCGGAATGGATTTCGGGGCCGCGATTGCACATTCCCGATATTACTACCCCGAATTCTTCTCCGATTTTCTCTTACTTCCGGTCAGATTGGGTAAGGAAGTCTGTCAATGCTGCGAAAACGATGGTAGGAGCATTGTGTATTTAACAACGATAAAATCGGTACTCGGAATGGTTCTCGGGGCCTCGATCGGCCATTCCCGATATTACTGGCCCGAGTTTGTCTCTGATTTTATCTTACTTCCGGTGAGATTGGGTCGAGAAGTCATGCTGCGAAAACGACAGTAGGAGCATTGTTTATTTAACAAAGATAGAGGCGGTCCTCGGAATGATTCCCGTGGCCTCGATCGGACATTCCCGATATTACTGCCGCGAATTCGTCTCCGATTTTATCTTACTTCCGGTCAGATTGAGTCGAGACGTCTAACGATGTTGCGAGAACGACGGTAAGAGCTTTGTTTATTTAACAAAGATAAAATCGGTGTTCGGAATGGTTCCCGTGGCTTCGATCGGAAATTCCCGATATTACTGCCACGAATCCGTCCCCGATTTTTTCTCACTTCTGGTCAGATTGGGTAAGGAAGTCTGACGATGCTGCAAAAACGACAAAAGGAGCATTGTTTATTTAACAAAGATAAAATCGGTGCTCGGAATGTTTCACGTGGCCTCGATCGGACATTCTCGATATTGCTGCCCCGAATTCGTCTCCGATTTTACCTTTCTTCCGGTCAGATTGAGTCCAGAAGTCTCATGATGCTGCGAGAACGACGGTAGGAGCTTTGTTTATTTAACAAAGATAAAATCGGTGCTCGGAATGGTTCTCGGGGCCTCGGTCAGACTTTCCCGATATTACTGCTTCGTATTCGTCTGCGATTTTATCTCACTTCCGGTCAGATTGGGTCGAGAAGTCTGACGATGCTGCGAAAACGACGGTAGGAGGATTGTTTATTTAACCAAGATACAATCGGTGATCGGAATGGTTCCCGGGGCCTCGATCGGACATTCCCGATATCACTACGTCTAATCCGTCTCCGATTTTATTTTACTTCCGGTCAGATTGGGTAAGGGCGTCTGACGATTCAGCGAAAACGGTTGTAGGAGCATTTTTTATTCAACAAAGATAGAATCGATGCTCGGAATGGTTCTCGGGGCCTCGATCGGACATTCCCGATATTACTGCCCCGAATTTGTCTCCGATTTTAGCTTACTTGCGGTCAGATTGGGTAAGGAGGTCTGGCGATGCTGCGAAAAGGATGGTAGAAGTATTGTCTATTTAACAAACATAAAATCGGTACTCCGAATGGTTCTCGGGGCTTCGATCGGACATTCCCGATTTTACTGCCCCGAGTTTGTCTCCTATTTTATCTTACTTCCGGTCAGATTGGGCCGGGAAGTCTGACGATGCTGCGAAGACGTCGGTAGGAGCATTATTTATTTAACAAAAATAAAATTGGCGATCGAAATGATTCCCGGGGCCTCGATCGAGCATTCCCGATATCACTACCTGTAGTCCGTCTCCGATTTTCTCCTACTTCCGCTCAGATTGGGTAAGGAAGTCTGACGATGCTGCGAAAACGATGCTCGAAGCACTGTCTATTTAACAAACATAAAAGCGGTACACCGAATGGTTCTCGAGGCCTCGATCGGACATTCCCGATATCACTACCTCTAATCCGTCACCGATTTTGTCTTACTTCCGGTCAGGTTGGGTAATGACGTCTGACGATGCAGCGAAAACGGTTGTAGGAGCATTGTTTATTTAACAAATATAGAATCCGTGCTCGGAATGGTTCTCGGGGCCTCGTTTGGACATTCTCGATATTACTGCCCCGAGTTCGTCTCCGATTTTATCGTACTTCCGGTCAGATTGAGTCGAGAAGTCGATGCTACGAAAACGACAGTAGGATTATTGTTTATTTAACAAAGATAAAATCGGTGTTCGGAATGGTTCCCGTGGCCTCGATCGGACATTCCCGATATTACTGCCCCGTATTCGTCGCCCATTTTTTCTTACTTCCGGTCAGATTGAATCGAGAAGTCTAACGATGCGGTGAGAAGGACGGTAGCAGCTTTGATTAATCAACAAAGTTACAATCGGTGCTCGGAATGGTTCTCGGGGCCTCGATCGGACATTCCCGATATTACTACCCCGACTTCGTCTCCGATTTATGGTACTTCCGGTTAGATTGGGTCGAGAAGTCTGACGATGCTGCGAAATCGACGGTAAGAGCATTGTATATTTATCGAACATGAAATCGGTGCTCGGAATGATTATCGTGACCTCGATCGGACATTCCCGATATTACTGCCCCGGATTCGTCTCCAATTTTATCTAACTTCCGGTCAGATTGGGTAAGGAAGTCTGACAATGCTGCGAAAACGATGGTAGGAGCATTGTTTATTGAACAAAGATAAAATCGGTACTCAGAATGTTTCTCGGTGCCTCGATCGGACACTCCCGATATTACTGCCCCGAATTTGTCTCCGATTTTATCTTACTTCCGGTCAGATTGGGTAAGGAAGTCTGACGATGCTGCGAAACCGACGGTAGAAGCATTGTTTATTCAACAAAGATAAAATCGAACCTCGGGATGGTTCTCGGAGCCTCGATTCGGACATTCGCGATATTACTACCCCGAATTCGTCTCCGATTTTATTTTCCTTCCGGTCAGATTGGGTAAGGGAGTACGACGATGTTGCGAAAACGATGGTAGGAGCATTCTTTATTTAACAAAGATAAAATCAGTACTCGAAATGGTTCTCGGGGCCTCGATCGGGGATTCCCGATATTTTTGCCCCGAGTTTGTCTCCGATTTTATCTTACTTCCGGTCAGACTGGGTCAAGAAGTCAAACGATCGTGCGAGAACGACGGTAGGGGCATTCTTAATTTAACAAAGATAACATCGGTGCTCGGAATGCTTTCCGGGGCCACGATCGGACATTCCCGATATTACTGCGCCGAATTTGTCTCCGATTTTGTCTTATTTCCGGTCAGATTGGGCCGTGAATTCTGACGATGCCGCGAGAACGACGGTAGGAGCTTTGTTTATTTAACAAAGATAAAATCGGTGCTCGGAATAGTTCTCGGGGCCTCGGTCGGACATTCCCGATATTTCTGCCCTGAATTCGTCTCCGATGTTATCTTACTTCCGGTGAGATTGTGTCGAGAAGTCTGACGATGCTGCGGGAACGACGGTAAGAGCTCTGTTTACTTAACAAAGATAAAATCGGGCTTCAGAATGGATTTCGGAGCCTCGATTCGCTCATTACCGAAATTACTACCCCGAATTCGTCTCCGATTTTATTTTCCTTCCGGTCAGATTGGGTAAGGGAGTATGACGATGTTGCGAAAACGATGGTAGGAGCATTCTTTTTTTAACGAAGATAAAATCAGTACTCGAAATGGTTCTCGGGGCCTCGATCGGCATTCCCGATATTATTGCCCCGATTTTAACTTACTTTCGGTCAGATTGGGTCGAGAAGTCTGACGATCGTGCGAGAACGACGGTAGGAGCTTTGTTTATTTAACAAAGAAAAAATCGGTGCTCGGAATAGTTCTCGGGGCCTCGGTCGGACATTCCCGATATTTCTGCCCTGAATTTGTCTCCGATGTTATCTTACTTCCGGTGACATTGGGTCGAGAAGTCTGACGATGCTGCGGGAACGACGGCAGGAGCTCTGTTTACTTAACAAATATAAAATCGGTCTTCGGAATGGATTTCGGGGCCTCGATTGCACGTTCCCGATATTACTACCCCGAATTTTTCTCCGAATTTCTCTTACTTCCGGTCAGATTGGGTAAGGAAGTCTGTCAATGCTGCGAAAACGATGGTAGGAGCATTGTGTATTTAACAACGATAAAATCGGTACTCGGAATGGTTCTCGGGGCCTCGATCGGGCATTCCCGATATTAGTGGCCCGAGTTCGTCTCTGATTTTATCTTACTTCCGGTGAGATTGGGTCGAGAAGTCATGCTGCGAAAACGACAGTAGGAGCATTGTTTATTTAACAAAGATAGAATCGGTCCTCGGAATGATTCCAGTGGCCTCGATCAGTAGTGTAATGGTACCAGTTCTAAATCAAGATTCCTACTACCGACATTTACCGACATAGTTGAGAAACGAACCAAAAAATGGTTGATTTCTGAGTTATCGGCGGATGGTCGGGTAGGGGTTTGATTTAGAACTGGTACCATGATCGACTGTCGATGTCTGTACTTACCGACCGATGGTAGGGCTGCACTGCTTACCGACTGATGGTGATGCTCACCTGCTTACCGACCGATGGTAGGGCTCACCTGCTTACCGACCGATGGTGGTGAGTCCCTCTTCGCCGAGAATGGAATTCGGCGGAATGGGGGGGGGGGGGGGTAAACACGGGGACACACGTCCGATTACTAGCGAGGCCGCGCAACGACTGACAAAGAGTCGAAGTGCTTTGTAGTAAAAGGGAGTTCCCCTCCCCTCCGCGGGAAGAGGGGGGGGGGGGGAAGAGTGGAGGGTCCGATTTCTCAGAAATTGTTTTAAACATTTGCGGGTGGTGAGTCATCGGGCGCTTGCCGTGGCTTGACAAAGCCCCCCCCCCCCCTCCACCCACCTCGCCGAGATGCGATAGTTTTGTTTATCGACGTGTTGAAACCGGCGAATTGAGGTGTTGAATGATTATTTTCCGAGAATTTATCATCGGCCGGAGACATTTGATAGCGTCAAAATGGCGGCGGGATTTCGTCAGATTTCTTTTCTACGAATATTTTTTTCACGTTTTGCGGGGGGGGGGGGGTAATCGAACGCGTGACATTTTTCCGCGCTCGGACCCTCGTGCCCTCGATGTGGGGGGGGGGGGGGGAGTACATAATCTCGCGATTCAAGATCGGACGCACACATGAGAAAGAACTACGTGCACACGAGTGAAAAAATGGAGTTCATCGATAAAATTGCCGATTTTCTGCCGACGAAGAAGCTCAGAGAGTTGTCGCCCGGGTCGGATTATATCATCACCAACATACGGACGGTCAACACTAAATTTGGCAAAAAACACGTCGTCGACATTCGCAACGAATTCAGCGTGTTTCTACCCGGAACGATCATCAAGGCGCTTGAGGCTGATTCGACAACATTCGAGAGCATGTTGGCAGCAGCGCATAGAGGAGATCTATGCATGGTCTATCGCGGCGGGAAATGTCACAGCCTGAAATTCGCGAATTCAGCAACATTCCAGCTGATGTTGGCAGCAGCGTACAAAAGAAATGTCTGCATAGCCTACATCGGCGGAAAGTTTATCGCATACGTTAAGGGTCACGAAAATCGAGAACAGCTAGCTCATATACTAAATATGAAAAATTATCTAGTAATTGAAACGTTGGACGCAGACTCTGAAGATATGGATGCATAATGCATAACGAAGGATACTATAAAGCATTTCAAGAAAAAATCATCTTGTGTTCAAGATTTAAAACTACGAGAAAGAGCGCCCACCGTCTCGCTGTTTGGAACTCGATCTTGTATATACAAACTCGACGTTCGAGCGCGTGCCGGCACACACACACACATGCGCGCGCGCGAGGTTGTATAGAGATTCCCTTCTTAAATACATTTGCGAGCTCTTCTGTATCGATATTTCAATTCGATTCATTGGGCAGTCTGGACCATGGACGATTGCGATAAAATTATCGACAAGTTGAGCGGTGCGAGGAACAATTTCTCTCACGTGGATAAGTGGCAAAAGTTCTGTGAGGTGCACGTCAAACTTTTGGGGCAAACGTTGAAAAAACCGGGGCTCAACGTCGGTCAAAAACTGAAAATACAATCGACAATAGCGAAATTGTTGTCGTTGAGGGAAAAAATCGTGCGTGGAGCAAGTGTAAGCAGCGCAGGTGTAAGCGGTGCTGGTGTGAGTGACGCTCGCGAAAAACTAAAGTGGGTCGATCTCGAGTCGGCATTCAAAAATCGAATAAAGACAGGCTCGATTGTGAATTTCGAGCACAAAGATGTGCAAAGTTTCCTCGAAGATGCGATGCGCGTGGTGGTTTCAAAACTGGACAAAATAGTGCGCGAAGAGGGTAACGTGAAGGTGAATGTGACCTTCGCGTGCAAATTTCACCTCATGAAGGTGAATGAAATCATTGAGGAGGAAAAGACATTTCAAACGACAAACGCGGTCATTCTACCATCGAGCGATATTGCCGAGTGGTTCATCGAGTGCGTCCAAGCAAAACTCTCCGCCAAAATCGAGGACTTCCAGGAAAAAGAGTCGGGTTGGACGTTACACGAAATCTCCCATCTACTTGTGAACATTAACAAGTACGAACCACTGCGAGGGAGCTTATCCACCTACACGCGTCTTCCGAGGGATATACAGATGAAACGGGCCGTCGTCAATATTCAAAACAATGACCCCTATTGTTTTCTCTGGTCCGTCACAGCAGCACTCTCTCCACCACCGAGGATGAATTCCGAACGTACGAGTTCTTATCCTCATTATAGTGAGATGCTCAACTACGAAGGCCTGGATTTCCCGATGAGTTTGTCAAAGATTGCAAAATTTGAGCAATCGAATGGCTTATCGATCCATGTGTATGGGATTGATGGTACGACAAAAGACGGCACGAGTAAAATTGTTCCGATATATCTGAGTAAGCAAATGTCGGATAAACCAACCATTCATCTACTCATGATCAAAGCGGAAATCGACGAAGAGGAGGAGGAGGACGAGGAGGAGGAGGAGGAGGAGGAGGATGCCGTTCCTAAGGTGTATCATCATTACGCGTGGATTAAAAACATGTCGCGACTATTGAATGCGCAGGTGTCGAGGGATGGACATCGCGTATGGATTTGCGACCGGTGTTTGTGTTACTTCAGCAGAGAAGAAATATTGCAGCGACATAAAGAGGACTGCCGTAATAATTGTCGTGTTACTTTTCCCGAAGGTACGAAAACAAAATTGAAATTCAAAAATTACCAGCACAAGGAGATAGTTCCGTTTGTAGTTTACGCAGATTTGGAATGTTTGCTCGAACCAGTCACAGCACCACAGGCTAACACTGTAAATTATCAGAAGCATACCCCTCACAGTATTGCCTACTATAAACATTGCAGTTTCAATGACGCTCTCTCGGAGTACAAGGCGTTTCGTGGAAAGAACTGTATCGAATGGTTCATGCGTGAATTAGAAGGACTGGCCGGCTCATTGCACGACATTTTTCAGACCATAGTACCAATGAAACCTTTGAGTAGCGACGAAAGTCGACGTTTCAAGTTGGCTGAAAATTGTCACATTTGTGAAAAACCATTTGCGCCGACAAACGTAAGAGTCCGAGATCATTGTCACTTTACGGGAAAATTCCGCGGCGCCGCTCACCAAGACTGTAATTTGAATTACAAAATTGCCCACGTAGTCCCGATAGTTTTTCACAACTTGTCCGGATATGACGCACACTTTTTGATTGTAGCATTGGCTCGAACCTTCGAAGGATCCATGAGTCTTTTGCCGATTAACAAGGAGAAATATATTTCTTTTTCGAAGCGCGTCAAAGGTACACGCGTGCAGTATCGATTCATCGACTCTTTGAGGTTCATGCCGAGCAGCATCGAAAAGTTAGCATCTTACCTGAAAAATGATCAAAAAATAGTAACACGCAAGCATTGCGCTAACGCCACGCAATTTGAATTGTTGACGCGAAAAGGTGTTTTTCCCTACGACTATGTGGACTCTTGGCTGCGACTCGATGAGACACAATTGCCTGCGAAAGATACATTTTTCTCCCGATTGAGTAATGAAGATATTTCGGCGGACGATTACGCGCACGCGTGCAAAGTTTGGACCGTCTTTAATCTCAAAACGTTGGGTGAATATTCCGACTTGTATTTGAAAACCGACGTACTCCTTCTGACAGATATTTTTGAGAATTTTCGACGAAATTGCATCAACACGTACGGCCTCGATCCATTGCACTATTTTACCGCACCCGGTCTATCGTTTGATGCGATGTTAAAATGTACCAGCGTAGAACTCGAACTCTTGCTCGACGTTGACATGTTAATGTTCATCGAGAAAGGTATTCGCGGTGGTGTAGCGCAGTGCTGCAATAGGTACGGGAAAGCGAATAATCGCTACATGCGTGATAACTTCAATCCAAACGAACCCGAGTCATACTTGATGTATTACGATGTCAATAACCTGTATGGTGCAGCTATGTGTGAGTCACTACCATTCGGCTCGTTCGCTTGGGTGGAAAGATTCGGGGAACGTATCGAGAGTATTCCCGACGACGCCGAAACGGGCTACATTTTCGAAGTCGATTTGGAGTATCCTCGAGAGTTACACGACACGCACAAAGATCTGCCTCTGTGCCCCGAACACTACGTCCCTCCTGGCAGCACTCAACGAAAACTAACGACCACACTGCTTCGAAAAGAAAAATACGTCATTCATTATAGAAATTTGAAGCAATGCTTGAAATTGGGATTGCGTCTCCTAAAAATTCACAGAGTCCTCAAATTCTCACAGCGCGCATGGCTGAAAAAATACATCGATATAAATACGGAATTGAGAAAGCAATCGAACAATGATTTTGAGAAAAATTTTTACAAACTCATGAACAACGCGGTCTTTGGTAAAACAATGGAAAATGTCAGGAAACATCGGGAAGTGCGACTCGTGACAAAGTGGAAGGGGCGGTGGGGAGCCGAAGCGCAGATTGCCAAGCCAACGTTCCATAGCTGCACCATATTTGACAAAGACATCGTTATTATCGAGCTCAATCAAGCATGCGTTCTATTCAACAAGCCTATATACACCGGATTTTCCATACTCGATATCTCCAAACTCTGGATTTATAATTTTCATTACAATTTCATGCGCGAAAGATTCGACGATCGAGCAAAATTATTGTATACAGACACTGATAGTCTCATCTATCACATCAGCGTGCCCGACATGTATGAAGAGATGAAGCGTGATATTGAGAAATTTGACACGTCTGATTATTCACCCAACAATCCGTATAATATGCCTTTGCGCAATAAGAAAGTACTAGGTCTCATGAAAGATGAGAATAATGGTCGCATCATGACGGAGTTTGTAGGTTTGAGAGCGAAATTGTACTCGTTCAAAATTCTCGACTGTGATGACGCGAAAAAGAGAGCTAAGGGTGTTCGGCGGTCAACCCTGAAATCCATCACATTCGACGACTTTAAAAATTGCTTGTTTGCGCACGAAAATCTTGTCAAGGCGCAACAATTGATCACGAGTAAAAAACACATTGTACATACGGCGACGCAACAGAAAATTGCTCTCAGCTGGAGAGATGACAAAAGAGTGCTAATCCCAGACTCCACGGACACTCTTCCATGGGGTTATGATGATATGGAATCTGAATAAAAAGAAAGCTGTGTGTGTGTCTAAAGACGTATTTTTTTCCATCCCCTCCCCCCGGGCAACGCGACCGATATCGGACCTATTCTGGATGTAAACAAACGTTGGCTCGCTCTTCAACTCTCTTCAGAGTAAATTTTGTTTGGTCCTTTGAATCAGTCGAGAACTATGCCTCGAGAAGACGAGATTTACCGAGTGTACATGTTTATTGCATTTCTATTCGAGCGTTATCCTTTGCTAAAAAATCGCTGGCCAGACTTAGTATTACACGATTTGCATTATCTTCCGACTTCGGTGATTTGGCGGAAATTACGAAAAGTTTTGAAAGGAGCGCGGCAAGAAGACTTTGCTGATGCGTTTGACAAAGGCCTGATAAACACTTTCGGCCTGCTACATTCTGTGGTGCGTGTAATTAAACGACGCAATTGGGAGGAATCGGATCCTGTTGCGCCCATCGTTGATAAACACGGTAAGATTTCTCTCTCTCTCTTTCACTCACGCACGCGCGCGCGCACACACACACACGGATATTTTCAGCCCAAATTTGTCTTCTTCAATCGAGTGACGAAGATTCATTGCCACCATCACCACCATCATCATCATCATCATCATCTTGTTCATCACCACCACCACCACCATCAAAGAGACCGCGTTTAATCGATGAGCTATCTGATGATTCGTCGGAAATCGAGTCGTCACATTGCGCAAAACCAAGTGATGCATTTGTGCAATCTGATGGTGCTGTAGCTGGACCATCGGGAATAAACGCCCGTAGACTATCATCATCATCATCATCATCATCATCAACACTTTCGCTTCCGTCACTACGATCACGAGAACCACCACAGCGACTATCAAGTAAGTGGGGGAGGGGTTTGCGTCGACGGGCGTCGGATTGCATCTATGCGTCGATGGGCGTCGAGTTGCATGAGTTGGTCGTGAGAGCTGTCTCTTCATATTCGATAAGGCAACGGTCCGAGGCTAGATTTTTTCCTCCGAACTCTAGCCAACATTCTTCTGCAGTAGATGTCAACGGGTGGATTCAAATAAACCGCGCACCCATTCAACGTGAGCAGATTGACGTCAACCACGAACCGCCCGACGAACCCGCTCAAGCCGACGAGAGTGACGACGACAGCTCACGGCGCAGTGAAGTTAGCGAACATACGAGTGAAGATCTTTTTGAAGAAGATAGTGAAGATTCAGGTAAAAAGAAAAAAATGTTGGAGAAAAACGCATAAATTTTTTTGGGGAAATACGCATTTCCTGTTGCAGGCTACGAGACGTGTACTTTTGCTAATTTGGCGCGAAGGCAACAAGCTGAAGAATTTTGGAACCTCGACGAGGAATAATTTCCCAAGCCACTCTGGACAACACCTCTCTCAAGTTTTGTCGTTGGAGTTATTCAGCAGCGACCGTAAGTCTATACAAAAAAAATCTTCCGGCTTGAATTTGACATTTTTTTCTTTTCTCCCCCCCCCAGATGTCTTTTCATATTCGAGGTAATTCCATCGTATTCGAAGGAATAAATATGATTTTGGTAAGTACGCACTAAAAAAATTTTAAGTAAAAATATTTTTTTTATAAAAAAATTCCTCCTCTTTGTTTCTAGACCGTGGGGCCCGACCAGAATGAGTCCTTAGAGATTCAATGGCAGCATCATTTCATAGCAGCCGCCAAAAATGTGAGAGCACGGAAGCGTGAACTTCGTGACAACACCCTCCGCGTGTGGAAGGAGGACGGTGTGAATCGCGTCTGCTGTGCCCCCGAAGCTTCAGATATATTTAATTTGAGACAACTTTTTGACATGACTCCGTTACATAATGCTGTGTGAGATGCGAAGGGAAAATGATGGATTTTTTTTGAAGACAACTTTTTAATTAAACGTTTTTTTCACAAATCTTCTTTGTCGATCCAACTGTTGTGCGTATCGTCGAAACCGAGCCACTTGACGAGCATTCGATTTCCACGCTTCCTCACCACCTTCTCAACGAGGTAAATGTCGGGATACTTGACTTTCTGGAGCTCCTCTTCGTAGAAGCAGCCGGCGATGGGTTCGTTCCGATGGTCCTTCAGATTGTACGTCGTTGGATTCGTTCTTTTCACTCTGCGTATCGTGAATATTTCCGTTGTCCAATTGGGCGTATAACCCTTCTCAAATACATTCTTAAATTTGCTAATTCGCACATTATCGCCAATTTTGAACTGTTGTGATTTTTTTGCCGTTAATCGACGCTGGCGTAAAATACGATGGAGAATCTCTCTTTCATTGGTGCGATTGATATTTTTCGGTTTTTCCCGGATGGTTCGATGCACGGTGTTGTTGTATTCGGTAACGAGAGAATCCAGAATATCCATCCATTTGTACATTCCGCGAAGACTGAATTGCATCCACATTTTATTTTTTAACGTTCTATTGAAACGCTCGCAGATTGATGCTTTCAAATTGCTATACGTTGAATACATGTTTACATTGTGTCTTTCCATGAGAGCTTCAAACTGTGAATTATAAAATTCTTTTCCACGATCGACGTGCAAGTTCTTGGGTATGCGACCCTGATTGAATATAGATTTCATGGCAATCGTCGTATCTTTACCGCTCTTGCTTCTCAACGGTATGGCCCAGGCGAATTTGGAGAATATATCGATGACGGTCAGGAGGAACTTATGTTGCGAGTTTTGCCTCGCGTACGATGACATATCTACGATATCGGCTTGCCACGTTTCATCCAGACCTCGAATGTCAACGTGTCGACGAGTATAATTTCTTCGTGCAGGCTTATGCAACTCTCGCACGAGAGTCAGTTTTTTGTCATCATTCATGGCGCGCGAGGAGATCCACACACATCAACGTTCAACATGCGAATGGAAAAACGCTCGTTTTTCCTAATAAATAATTCCAGCCTCGCGCAATTCTTCGATAATCGATAAGATCTCATTGGAATGCGATGAGTTGCCTGCCGCTTGAGATGCGTGGAGTAATCGAAGACGATCTACAAGCTCATTCGGATTGTCCCAGTAAACATAGTCAAATTGCATATTTTTTCTGGCCTTTTTGTACATCCCCCGACCCGTACGTGCTCGAATTATTTTCGAAATATAAATCTTGAATTTGTGACTGTTTTCACGTCGCACAGCTCCGTCCGGTTTGTAATATTTTTTATGCGCGTTCGTGCCAATGATGATATTCTCATAATTTTTCAAATCGTTCGGTTCGAGAAAAGCGACATTTGGCACTTTTTTAAATAGGAGCTCCGTCAATCCCACAGTTGTCGCATAACTTTTCTCCCCCACACGAATATGTGGAGGATCGAAAGTTATCGGAGAATCGCCAATCATTAATTTGGTGCTGGCAAGCATTCGCACACCGTATGTGGTATCCAGACTTTTCTTTTTACCCATACGTAACAATACGAGATATTTTTTTATCAATTCATCGACCCGACTGGGTGAATCCTCATCATCATCATCATCATCATCAGCATCGGCATCGTCATCGTCATCAGAGGCATCATCTTTGTGCTCATACGCCGCTGTGAAAGTTGAATCTTCCGGTGACTCATTCTTAACTTTACTCTCATTTTCTTCCGTTTCATTCTTGATTTCCTCCTCCTCCTCCTTCTTCAATGGTGAGGTCTTGTGAGAAACGAGCTTTTCCAATGGTGTGACTATCGGCTTAAAGGCATCCTGCATCGCCTGATCAGCATTATCTCTACCCATCTTTATCATTCGATGTTTTCGTCTAATTGCATCACTGGCCTTGACGATTTGCTGCAACACATCTTTTTCTTGCAAGAGTTGTCGACGCTTCATGCTGTTGTCAGTTTCACAATACAAGCAATACTGTATGCATTGCAACAAAGAGCACCTTATTTATTGACTCGGAGGAAAGAATCAAACCCTCGTCTATACCTACCCTCATTGATACTACTATCCTTGTCAATTGTAAGGAATCCATACTTGCTGGAATTCCAACATTTGCAACATATATTTTTGAATTGTGTGTATGACATATCGGTATTGACATGGTCATCGTACACATGCTTAAGGTTCGAGTCGTCCTGCTTGAAGAGAACTATGAAATTCGTATTATCGCGTACGAGATGCTTAGGAATACGAGCGTATGTTTGAGAAAGATAGAAACAGTCCACATTCTCATGCCTTCCCATGGAGAAAAAGGCTCTCACGTTGTCCTGTTTCTCGCACGCTATATCGTCAAAGATGAATATGGAGTTTGGTCGTGCGTCGCTCGGTGACACCACTTGTTCATGCTCGTTAAATGGATGATATTCGAGACCCTTCACGGGCTGGAGAAATTGTTCGAGTAACTGATATTTCGGCTGTTTCAGCGACTTTGAATAGAGATAAACGTTTTCGAATCTCAGACCATTCGGGTGTATCACGAGGGTGAGCAACGCGTTGGTTTTTCCGCAGTTTGACGGACCGCAGAATACCGCGCGAATCGTATTTGGCAGCAAATCACCATGACGCTTTTATCCACCCTCTCCCCGAATTTGCGTAAATTCATCAAAGTTTATCACCGGCAGCTTTCCACACGTCTTGGACTTCATCTTCGTCGCGACTGACATAATTTTGGTATAAAACGAGCTTTTATATCTATCGCCGCTTCAGTCGAGCGTCAACCTTCATCATGACCAAACGTCGAGGAAAGAAGTCCGGTAAAGGCCTCCTCAATCGTATCATCAACAAACTTCCCGTTGAATTGCACTTGCCTGGATATCAGTATTGCGGACCCGGCACAAAGCTAGCTAAACGTCTTGCACGCGGCGATCCTGGAATAAATCCGTTGGATGCAGCTTGCAAAGAGCACGATATCGCGTATTCGAAAAATCGTGAAAACCTCGAAGCTAGACATTCTGCGGATAAGATATTGCAGGAGAGAGCTTGGCAACGAGTTCGCGCTAGCGACGCTAGTATCGGGGAGAAAACAAACGCGCTTGCCGTAGCAGGAATCATGAAAGCGAAGAGAAAATTCGGCATGGGGATTAAGAGGGGAGCAAAAATTGTGGGCTTGAAGAAAATCATCGATGCAGCGAGAGAAGCCATGGTGAAGAGCGAAGATTCAAGTGCAGTCGCTGCGTCGGCCTTAAAGGGCGCCCGAGCAGCTGTCAAGAGGGTCACAAGTGGCGCGCGCAAAGTGCGTACGCCTCGAGTGTTGCCTGTACCTCGTAAAATCGGTGGCTTCCTACCGTTTCTCGTACCCATCTTTGCCGGCCTCAGCGCTGCAGGGGCGCTAGCAGGTGGTGCGGCCAACATAGTCAAAGCGGTCAAGGCCGCTCAAGCAGCGAAACGTGAGCTCGAAGAGAGCAAGCGTCACAATCGAACGATTGAAGCAATAGCATTGGGCAAAGGCTTACATCTCAAGCCGTACAAACAGGGAATGGGTCTTTTTATCGCGCCAAAAAACGTAAAGTAGAGCTACCTCACCGACCACTCACCGATGCAGATTTGCTAAAATATGCCAAAATAATGGAAATCCCCTATTTTCGTGGATGTTACATGAGAAATCAATTGCCCAAGGGTGGACCATGGCTACGCGAATGTGCCATTGTAAATCTCGATGAGGATATGGGGTCTGGCACACATTGGGTGGCGTACAAAAAAACCAACAATAGAGTCCATTATTTCGATAGTTTCGGCGATCTTCAACCACCTGCCGAACTTTTGAAATACTTCGGTGTGAGTAGCGTGAATTATAATTACAAGAGGTACCAGACATACGACACATTCGAGTGTGGTCATTTGTGTCTCAAGTTTCTCTGTCGACAATTACCACGACGAGAGAGATTTTCTCTGTATAAAAGTGGGTGATGAGGGAAAAATCGAGTCAGTTTGTCAAACGACATTATGGATAACAGTCTTACGTTGACCTTATCGGGATCATCGTCTGTGCTCGAGGCTCAATACTTTCCCCCCATTGAACTCGCCCCCACAAGAATTATACCCTCGGACTCATCGAACTCCTAACCTACAATTCTATTCCAAATATAGACATTGGGCACAACAAATTTTACGTTGGCAAGAACGTTTTTACCATACCTACTGGGAGTTACGAATTAGCCGATATTGCGACATACTTGGAAAAAGAGCTGGCAAAGCAAAATATTACCATTCGCATTAGGCTCAACCACAATACGCTGCGCAGTGAAATCGAGTGCAATTATGAAATATATTTCACGCCCGAGGATTCTATCGGACGTATGCTAGGATTTGCACCCCGTAGACTACGAGCTGGTGAAAAGCATCAATCGGATAATCTAGTGACCATTCTCAAAGTGAACGCCTTGCGCGTCGAATGTAACCTCACAGCTGGCGCGTATATTAACGAGCGAAGAGTACACACAATCCACGAGTTTTTCCCATCCGTACCACCAGGCTATAAAATCGTCGAGATACCGTCGCACGTCATTTATCTACCAATCGCGAGCAAGACGATAGACAACATTCAACTGCGAATAGTGGATCAGGACGGTGATTTGGTGAACTTTCGCGGTGAGACAATAACCATACGATTACACATCAAATCGCAATGGGTATAGTCTTTCACAGAGTCGCGAGCACTTATAAAAACAATACTTCGTCGATGAGAGAGCCCAGTAGTCGATGGACACGCACACCGCTAACACCGCAGAACGTGCTGTTTTTGCGGAGTTTGGGTCTACGAATACGTGGAAAAATCGCATGAAAAACTACATAATCTGCATTGCGTGCGTATGCTGTTTGAGATGGAGGCGGAAATAACTGATATCAAAACCCCAGTCATCTTCGATGATTCCATCGCGCACTATGAGATTCATGCTCATCAGCCGTATGCATCAACAACCTTCAATAACAGTGATGAAATACGTATTTCCATTCAGCATCAAGACATATGCATACTTCCCAGTCAAAGTTCGCTACGTGTATGCGGGCGAGTCACCAAAGCCGATGGCACAATCGCCGCCAATACACATTTCGCAAACAATGGAATTTGCTATTTGTTCGACGAGGTGAGATACGAGCTCAATGCCATGGAAATAGATCGATGTAAAAATGTGGGCATAACGAGCTCGATGAAGGGATACGCATCCGTGAGTCAATCCAAGAACTATAAGCTCGAGAATGCTGGCTGGTATGATGTTCGCAGCGGGCACGCTGTCGCAGATGCCGATGGGAATTTTGACGTATGCATACCGCTGAGTATGATCCTCGGTTTCGCCGAAGATTATCAAAAAATCATTGTGAACGCGAAGCATGAATTGATTCTATTGAGATCGAAGACTAATGATAATGCGATATGGCAAGCCGCAGGTGAGGATGACATCAAATTCACGTTGAAAAAAGTAGAATGGCTCGTACCGTACGTGACACTCTCCGATAAGCGTAAAATCCAACTTCTCAAGTTTATCGGTAAAGACACACCGATACCCATGACTTTCCGCTCATGGGAATTGTACGAGTACCCAATGCTCCCCGCAACCTCAAAACACATGTGGGCCGTGAAGACGTCTACGCAACTTGAGAAGCCACGATATGTCATTCTAGCCTTCCAGACCGATCGTAAAAATAAGAAAAGCGCAAATGCGTGTAATTTCGATCATTGTGACATCACAGATGTCAAACTCTACCTCAATTCGCAAAGTTATCCCTATGGGAATTTGAATCTGGACATTGCGCAGAACCAATATGCGCTTCTCTATCAAATGTATGCAAACTTTCAATATTCGTATTACAATAGAGAGCCCGAACCATGCTTGAAAAAATTGGATTTCATAAAGTATGCTCCGCTCATTGTCATTGATTGCTCGAAGCAGAACGATTCTCTCAAGTCCGGCCCCGTTGACGTACGCATCGAATTCGAATCAAAGACCAATATTCCCGCCAATACTTCCGCATACTGTCTCATTCTCCATGATCGCATTGTCGAGTACAATCCGATAGGTGGCGGGGTAAGAAAGTTGATATAAAGTTGAGATCACGCGCCCCCCTTCAGTCATCATGGAGTTTATCGTTGATGTGCAAGGCTTCAAGCGACCGATCAACAAATTCGTCCCGAAGGAAATATCAATTGTCGAGGTGGCGAGCGTTGACTGCAAGCCCTTGACGTTCCTCTTCGAACCACCGTACGCCTGGAATTCTCTGCCGGGAAAGTACAAGAGTACGAATATGTGGTTGGAGCGCAATTACCATGGTTTGCGATGGGACGATGGCGACTTTCCACACGACACCATCCCCATGTTCATTCGATCAATCTTACAACACGCTCGAATCGTCTACATCAAGGGATTGGAGAAATCGCTGTGGTTGAAGAAATTCACCGACCTAGCAACGGAGATCATCGAACTGGAGACTCTGGATTGCCCATCGTTGGAGAAGCTTGCGACAAAAGAGCTGAGAAACAACGGATGTCCCTACCATGCGACTCTCCACCCGAAATTCAAATGTGCCTATGAAAATGTGAAATGTCTGGAAAGATGGTTGAAAGAGGATGCGAGGAAATAAATTTTTTTTTTATTGTCGATTACACAATTTTTTTCTTTTTATTTACAAAAAAATTTTTTTTACAAAATGTTGTCCCATTCACACGCACACACACACACACACACACATAGAAAATGTTCTTAATACTGTGATGGCGAGATTCGTGAATTTCTTCGCACCAGATCTCATCTAAGCGCTGACGTCAGCCTGGAGCGCCTTGGTGATCCGAAACACAATCTTTTTGCCATGGATTCGCTGCCGCGAGGTTAGCAGAATTCCAGGTCTGAACACCTCCGCCAACATCGAGCCTTTGTGATGTGTTTTTTTTTCGAGACCCCATAGCGACTCGGGGTTTCTTCACCTGGAGAACAAAAAACAACAGCATTTTTTCACTTGCAATTCACTTGAGCAGTCAATCGACATTAGTCGCCTTCCTCCTCACCGCGCACTGCATTCGCGAGGTTCGTTTGCCAGGTTTTTGAATTCCATGCTATTGAACTTTCCACCGATGTAGACCATGCATAGATCTCCGTTGTACGCTGACGCCAACATCGTCTGGAACGTCGCCGGATTCGTTTCAAGTACCTTGCTGATCCTCGCCGGTAGAAATACGGTAAACTCGTTGCGAATGTCAATCACGAACTTTTTGCCATATCTCGTGTTCACTTCCCGTATGTTGGTGATGGGATACTCCGAGTCGGGGGTCAACTCGTTCAATTTCTTCGCCGGAAGAAAATCTGCGTATTTACCAATCTGATTGATCGCGTCCATTTTTCACTTGCCGTCTGATCGTTCGAAGCTGTCTTCACGAGATTATATACTTGCCCCCTCCACCATTCCCCCTCCACTCTGAATCCTCGACCAATGACGTTTGTCGGTGAGGAGATTCTTCGCGCCGTGGCTCCAAATTTATTCGTTCAAATATCATCCTCAGCGAATGAATCTGCGCCCACGAGTCTATTTCTCCTTTCAATTGTTGAATGTCTTGCAACAATCGTTCGATGCGCACTTTTAATTCACGTCTCTTGCACGCATTTTTTTCGTTGCGGCGCATGATTCCGTTGCCTTCCGTGGCTACTTCTCAACAAGAGCCTATTTTTTCCGTGAATCACCTACAGCTCCGTATTGCCCGGGACGAACATTATCATTATATGCTTCACTCCCTTTGATCTTTGGAACTTTTGAATCGGAGGGGGGCGGGCCTTTTCGAAATTGATCTTCAGCAAACTTTTTCAAATTTTGAGAAACAGGATTTTTTGAATCTCTGAAATGACTCATGTTGACGGCGAAACGCTATACTGACGAATATTTTTCTAGACACCCCCCACTTATAGTCCCCTTCATCATGGTGGACGAGTTTCAACGCGTTTATCGATATCGCATTTTATTTGGGGGGGGGGGGGGGGGGCTTTGTCACGCGCAGCATCCACAAGGTGTGTTGTGTGTGTGTGTGTGTGTGTGTGTGTGTGTGTGTGTGTGTGTGTGTGTGTGTGTGTGTGTGTGTGTGTGTGTGTGTGTGTGTGTGTGTGTCGGCACGCGCGTGCAAATGGAACGTCGCATCGCTCGAATATAAACAGCGGTATTAAGAAATATAATTCGTAGAAATCTGACGAAATCCCGCCGCCATTTTGACGCTATCAAATGTCACCGGCCGATGATAAATTCTCGGAAAATAATCATTCAACACCTCAATTCGCCGGTTTCAACACGTCGATACACAAAACTATCGCATCTCGGCGAGGTGGGTGGAGGGGGGGGGGGGGGGGCTTTGTCAAGCCACGGCAAGCGCCCGATGACTCACCACCCGCAAATGTTTAAAACAATTTCTGAGAAATCGGACCCTCCACTCTTCCTCCCCCCCCCCCTCTTCCCGCGGAGGGGAGGGGAACTCCCTTTTACTACAAAGCACTTCGACTCTTTGTCAGTCGTTGCGCGGCCTCGCTAGTAATCGGACGTGTGTCCCCGTGTTTACCCCCCCCCCCCCATTCCGCCGAATTCCATTCGCGGCGAAGAGGGACTCACCACCATCGGTCGGTAAGCAGGTGAGCCCTACCATCGGTCGGTAAGCAGGTGAGCATCACCATCAGTCGGTAAGCAGTGCAGCCCTACCATCGGTCGGTAAGTACAGACATCGACAGTCGATCATGGTACCAGTTCTAAATCAAACCCCTACCCGACCATCCGCCGATAACTCAGAAATCAACCATTTTTTGGTTCGTTTCTCAACTATGTCGGTAAATGTCGGTAGTAGGAATCTTGATTTAGAACTGGTACCATTACACTACTTCGATCGGACATTCCCGATATTACTGCCGCGAATTCGTCTCCGATTTTATCTTACTTCCGGTCAGATTGAGTCGAGACGTCTAACAATGTTGCGAGAACGACGGTAAGAGCATTGTTTATTTAACAAAGATAAAATCGGTGCTCGGAATGGTTCCCGTGGCTTCGATCGGAAATTCCCGATATTACTGCCACGTATCCGTCCCCGATTTTTTCTCACTTCTGGTCAGATTGGGTAAAGAAGTCTGACGATGCTGCAAAAACAACAAAAGGAGCATTGTTTATTTAACAAAGATAAAATCGGTCCTCGGAATGATTCCCGTGGCCTCGATCGGACATTCCCGATATTACTGCCGCGAATTCGTCTCCGATTTTATCTTACTTCCGGTCAGATTGAGTCGAGACGTCTAACAATGTTGCGAGAACGACGGTAAGAGCTTTGTTTATTTAACAAAGGTAAAATCGGTGCTCGGAATGGTTCCCGTGGCTTCGATCGGAAATTCCCGATATTACTGCCACGAATCCGTCCCCGACTTTTTCTCACTTCTGGTCAGATTGGGTAAGGAAGTCTGACGATGCTGCAAAAACGACAAAAGGAGCATTGTTTATTTAACAAAGATAAAATCGGTGCTCGGAATGGTTCACGTGGCCTCGATCGGACATTCTCGATATTACTGCCCCGAATTCGTCTCCGATTTTACCTTACTTCCGGTCAGATTGAGTCCAGAAGTCTCATGATGCTGCGAGAACGACGGTAGGAGTTTTGTTTATTTAACAAAGATAAAATCGGTGCTCGCAATGGTTCTCGGGGCCTCGGTCAGACTTTCCCGATATTACTGCGTCGAATTCGTCTCCGATTTTATCTTACTTCCGGTCAGAATGGGTCGAGAAGTCAGACGATGCTGCGAAAACGACGGTAGGAGGATTGTTTATTTAACCAAGATAAAATCGGTGATCGGAATGGTTCCCAGGGCCTCGATCGGACATTCCCGATATCACTACGTCTAATCCGTCTCCGATTTCATTTACTACCGGTCAGATTGGGTAAGGGCGTCTGACGATTCAGCGAAAACGGTTGTAGGAGCATTTTTTATTCAACAAAGATAGAATCGGTGCTCGGAATGGTTCTCGGGGCCTCGATCGGACATTCCCGATATTACTACCCCGACTTCGTCTCCGATTTACGGTAATTCCGGTCAGATTGGGTCGAGAAGTCTGACGATGCTGCAAAATCGACGGTAAGAGCATTGTATATTTAACGAACATAAAATCGGTGCTCGGAATGATTATCTTGACCTCGATCGGACATTCCCGATATTACTGCCCCGAATTCGTCTCCAATTTTATCTAACTTCCGGTCAGATTGGGTAAGGAAGTCTGACGATGCTGCGAAAAAGATCGCAGGAATATTGTTTATTTAACAAAGATAAAATCGATACGCGGAATGGTTCTCGGGGCCGCGATCGGACATTCACGATTCTAACGCCCCGAATTGTCGCCGATTTTATCTTACTTCCGGTCAGATTGGGTCGAGAAGCCGATGCTGCTAAAACGACGGTAGGAGCATTGTTTATTTAACAAAGATAGAATCGGTGCCCCGAATGGTTCCCGTTGCTCCGATCGGACATTCCCGATATTACTGCCCCGAATCCGTCTCCGACTTTATCGTACTTGCCGTCAGATTAAGTCGAGAAGTCTGACGATGCTGGGAGAACGACGGTAGGAGCTTTGTTTACTTAACACAGATAAAATTGGTCCTCGGAAAGGTTGTCGGGGCCTCGGTCGGACACCCCCGATATTATTACCCCGCATTCGTCTCCGACTTTATCTTACTTCCGGTGAGATTGGGTAAGGAAGTCTGACGATGCTGCGAAAACGATGGTAGAAGCATTGTTTATTTATCAAAGATAAAATTGGTCCTCGGCATGATTCTCGGGGCCTCGATAGGACATTCCCGAGACTACTACCCCGAACTCGTCTCCGATTTTATCTTACTTCTGGTCAGATTGGGTAAGGAAGTGTGACGATGGTGCGAAAACGATGGTGGGAGCATCGTCAATTTAACAAAGATAAAATCGGTATTTAGAATGGTTCTCGGGGCCTCGATCGGACATTCCCGATATTACTGCCCCGAGTTCGTCTCCGATTTTATCTTACTTCCGGTCAGATTGGGTCGAGAAGTCGATGCTGCGAAAACGACGCTAGGAGCATTGTTTATTTAACAAAGATAAAATCGGTGCTCGGAATGGTTCCCGGGGCCTCGATCGGACATTCCCGATATTACTGCCCCGTATTCGTCGCCGATTTTTTCTTACTTCCGGTCAGATTGAGTCGAGAAGTCTAACGATGCTGCTCGGAATGGTTCTCGGGGCCTCGATCGGACATTCCCGATATTACTACCCCGACTTCGTCTCCGATTTATGGTACTTCCGGTCAGATTGGGTCGAGAAGTCTGACGATGCTGCGAAATCGACGGTAGGAGCATTGTATAATTAACGAACATAAAATCGGTGCTCGGAATGATTCACGTGACCTCGATCGGACATTCCCGATATTACTGCCCCGAATTCGTCTCCAATTTTATCTAACTTCCGGTCAGATTGGGTAAGGAAGTCTGACGATGCTGCGAAAACGATGGTAGAAGCATTGTCTATTCAACAAAGATAAAATCGTTCCTCGGAATGGTTCTCGGGGCCTCGATCGGAGATTCCCGATATTACTACCCCGAATTCGTCTCCGATTTTATTTTACTTCCGGTCAGATTGGGTATGGAAGTCTGACGATGTTGCGAAAACAATCGTAGGAACATTGTTTATTTAACAAAGATAAAATCGATACTCGGAATGGTTCTCGGGGCGGCGATCGGACATTCCCGATATTAACGCCCCGAATTGTCTCCGATTTTATCTTACTTCCGGTCAGATTGGGTCGAGAAGTCGATGCTGCTAAAACGACGGTAACAGCATTGTTTATTTAACAAAGACAGAATCGGTCCTCGGAATGGTTCCCGTCTCATCGATCGGACATTCCCGATATTACTGCCCCGAATCCATCTCCGACTTTATCCTACTTGCCGTCAGATTAAGTCGAGAAGTCTGACGATGCTGAGACAACGACGGTAGGAGCTTTGTGTATTTAACACAGATAAAATTGGTCCTCGGAATGGTTCTCGGGGCCTCGGTCGGACATTCCCGATATTATTACCGCGAATTCGTCTCCGACTTTATCTTACTTCCGGTGAGATTGGGTAAGGAAGTCTGACGATGCTGCGAAAACGATGGTAGAAGCATTGTTTATTTATCAAAGATAAAATTGGTCCTCGGAATGGTTCTCGGGGCCTCGATAAGACATTCCCGATACTACTAGCCCGAATTCGTCTCCGATTTTATCTTACTTCCGGTCGTATTGGGTAAGGAAGTTTGACGATGCTGCGAAAACGACGGTAGGAGCATTGTTTATTTAACAAAAATAAAATCGGCAATCGAAATGACTCCCGGCGCCTCGCTCGGACATTCCCGATATCACTACCTCTAATCCGTCTCCGATTTTGTCTTACTTCCGGTCAGGTTGGGTAACAGCGTCTGACGATGCAGCGAAAACGGTTGTAGGAGCATTGTTTATTTACCAAAGATAGAATCGGTGCTCGGAATGGTGCTCGGGGCCTCGTTCGGACATTCTCGATATTAACGCCCCGAATTGTCTCCGATTTTATTTTACTTCCGGTCAGATTGAGTCGAGAAGTTTAACGATGCTGCGATAAGGACGGTAGCAGCTTTGATTAATCAACAAAGTTGAAATCGGTGCTCGGAATGGTTCTCGGGGCCTCGATCGGACATTCCCGATATTACTACCCCGACTTCGTCTGCCATTTATGGTACTTACGGTCAGATTGGGTCGAGAAGTCTGACGATACTGCGAAAACGACGGTAGGAGCATTGTATATTTAACGAAGATAAAATCGGTGCTCGGAATGATTCACGTGGCTTCGATCGGACATTCCCGATATTACTGCCTCGAATTCGTCTACAATTTTATCTATCTTCCGGCCAGATTGGGTACGGAAGTCTGACGATGCTGCGAAAACGATGGTAGAAGCCTTGTTTATTCAACAAAGATACAATCGGTCCTCGGAATGGTTCTCGGGGCCTCGATCGGAGATTCCCGATATTACTACCCCGAATTCGTCTCCGATTTTATCTTACTTCCGTTCAGATTGGGTATGGAAGTCTGACGATGTTGCGAAAACGATCGTAGGAACATTGTTTATTTAACAAAGATAAAATCGATACTCGGAATGGTTCTCGGGGCTGCGATTGGACATTCCCGATATTAACGCCCCGAATTGTTTCCGATTTTATCTTACTTCCGGTCAGATTGGATCGAGAAGTCGATGCTGCTACAACGACGGTAACAGCATTGTTTATTTAACAAAGATAGAATCGGTGCTCGGAATGATTCCCGTTGGATCGATCGGACATTCCCGATATTACTGCCCCGAATCCGTCTCCGACTTTAGCCTACTTGCCGTCAGATTAAGTCGAGAAGTCTGACGATGCTGAGAGAACGACGGTAGGAGCTTTGTGTATTTAACACAGATAAAATGGGTCCTCGGAATGGTTCTCGGGGCATCGGTCGGACATTCCCGATATTATTACCCCGAATTCGTCTCCGACTTTATCTTACTTCCGGTGAGATTGGGTGAGGAAGTCTGACGATGCTGCGAAAACGATGGTAGAAGCATTGTTTATTTATCAAAGATAAAATTGGTCCTCGGAATGGTTCTCGGGGCCTCGATAAGACATTCCCGATACTACTACCCCGAATTCGTCTCCGATTCTATCTTACTTCCGGTCAGATTGGGTAAGGAAGTATGACGATGCTGCGAAAACGATGGTGGGAGCATCGTCTATTTAACAAAGATAAAATCGGTATTTGGAATGGTTCTCGGGGCCTCGATCGGACATTCCCGATATTACTGCCCCTAGTTTGTCTCCAATTGTATCTTACTTCTGGTCAGATTGGGTCGAGAAGTATGCCGATGCTGCGAAAACTACGGTGAGAGCATTGTTTATTTAACAAAGATAAAATCGGTGCTCCGAATGGTTCCCGTTGCCTCGATCGGACATTCCCGATATTACTGCCAGCAATCCGTCTCCGATTTTATCTTACTTCCGGTCAGATTGGGTAAGGAAGTCTGACGATGCTGCAAAAACGACGGAAGGAGCATTGTTCATTTAACAAAGATAAAATCGGTGCTCGAAATGGTTCTTGGGGCCTCGATCGGACATTCCCGATATTTCTGCCCCGAATTCGTCTCCAATTTTACCTCACTTCCCGTCAGATTGAGTTCAGACGTCTGACGATGCTGCAGGAACGACGGTAGGAGCTTTGTTTATTTAACAAAGATAAAATCGGTGCTCGGAAAGGTTCTCGGGGCCTCGATCGGACATTCCCGATATTACTGCCCCGAGTTCGTCTCCGATTTTATCTTACTTCCGGTCAGATTGGGTCGAGAAGTCGATGCTGCGAAAACGACGCTAGGATCATTGTTTATTTAAGAAAGGTAAAATCGGTTCTCGGAATGGTTCCCGTGTCCTCGATCGGACATTCCCGATTTTACCTCCCCGAATTCGTCTCCCATTTTTTCTTACTTCTGGTCAGATTGGATAAGGAAATCTGACGATGCTGCGAAAACGATGGTAGAAGCATTGTTTATTAAACAAAGATAACATCGGTCCTCGGAATGGTTCTCGGAGCCTCAATCGTACATTGCCGATATTACTACCCCGAATTCGTCTACGATTCTATCTTACTTCCGGTCAGATTGGGTAAGGAAGGCTGACGATGTTGCGAAAACGATCGTAGGAGAATTGTTTATTTAACAAAGATAAAATCGGTACTCGGAATGTTTCTCGGGGCCTCGATCGGACATTCCCGATTTTACTGCCCCGAGTTTGTCTCCGATTTTATCTTACTTCCGGTCAGATTGGGTCGGAAAGTCTGACGATGCTGCGAAAACGACGGTAGGAGCATTGTTTATTTAACGAAAATAAAATTGGCGATCGAAATGACTCCCGGCGCCTCGATCGGACATTCCCGATATCACGACCTCTATTAAGTCTCTGATTTTGTCTTACTTCCGGTCAGGTTGGGTAACGACGTCTGACGATGCAGCGAAAACGGTTGTAGGAGCATTGTTTATTTAACAAAGATAGAATCGCTGCTCGGAATGGTTCTCGGGGCCTCGTTCGGACATTCTCGATATTAACGCCCCGAATTGTCTCCGATTTTATCTTACTTCCGGTCAGATTGAGTCGAGAAGTCTAACGATGCTGCGAGAAGGACGGTAGCAGCTTTGATTAATCAACAAAGTTAAAATCGGTGCTCGGAATGGTTGTCGGGGCGGCGATCGGACATTCCCGATATTAACGCCCCGAATTGTTTCCGATTTTATCTTACTTCCGGTCAGATTGGATCGAGAAGTCGATAATGCTAAAACGACGGTACCAGCATTGTTTATTTAACAAAGATAGAATCGGTGCTCGGAATGGTTCCCGTTGGATCGATCGGACATTCCCGATATTACTGCCCCGAATCCGTCTCCGACTTAATCCTACTTGCCGTCAGATTAAGTCGAGAAGTCTGACGATGCTGAGAGAACGACGGTAGGAGCTTTGTGTATTTAACACAGATAAAATGGGTCCTCGGAATGGTTCTCGGGGCCTCGGTCGGACATTCCCGATATTATTACCCCGAATTCGTCTCCGACTTTATCTTACTTCCGGTGAGATTGGGTAAGGAAGTCTGACGATGCTGCGAAAACGATGGTAGAAGCATTGTTTATTTATCAAAGATACAATAGGTCCTCGGAATGGTTCTCGGGGCCTCGATAAGACATTCCCGATACTACTACCCCGAATTCGTCTCCGATTCTATCTTACTTCCGGTCAGATTGGGTAAGGAAGTATGACGATGCTGCGAAAACGATGGTGGGAGCATCGTCTATTTAACAAAGATAAAATCGGTATTTGGAATGGTTCTCGGGGCCTCGATCGGACATTCCCGATATTACTGCCCCTAGTTTGTCTCCAATTGTATCTTACTTCTGGTCAGATTGGGTCGAGAAGTTTGCCGATGCTGCGAAAACGACGGTGAGAGCATTGTTTATTTAACAAAGATAAAATCGGTGCTCCGAATGGTTCCCGTGGCCTCGATCGGACATTCCCGATATTACTGCCAGCAATCCGTCTCCGATTTTATCTTACTTCCGGTCAGATTGGGTAAGGGAGTCTGACGATGCTGCAAAAACGACGGAAGGAGCATTGTTCATTTAACAAAGATAAAATCGGTGCTCGAAATGGTTCTTGGGGCCTCGTTCGGACATTCCCGATATTTCTGCCCCGAATTCGTCTCCAATTTTACCTTACTTCCCGTCAGATTGAGTTCAGAAGTCTGACGATGCTGCAGGAACGACGGTAGGAGCTTTGTTTATTTAACAAAGATAAAATCGGTGCTCGGAAAGGTTCTCGGGGCCTCCATCGGACATTCCCGATATTACTGCCCCGAGTTCGTCTCCGATTTTATCTTACTTCCGGTCAGATTGGGTCGAGAAGTCGATGCTGCGAAAACGACGCTAGGATCATTGTTTATTTAACAAAGATAAAATCGGTTCTCGGAATGGTTCCCGTGTCCTCGATCGGACATTCCCGATTTTACCGCCCCGAATTCGTCTCCCATTTTTTCTTACTTCTGGTCAGATTGGATAAGGAAGTCTGACGATGCTGCGAAAACGATGGTAGAAGCATTGTTTATTAAACAAAGATAACATCGGTCCTCGGAATGGTTCTCGGAGCCTCAATCGTACATTGCCGATATTACTACCACGAATTCGTCTACGATTCTATCTTACTTCCGGTCAGATTGGGTAAGGAAGGCTGACGATGTTGCGAAAACGATCGTAGGAGAATTGTTTATTAAACAAAGATAAAATCGGTACTCGGAATGTTTCTCGGGGCCTCGATCGGACATTCCCGATTTTACTGCCCCGAGTTTGTCTCCGATTTTATCTTACTTCCGGTCAGATTGGGTCGGAAAGTCTGACGATGCTGCGAAAACGACGGTAGGAGCATTGTTTATTTAACAAAAATAAAATCGGCGATCGAAATGACTCCCGGCGCCTCGATCGGACATTCCCGATATCACGACCTCTATTCCGTCTCTGATTTTGTCTTACTTCCGGTCAGGTTGGGTAACGACGTCTGACGATGCAGCGAAAACGGTTGTAGGAGCATTGTTTATTTAACAAAGATAGAATCGGTGCTCGGAATGGTTCTCGGGGCCTCGTTCGGACATTCTCGATATTAACGCCCCGAATTGTCTCCGATTTTATCTTACTTCCGATCAGATTGAGTCGAGAAGTCTAACGATGCTGCGAGAAGGACGGTAGCAGCTTTGATTAATCAACAAAGTTAAAACCGGTGCTCGGAATGGTTTTCGGGGCGGCGATCGGATATTCCCGATATTAACGCCCCGAATTGTTTCCGATTTTATCTTACTTCCGGTCAGATTGGATCGAGAAGTCGATAATGCTAAAACGACGGTAACAGCATTGTTTATTTAACAAAGATAGAATCGGTGCTCGGAATGGTTCCCGTTGGATCGATCGGTCATTCCCGATATTACTGCCCCGAATCCGTCTCCGACTTAATCCTACTTGCCGTCAGATTAAGTCGAG
Organism: Ophion slaviceki; assembly: GCA_944452715.1. Classification (NCBI taxonomy): domain Eukaryota; kingdom Metazoa; phylum Arthropoda; class Insecta; order Hymenoptera; family Ichneumonidae; genus Ophion; species Ophion slaviceki. The sequence goes on from OX101786.1 coordinate 43,896,763, forward strand.
AACTCTGACGATGCTGAGAGAACGACGGTAGGAGCTTTGTGTATTTAACACAGATAAAATGGGTCCTCGGAATGGTTCTCGGGGCCTCGGTCGGACATTCCCGATATTATTACCCCGAATTCGTCTCCGACTTTATCTTACTTCCGGTGAGATTGGGTAAGGAAGTCTGACGATGCTGCGAAAACGATGGTAGAAGCATTGTTTATTTATCAAAGATACAATAGGTCCTCGGAATGGTTCTCGGGGCCTCGATAAGACATTCCCGATACTACTACCCCGAATTCGTCTCCGATTCTATCTTACTTCCGGTCAGATTGGGTAAGGAAGTATGACGATGCTGCGAAAACGATGGTGGGAGCATCGTCTATTTAACAAAGATAAAATCGGTATTTGGAATGGTTCTCGGGGCCTCGATCGGACATTCCCGATATTACTGCCCCTAGTTTGTCTCCAATTGTATCTTACTTCTGGTCAGATTGGGTCGAGAAGTTTGCCGATGCTGCGAAAACGACGGTGAGAGCATTGTTTATTTAACAAAGATAAAATCGGTGCTCCGAATGGTTCCCGTGGCCTCGATCGGACATTCCCGATATTACTGCCAGCAATCCGTCTCCGATTTTATCTTACTTCCGGTCAGATTGGGTAAGGGAGTCTGACGATGCTGCAAAAACGACGGAAGGAGCATTGTTCATTTAACAAAGATAAAATCGGTGCTCGAAATGGTTCTTGGGGCCTCGTTCGGACATTCCCGATATTTCTGCCCCGAATTCGTCTCCAATTTTACCTTACTTCCCGTCAGATTGAGTTCAGAAGTCTGACGATGCTGCAGGAACGACGGTAGGAGCTTTGTTTATTTAACAAAGATAAAATGGGTGCTCGGAAAGGTTCTCGGGGCCTCCATCGGACATTCCCGATAGTACTGCCCCGAGTTCGTCTCCGATTTTATCTTACTTCCGGTCAGATTGGGTCGAGAAGTCGATGCTGCGAAAACGACGCTAGGATCATTGTTTATTTAACAAAGATAAAATCGGTTCTCGGAATGGTTCCCGTGTCCTCGATCGGACATTCCCGATTTTACCGCCCCGAATTCGTCTCCCATTTTTTCTTACTTCTGGTCAGATTGGATAAGGAAGTCTGACGATGCTGCGAAAACGATGGTAGAAGCATTGTTTATTAAACAAAGATAACATCGGTCCTCGGAATGGTTCTCGGAGCCTCAATCGTACATTGCCGATATTACTACCACGAATTCGTCTACGATTCTATCTTACTTCCGGTCAGATTGGGTAAGGAAGGCTGACGATGTTGCGAAAACGATCGTAGGAGAATTGTTTATTAAACAAAGATAAAATCGGTACTCGGAATGTTTCTCGGGGCCTCGATCGGACATTCCCGATTTTACTGCCCCGAGTTTGTCTCCGATTTTATCTTACTTCCGGTCAGATTGGGTCGGAAAGTCTGACGATGCTGCGAAAACGACGGTAGGAGCATTGTTTATTTAACAAAAATAAAATCGGCGATCGAAATGACTCCCGGCGCCTCGATCGGACATTCCCGATATCACGACCTCTATTCCGTCTCTGATTTTGTCTTACTTCCGGTCAGGTTGGGTAACGACGTCTGACGATGCAGCGAAAACGGTTGTAGGAGCATTGTTTATTTAACAAAGATAGAATCGGTGCTCGGAATGGTTCTCGGGGCCTCGTTCGGACATTCTCGATATTAACGCCCCGAATTGTCTCCGATTTTATCTTACTTCCGGTCAGATTGAGTCGAGAAGTCTAACGATGCTGCGAGAAGGACGGTAGCAGCTTTGATTAATCAACAAAGTTAAAACCGGTGCTCGGAATGGTTTTCGGGGCGGCGATCGGATATTCCCGATATTAACGCCCCGAATTGTTTCCGATTTTATCTTACTTCCGGTCAGATTGGATCGAGAAGTCGATAATGCTAAAACGACGGTAACAGCATTGTTTATTTAACAAAGATAGAATCGGTGCTCGGAATGGTTCCCGTTGGATCGATCGGCCATTCCCGATATTACTGCCCCGAATCCGTCTCCGACTTAATCCTACTTGCCGTCAGATTAAGTCGAGAACTCTGACGATGCTGAGAGAACGACGGTAGGAGCTTTGTGTATTTAACACAGATAAAATGGGTCCTCGGAATGGTTCTCGGGGCCTCGGTCGGACATTCCCGATATTATTACCCCGAATTCGTCTCCGACTTTATCTTACTTCCGGTGAGATTGGGTAAGGAAGTCTGACGATGCTGCGAAAACGATGGTAGAAGCATTGTTTATTTATCAAAGATAAAATTGGTCCTCGGAATGGTTCTCGGGGCCTCGATAAGACATTCCCGATACTACTACCCCGAATTCGTCTCCGATTCTATCTTACTTCCGGTCAGATTGGGTAAGGAAGTATGACGATGCCGCGAAAACGATGGTGGGAGCATCGTCTATTTAACAAAGATAAAATCGGTATTTGGAATGGTTCTCGGGGCCTCGATCGGATATTCCCGATATTACTGCCCCTAGTTTGTCTCCAATTGTATCTTACTTCTGGTCAGATTGGGTCGAGAAGTTTGCCGATGCTGCGAAAACGACGGTGAGAGCATTGTTTATTTAACAAAGATAAAATCGGTGCTCCGAATGGTTCCCGTGGCATCGATCGGACATTCCCGATATTACTGCCAGCAATCCGTCTCCGATTTTATCTTACTTCCGGTCAGATTGCGTAAGGAAGTCTGACGATGCTGCAAAAACGACGGAAGGAGCATTTTTCATTTAACAAAGATAAAATCGGTGCTCGAAATGGTTCTTGGGGCGTCGATCGGACATTCCCGATATTTCTGCCCCGAATTCGTCTCCAATTTTACCTTACTTCCGGTCAGATTGAGTTCAGAAGTCTGACGATGCTGCAGGAACGACGGTAGGAGCTTTGTTTATTTAACAAAGATAAAATCCGTGCTCGGAAAGGTTCTCGGGGCCTCGATCGGACATTCCCGATATTACTGCCCCGAGTTCGTCTCCTATTTTATCTTACTTCCGGTCAGATTGGGTCGAGAAGTCGATGCTGCGAAAACGACGCTAGGATCATTGTTTATTTAACAAAGATAAAATCGGTTCTCGGAATGGTTCCCGTGTCCTCGATCGGACATTCCCGATTTTACCGCCCCGAATTCGTCTCCCATTTTTTCTTACTTCTGGTCAGATTGGATAAGGAAGTCTGACGATGCTGCGAAAACGATGGTAGAAGCATTGTTTATTAAACAAAGATAACATCGGTCCTCGGAATGGTTCTCGGAGCCTCAATCGTACATTGCCGATATTACTACCCCGAATTCGTCTATGATTCTATCTTACTTCCGGTCAGATTGGGTAAGGAAGGCTGACGATGTTGCGAAAACGATCGTAGGAGAATTGTTTATTTAACAAAGATAAAATCGGTACTCGGAATGTTTCTCGGGGCCTCGATCGGACATTCCCGATTTTACTGCCCCGAGTTTGTCTCCGATTTTATCTTACTTCCGGTCAGATTGGGTCGGAAAGTCTGACGATGCTGCGAAAACGACGGTAGGAGCATTGTTTATTTAACAAAAATAAAATCGGCGATCGAAATGACTCCCGGCGCCTCGATCGGACATTCCCGATATCACGACCTCTATTCCGTCTCTGATTTTGTCTTACTTCCGGTCAGGTTGGGTAACGACGTCTGACGATGCAGCGAAAACGGTTGTAGGAGCATTGTTTATTTAACAAAGATAGAATCGGTGCTCGGAATGGTTCTCGAGGCCTCGTTCGGACATTCTCGATATTAACGCCCCGAATTGTCTCCGATTTTATCTTACTTCCGGTCAGATTGAGTCGAGAAGTCTAACGATGCTGCGAGAAGGACGGTAGCAGCTTTGATTAATCAACAAAGTTAAAATCGGTGCTCGGAATGCTTGTCGGGGCCTTGATCGGACATTCCCGAAATTACTACCCCGACTTCGTCTCGGATTTATGGTACTTACGGTCAGATTGGGTCGAGAAGTCTGACGATGATGCGAAAACGACGGTAGGAGCATTGTATATTTAACGAAGATAAAATCGGTGCTCGGAATGATTCACGTGGCTTCGATCGGACATTCCCGATATTACTGCCTCAAATTCGTCTCCAATTTTATCTATCTTCCGGCCAGATTGGGTAAGGAAGTCTGACGATGCTGCGAAAACGATGGTAGAAGCAATGTTTATTCAACAAAGATACAATCGTTCCTCGGAATGGTTCTCGGGGCCTCGATCGGAGATTCTCGATATTACTACCCCGAATTCGTTTCCGATTGTATCTTACTTCCGGTCAGATTGGGTATGGAAGTCTGACGATGTTGCGAAAACGATCGTAGGAACATTGTTTATTTAACAAAGATAAAATCGATACTCAGAATGGTTCTCGGGGCGGCGATCGGACATTCCCGATATTAACGCCCCGAATTGTTTCCGATTTTATCTTACTTCCGGTCAGATTGGGTCGAGAAGTCGATGCTGCTAAAACGACGGTAACAGCATTGTTTATTTGACAAAGATAGAATCGGTGCTCGGAATGGTTCCCGTTGCATCGATCGGACATTCCCGATATTACTGCCCCGAATCCGTCTCCGACTTTATCCTACTTGCCGTCAGATTAAGTCGAGAAGTCTGACGATGCTGAGAGAACGACGGTAGATGCTTTGTGTATTTAACACAGATAAACTTGGTCCTCGGAATGGTTCTCGGGGCCTCGGTCGGACATTCCCGATATTATTACCCCGAATTCATCTCGACTTTATCTTACTTCCGGTGAGATTGGGTAAGGAAGTCTGACGATGCTGCGAAAACGATGGTAGAAGCATTGTTTATTTATCAAAGATAAAATTCGTCCTCGGAATGGTTCTCGGGGCCTCGATAAGACATTCACGATACTACTACCCCGAATTCGTCTCCGATTTTATCTTACTTCCGGTCAGATTGGGTAAGGAAGTATGACGATGCTGCGAAAACGATGGTGGGAGCATCGTCTATTTAACAAAGATCAAATCGGTATTTGGAATGGTTCTCGGGGCCTCGATCGGACATTCCCTATATTACTGCCCCTAGTTTGTCTCCAATTGTATCTTACTTCTGGTCAGATTGGGTCGAGACGTTTGACGATGCTGCGAAAACGACGGTGAGAGCATTGTTTATTTAACAAAGATAAGATCGGTGTTCCGAATGGTTCCCGTGGTCTCGGTCGGACATTCCCGATATTACTGCCAGCAATCCGTCTCCGATTTTATCTTACTTCCGGTCAGATTGGGTAAGGAAGTCTGACGATGCTGCAAAAAGGACGGAAGGAGCATTGTTCATTTAACAGAGATAAAATCGGTGCTCGGAATGGTTCTTGGGGCCTCGATCGGACATTCCCGATATTTCTGCCCCGAATTCGTCTCCAATTTTACCTTACTTCCGGTCAGATTGAGTTCAGAAGTCTGACGAAGCAGCAGGAACGACGGTAGGAGCTTTGTTTATTTAACAAAGATAAAATCGGTACTCGGAATGGTTCTCGGGGCCTCGATCGGACATTCCCGATATTACTGCCCCGAGTTCGTCTCCGATTTTATCTTACTTCCGGTCAGATTGGGTCGAGAAGTCGATGCTGCGAAAACGACGCTAGGATCATTGTTTATTTAACAAAGATAAAATCGGTTCTCGGAATGGTTCCCGTGTCCTCGATCGAACATTCCCGATTTTACTGCCCCGAATTCGTCTCCCATTTTTTCTTACTTCTGGTCAGATTGGATAAGGAAGTCTGACGATGCTGCGAAAACGATGGTAGAAGCATTGTTTATCAAACAAAGATAACATCGGTCTTCGGAGTGGTTCTCGGAGCCTGAATCGTACATTGCCGATATTACTACCCCGAATTCGTCTACGATTTTATCTTACTTCCGGTCAGATTGGGTAAGGAATGCTGACGATGTTGCGAAAACGATCGTAGGAGAATTGTTTATTTAACAAAGATAAAATCGGTACTCGGAATGTTTCTCGGGGCCTCGATCGGACATTCTCGATTTTACTGCCCCGAGTTTGTCTCCGATTTTATCTTACTTCCGGTCAGATTGGGTAAGGAAGTCTGACGATGCTGCGAAAACGATGGTAGAAGCATTGTTTATTCAACAAAGATACAATCGTTCCTCGGAATGGTTCTCGGGGCCTCGATCGGAGATTCCCGATATTACTACCTCGAATTCGTCTCCGATTTTATCTTACTTCCGTTCAGATTGGGTCTGCAAGTCTGACGATGTTGCGAAAACGATCGTAGGAACATTGTTTATTTAACAAAGATAAAATCAATACTCAGAATGGTTCTCGGGGCGGCGATCGGACATTCCCGATATTAACGCCCCGAATTGTTTCCGATTTTATCTTACTTCCGGTCAGATTGGGTCGAGAAGTCGATGCTGCTAAAACGACGGTAACAGCATTGTTTATTTAACAAAGATAGAATCGGTGCTCTGAATGGTTCCCGTTGGATCGATCGGACATTCCCGATATTACTGCCCCGAATCCGTCTCCGACTTTATCCTACTTGCCGTCAGATTAAGTCGAGAAGTCTGACGATGCTGAGAGAACGACGGTAGGAGCTTTGTGTATTAAACACAGATAAAATTGGTCCTCGGAATGGTTCTCGGGGCCTCGGTCGGACATTCCCGATATTATTACCCCGAATTCGTCTCCGACTTTATCTTACTTCCGGTGAGATTGGGTAAGGAAGTCTGACGATGCTGCGAAAACGATGGTAGAAGCATTGTTTATTTATCAAAGATAAAATTGGTCCTCGGAATGGTTCTCGGGGCCTCGATAAGACATTCCCGATACTACTACCCCGAATTCGTCTCCGATTTTATCTTACTTCCGGTCAGATTGGGTAAGGAAGTTTGACGATGCTGCGAAAACGATGGTGGGAGCATCGTATATTTTACAAAGATAAAATCGGTATTTGGAATGGTTCTCGGGGCCTCGATCGGACATTCCCGATATTACTGCCCCTAGTTTGTCTCCAATTGTATCTTACTTCTGGTCAGATTGGGTCGAGAAGTTTGCCGATGCTGCGAAAACGACGGTGAGAGCATTGTTTATTTAACAAAGATAAAATCGGTGCTCCGAATGGTTCCCGTGGCCTCGATCGGACATTCCCGATATTACTGCCAGCAATCCGTCTTCGATTTTATCTTACTTCCGGTCAGATTGGGTAAGGATGTCTGACGATGCTGCAAAAACTACGGAAGGAGCATTATTCATTTAACAAAGATAAAATCGGTGCTCGTAATGGTTCTTGGGGCCTCGATCGGACATTCCCGATATTTCTGTCCCGAATTCGTCTCCAATTTTACCTTACTTCCGGTCAGATTGAGTTCAGAAGTCTGACGATGCTGCGAGAACGACGGTAGGAGCTTTGTTTATTTAACAAAGATAAAATCGGTGCTCGGAATGGTTCTCGGGGCCTCGATCGGACATTCCCGATATTACTGTCCCGAGTTCGTCTCCCATTTTATCTTACTTCCGGTCAGATTGGGTCGAGAAGTCGATGCTGAGAAAACGACGCTAGGATCATTGTTTATTTAACAAAGATAAAATCGGTTCTCGGAGTGGTTCCCGTGTCCTCTATCGGACATTCCCGATTTTACTGCCCCGAATTCGTTTCCCATTTTTTCTTACTTCTGGTCAGATTGGATAAGGAAGTCTGACGATGCTGCGAAAACGATGGTAGAAGCATTGTTTATTAAACAAAGATAACATCAGTCCTCGGAATGGTTCTCGGAGCCTCAATCGTACATTGCCGATATTACTACCCCGAATTCGTCTACGATTTTATCTTACTTCCGGTCAGATTGGGTAAGGAAGGCTGACGATGTTGCGAAAACGATCGTAGGAGAATTGTTCATTTAACAAAGATAAAATCGGTACTCGGAATGTTTCTCGGGGCCTCGATCGGACATTCCCGATTTTACTGCCCCGAGTTTCTCTCCGATTTTATCTTACTTCCGGTCAAATTGGGTCGAAAAGTCTGACTATCGTGCGAGAACGACGATAGGAGCATTGTTTATTTAACAAAGATGAAATCGGTGCTCGGAATGGTTCCCGTGGCCTCGATCGGACATTCCCGATATTACTACCCCGAATTCGTCTCCCATTTTATCTTACTTCCGGTCAGATTGGGTAAGGAAGACTGACGATGCTGCGAAAACGATGGCAGAAACATTGTTTATTTAACAAAGATAAAAACGGTACTCGGAATGTTTCTCGAGGCGGCGATCAGACATTCCCGATATTACTGCTCCGAATTCGTCTCCGATTTTATCTTACTTGCGGTCAGATTAAGTCGAGAAGTCTGACGATGTTGAAAGATCGACGGTTTGTTTATTTAACAAAGATAAAATCGGGGTTCGGAATGGTTCCCGTGGCCTCGATCGGACATTCCCGATATTACTGCCCCGAATTTGTCTCTGATTTTATCTTACTTCCGGTCACATTGGGTCGAGAAGGATGACGATGCTGCGGGAACGACGGTAGGAGCTTTGTTTGTTTAACAAAGATAAAATTGGTCCTCGGAATGGTTCTCGGGGCCTCAGTCGGACACTCCCGATATTATTACCCCGAATTCGTCTCCGATTTTATCTTACTTACGGTCCGATTGGGTTAGGAAGTCTGACGATGCTGCGAAAACGATGGTAGAAACATTGTTTATTTAACAAAGATAAAATCGGTCCTCGGAATGGTTCTCGGGGCCTCGATCGGACATTCCCGATATTACTACCCCGAATTCGTCTCCGATTTTATCTTACTTCCGGTCAGATTGGGTAAGGAAGTCTGACGGTGCTGCGAAAACGATAGTAGCGGCATTGTCTATTTAACACAGATAAAATCGGTACTCGGAATTTTCCTCGGGGCCTCGATGGGACATTCCCGATATTACTGCCCCGAGTTTGTCTCCGATTTTATCTTACTTCCGGTCAGATTGCGTCGCGAAGTCTGACGATGCTGCGAAAACGACGATGGGAGCATTGTTTATTTAACAAAGATAAAATCGGTGCTCGGAATGGTTCCCGTGGTCTCGATCGGACATTCCCGATATTACTGCCCCGATTTCGTCTCCGTTTTTATTTTACTTCCGGTCAGATTGGGTCTAGAAGTCCTACGATGCTGCGAAAACGACGGCACGAGCATTGTTTATTTAACAAAGATAAAATCGCTGATCGGAATGGTTCCCGGGGCCTCGATCGGACATTCCCGATATTACTGCCCCGAATTTGTCTCTAATTTTATCTTACTTCCGGTCAGATTGGGTAAGGAAGTCTGACAAAGTTGCGAAAACGATGGTAGAAGCATTGTTTATTTATCAAAGATAAAATTGGTCCTCGGAATGGTTCTCGGGGCCTCGATAAGACATTCCCGATACTACTACCCCGAATTCGTCTCCGATTTTATCTGACTTCCGGTCAGATTGGGTAAGGAAGTTTGACGATGCTGCGAAAACGATGGTGGGAGCATCGTATATTTTACAAAGATAAAATCGGTATTTGGAATGGTTCTCGGGGCCTCGATCGGACATTCCCGATATTACTGCCCCTAGTTTGTCTCCAATTGTATCTTACTTCTGGTCAGATTGGGTCGAGAAGTTTGCCGATGCTGCGAAAACGACGGTGAGAGCATTGTTTATTTAACAAAGATAAAATCGGTGCTCCGAATGGTTCCCGTGGCCTCGATCGGACATTCCCGATATTACTGCCAGCAATCCGTCTTCGATTTTATCTTACTTCCGGTCAGATTGGGTAAGGATGTCTGACGATGCTGCAAAAACTACGGAAGGAGCATTATTCATTTAACAAAGATAAAATCGGTGCTCGTAATGGTTCTTGGGGCCTCGATCGGACATTCCCGATATTTCTGTCCCGAATTCGTCTCTAATTTTACCTTACTTCCGGTCAGATTGAGTTCAGAAGTCTGACGATGCTGCGAGAACGACGGTAGGAGCTTTGTTTATTTAACAAAGATAAAATCGATGCTCGGAATGGTTCTCGGGGCCTCGATCGGACATTCCCGATATTACTGTCCCGAGTTCGTCTCCCATTTTATCTTACTTCCGGTCAGATTGGGTCGAGAAATCGATGCTGAGAAAACGACGCTAGGATCATTGTTTATTTAACAAAGATAAAATCGGTTCTCGGAGTGGTTCCCGTGTCCTCTATCGGACATTCCCGATTTTACTGCCCCGAATTCGTTTCCCATTTTTTCTTACTTCTGGTCAGATTGGATAAGGAAGTCTGACGATGCTGCGAAAACGATGGTAGAAGCATTGTTTATTAAACAAAGATAACATCAGTCCTCGGAATGGTTCTCGGAGCCTCAATCGTACATTGCCGATATTACTACCCCGAATTCTTCTACGATTTTATCTTACTTCCGGTCAGATTGGGTAAGGAAGGCTGACGATGTTGCGAAAACGATCGTAGGAGAATTGTTTATTTAACAAAGATAAAATCGGTACTCGGAATGTTTCTCGGGGCCTCGATCGGACATTCCCGATTTTACCGCCCCGAGTTTCTCTCCGATTTTATCTTACTTCCGGTCAAATTGGGTCGAAAAGTCTGACTATCGTGCGAGAACGACGATAGGAGCATTGTTTATTTAACAAAGATGAAATCGGTGCTCGGAATGGTTCCCGTGGCCTCGATCGGACATTCCCGATATTACTACCCCGAATTCGTCTCCCATTTTATCTTACTTCCGGTCAGATTGGGTAAGGAAGACTGACGATGCTGCGAAAACGATGGCAGAAGCATTGTTTATTTAACAAAGATAAAAACGGTACTCGGAATGTTTCTCGAGGCGGCGATCAGACATTCCCGATATTACTGCTCCGAATTCGTCTCCGATTTTATCTTACTTGCGGTCAGATTAAGTCGAGAAGTCTGACGATGTTGAAAGATCGACGGTTTGTTTATTTAACAAAGATAAAATCGGGGTTCGGAATGATTCCCGTGGCCTCGATCGGACATTCCCGATTTTACTGCCCCGAGTTTCTCTCCGATTTTATCTTACTTCCGGTCAAATTGGGTCGAAAAGTCTGACTATCGTGCGAGAACGACGATAGGAGCATTGTTTATTTAACAAAGATGAAATCGGTGCTCGGAATGGTTCCCGTGGCCTCGATCGGACATTCCCGATATTACTACCCCGAATTCGTCTCCCATTTTATCTTACTTCCGGTCAGATTGGGTAAGGAAGACTGACGATGCTGCGAAAACGATGGCAGAAGCATTGTTTATTTAACAAAGATAAAAACGGTACTCGGAATGTTTCTCGAGGCGGCGATCAGACATTCCCGATATTACTGCTCCGAATTCGTCTCCGATTTTATCTTACTTGCGGTCAGATTAAGTCGAGAAGTCTGACGATGTTGAAAGATCGACGGTTTGTTTATTTAACAAAGATAAAATCGGGGTTCGGAATGGTTCCCGTGGCCTCGATCGGACATTCCCGATATTACTGCCCCGAATTTGTCTCTGATTTTATCTTACTTCCGGTCACATTGGGTCGAGAAGGATGACGATGCTGCGGAAACGACGGTAGGAGCTTTGTTTGTTTAACAAAGATAAAATTGGTCCTCGGAATGGTTCTCGGGGCCTCAGTCGGACACTCCCGATATTATTACCCCGAATTCGTCTCCGATTTTATCTTACTTACGGTCCGATTGGGTAAGGAAGTCTGACGATGCTGCGAAAACGATGGTAGAAACATTGTTTATTTAACAAAGATAAAATCGGTCCTCGGAATGGTTCTCGGGGCCTCGATCGGACATTCCCGATATTACTACCCCGAATTCGTCTCCGATTTTATCTTACTTCCGGTCAGATTGGGTAAGGAAGTCTGACGGTGCTGCGAAAACGATAGTAGCGGCATTGTCTATTTAACACAGATAAAATCGGTACTCGGAATTTTCCTCGGGGCCTCGATGGGACATTCCCGATATTACTGCCCCGAGTTTGTCTCCGATTTTATCTTACTTCCGGTCAGATTGCGTCGCGAAGTCTGACGATGCTGCGAAAACGACGATGGGAGCATTGTTTATTTAACAAAGATAAAATCGGTGCTCGGAATGGTTCCCGTGGTCTCGATCGGACATTCCCGATATTACTGCCCCGATTTCGTCTCCGTTTTTATTTTACTTCCGGTCAGATTGGGTCTAGAAGTCCTACGATGCTGCGAAAACGACGGCACGAGCATTGTTTATTTAACAAAGATAAAATCGCTGATCGGATTGGTTCCCGGGGCCTCGATCGGACATTCCCGATATTACTGCCCCGAATTTGTCTCTAATTTTATCTTACTTCCGGTCAGATTGGGTAAGGAAGTCTGACAAAGTTGCGAAAACGATGGTAGAAGCATTGTTTATTTATCAAAGATAAAATTGGTCCTCGGAATGGTTCTCGGGGCCTCGATAAGACATTCCCGATACTACTACCCCGAATTCGTCTCCGATTTTATCTTACTTCCGGTCAGATTGGGTAAGGAAGTTTGACGATGCTGCGAAAACGATGGTGGGAGCATCGTATATTTTACAAAGATAAAATCGGTATTTGGAATGGTTCTCGGGGCCTCGATCGGACATTCCCGATATTACTGCCCCTAGTTTGTCTCCAATTGTATCTTACTTCTGGTCAGATTGGGTCGAGAAGTTTGCCGATGCTGCGAAAACGACGGTGAGAGCATTGTTTATTTAACAAAGATAAAATCGGTGCTCCGAATGGTTCCCGTGGCCTCGATCGGACATTCCCGATATTACTGCCAGCAATCCGTCTTCGATTTTATCTTACTTCCGGTCAGATTGGGTAAGGATGTCTGACGATGCTGCAAAAACTACGGAAGGAGCATTATTCATTTAACAAAGATAAAATCGGTGCTCGTAATGGTTCTTGGGGCCTCGATCGGACATTCCCGATATTTCTGTCCCGAATTCGTCTCCAATTTTACCTTACTTCCGGTCAGATTGAGTTCAGAAGTCTGACGATGCTGCGAGAACGACGGTAGGAGCTTTGTTTATTTAACAAAGATAAAATCGGTGCTCGGAATGGTTCTCGGGGCCTCGATCGGACATTCCCGATATTACTGTCCCGAGTTCGTCTCCCATTTTATCTTACTTCCGGTCAGATTGGGTCGAGAAGTCGATGCTGAGAAAACGACGCTAGGATCATTGTTTATTTAACAAAGATAAAATCGGTTCTCGGAGTGGTTCCCGTGTCCTCTATCGGACATTCCCGATTTTACTGCCCCGAATTCGTTTCCCATTTTTTCTTACTTCTGGTCAGATTGGATAAGGAAGTCTGACGATGCTGCGAAAACGATGGTAGAAGCATTGTTTATTAAACAAAGATAACATCAGTCCTCGGAATGGTTCTCGGAGCCTCAATCGTACATTGCCGATATTACTACCCCGAATTCGTCTACGATTTTATCTTACTTCCGGTCAGATTGGGTAAGGAAGGCTGACGATGTTGCGAAAACGATCGTAGGAGAATTGTTTATTTAACAAAGATAAAATCGGTACTCGGAATGTTTCTCGGGGCCTCGATCGGACATTCCCGATTTTACTGCCCCGAGTTTCTCTCCGATTTTATCTTACTTCCGGTCAAATTGGGTCGAAAAGTCTGACTATCGTGCGAGAACGACGATAGGAGCATTGTTTATTTAACAAAGATGAAATCGGTGCTCGGAATGGTTCCCGTGGCCTCGATCGGACATTCCCGATATTACTACCCCGAATTCGTCTCCCATTTTATCTTACTTCCGGTCAGATTGGGTAAGGAAGACTGACGATGCTGCGAAAACGATGGCAGAAGCATTGTTTATTTAACAAAGATAAAAACGGTACTCGGAATGTTTCTCGAGGCGGCGATCAGACATTCCCGATATTACTGCTCCGAATTCGTCTCCGATTTTATCTTACTTGCGGTCAGATTAAGTCGAGAAGTCTGACGATGTTGAAAGATCGACGGTTTGTTTATTTAACAAAGATAAAATCGGGGTTCGGAATGGTTCCCGTGGCCTCGATCGGACATTCCCGATATTACTGCCCCGAATTTGTCTCTGATTTTATCTTACTTCCGGTCACATTGGGTCGAGAAGGATGACGATGCTGCGGGAACGACGGTAGGAGCTTTGTTTGTTTAACAAAGATAAAATTGGTCCTCGGAATGGTTCTCGGGGCCTCAGTCGGACACTCCCGATATTATTACCCCGAATTCGTCTCCGATTTTATCTTACTTACGGTCAGATTGGGTAAGGAAGTCTGACGATGCTGCGAAAACGATGGTAGAAACATTGTTTATTTAACAAAGATAAAATCGGTACTCGGAATTTTCCTCGGGGCCTCGATGGGACATTCCCGATATTACTGCCCCGAGTTTGTCTCCGATTTTATCTTACTTCCGGTCAGATTGCGTCGCGAAGTCTGACGATGCTGCGAAAACGACGATGGGAGCATTGTTTATTTAACAAAGATAAAATCGGTGCTCGGAATGGTTCCCGTGGTCTCGATCGGACATTCCCGATATTACTGCCCCGATTTCGTCTCCGTTTTTATTTTACTTCCGGTCAGATTGGGTCTAGAAGTCCTACGATGCTGCGAAAACGACGGCACGAGCATTGTTTATTTAACAAAGATAAAATCGCTGATCGGATTGGTTCCCGGGGCCTCGATCGGACATTCCCGATATTACTGCCCCGAATTTGTCTCTAATTTTATCTTACTTCCGGTCAGATTGGGTAAGGAAGTCTGACAAAGTTGCGAAAACGATGGGAGGAGCAATGTTTATTTAACAAAGATAAAATCGGTATTCAGAATAGTTCTCGGGGCGTCGATCGGACATTCCCGATATTACTACCCCGAATTCGTCTCCGATTTTATGTTACTTGCGGTCAGATTGGGTAAGAAAGTCTGGCGATGCTGCGAAAACGATGGTAGATGCATTGTCTCTTTAACAAAGATAAAATCGGTACTGCGAATAGTTCTCGGGGCCTCGATCGGACATTCCCGATTTTACTGCCCCGAGTTTGTCTCCGATTTTATCATACTTCCGGTCAGATTAGGTCGGGAAGTCTGACGATGCTGCGAAGACGACGGTAGGAGCATTTTTTATTCAACAAAAATAAAATCGGCGATCGAAATCGTTCTCGGTGACTCGATCGGACATTCCCGATATTACTACCCCGAATTCGTATCCGATTTTATCTTACTTGCGGTCAGATTGGGTAAGGAAGTCTGGCGATGCTCCGAAAACGATGGTAGAACCATTGTCTATTTGTTGGTTATTAGAGGAACTAGGAATTCCGTATGAGGTTATAAATTATAACAGATGCAGATTTAAATGAAAGTAACGTACCAGGTGTGTAAGTATGAAACCGGAATTTTTGTACAGAAAAAACACGTTTATTGTAACGATATGATTCAAAGTAACTTATTCAAAGTATTGTCCGTCGCTATCTAAACATTTTTCCCATCTTTCTGGCAATTTGTGGATTCCGCGCCAAAAGGACTGTTGCTCTTTTGAGGCAAACCAGTCATCGAGCCATTTTCGTACATCTTCGTAAGAAGTAAAGCGCTGCTCAGCAAGTGCGCGTCCCATCGATGCGAACAAGTCGTAATCGGATGGGGCAAGGTCCGGTGAGTAAGGCGCGTGCTGAAGAATCTCCCAACGGAACGACTCTATCGTTTCCTGGACCTGTTTTGCTTTGTGTGCTGGTGCATTGTCATGCAGCAACATCACCTTGTGTTGTCTTTGTTGGTATTCTGGTCGTTTTTCACGCAAAACTCGATCCAAATCGGTCATTTGTTGTCGGTAGCGTTGAGTATTGACAGTTTTCCCAGGTTTCAGCAGCTCGTAGTAGATTACGCCCTTCTGATCCCACCAAACACACAGCATTGTCTTTCGTCCGTAGCGGTTTGGTCTTGCCGTCGATGTCTATGGTTCACCCGGAGTAACCCATGACTTTTTGCGCTTAAGATTCTCGAAATATATCCACTTTTCATCGCCAGTCACAATTCGATGGAGAAATGACTTTCTTTTGAACCTGGCGACCAGCATTTCGCATGATGTTTTGCGGTTTTCCTGCTGTCTTTCGTTGAGTTCATGTGGAACCCATTTCCCCACCTTTTGTATCTTTCCCATGGCTTTCAACCGAAGGGAGATGGCTTCTCGGGTCACCTTTAACTGATCCGCCAGTTGTTGTTGTGTTTGAGCGTCGTCTTCGTCCAACAAGGCTTGCAGGTCAGCGTCTTCAAACTTTTTCGGTGGTCTTCCACGTTCTTCGTTCCTCACGTCAAAATCGCCACTTTTGAACCGTTTGAACCACTCGAAACACTGTGTGTTACCGAGAGCATGCTCACCAAACACCTCCACAAGCATTCGATGCGATTCGGCTGCGGTTTTCTTCAGATGAAAACAGAAACGTAGTGCTGTCCGCATATCGTAATTTGTTGACACAAAACTCGACATGTTTATCTCTAATAAACTAATGCTACTGAATGAAACTCGTGTTATTGTGAGTTGGAAATCTTTGTCGGATATCAATACAATAACAAGACACCGCTGACGTGATGTGTCGGTAACTGCATCGACATCTAGCGCCACCTATGGGCAAATTCCGGTTTCATCCTTACACACCTGGTATATTGAATTAATTTACACGATCGATTCTGTGACGACGTGCGATCACGAGATAGCACGGGAGCAAGAGTCCTGTGTATATGAGAGCTCATATCATGCATGAGTGCGTACGTTCGTCGTGTGCGTGCCGACTTGCGCAGAACACCGCAAAATCGTTGTACTGGATATTCCAACACCACTTCTCAACGATTGTGCTTCTTTAATCGATGCTATGTTCGAAATCCACTAGTTGACATCCTTCTCGATGTTTTTTCAGCTTCAGGGCCCCCAGTGATTTCGTCATCATGTCGGCGATCATCTCATCTGTCGGACAGTAGTGAATTTCGATGATTTTTCTTTTCACTGGCTTTGTCACGAAATGGTATTTGACGTCGACGTGCTTTGTTTTGTTCCGCAACTCCCCGTTCTTTACCAACTTGATGGCACTTTGATTATCCTCGTACATTCGAATTGGCTTCGTCTGCTCCACACCGAAGTCTTCGAGTAATCGTCGTATCCATAACAGTTCCCTGCTCGTCTCTGCTATCGCGATGTATTCTGCTTCACAGCTCGACCACGCTGTACAGGTTTGTTTTCTGCAAGCCCATGCGATTGCACCTCTCTTATATAGAAATACAAATCCGCTGTGTGACTTGCTATCGCTTCTTTCCTCCGCCCAATCTGCGTCCGTATAAACTTCGAGTCCTTTCGTGTTGCTTGTCAATTTTAATTTGAATTTTGTTAAATTTTGTTGGATACTTAAAGGGTACACCCTTTAAGTATCCAACAATTCTTTTCGCTTCGTTCCAGTCAGTTTCAGTCGGTTGTTTGACCTTTTGACTCAATATTGATACACTTGCTGCTATGTCGGGTCGCGTGTGGGTTGCTACATATAGCAGATCGCCGATGAGTTTTTGATATTTATCCCCATTGACCCTTGCATTTCCGTCGCGAGTAATTTTCAGATATCCAGTGTCAAGGGGTGTTTTGTATACTTTTGCGCCCCGTAGTCCAAATCCATTGATTATTTTCTGGATGTAGCGCGCTTGATCCATGTAAAAAACCCCTTTTGAGTCCCTTTCAATATTTATTCCGAGGTAATGTTTCAATTCGCCAAGTCTTTCGAGCATAAATTCTTCTTCGAATCCATCGGCTGTCTTCTGTATTTCGTCCTCGTCCTCATCAGCTACCAGAAGGTCATCGACATATATCGCTACGTACTGGATGGCCTTTGACGTGCCTTTAGAGTATAGACAAGGGTGTGATGTGCTCCGTTTAAAGCTCAACTTGGTGAGGGCTGCATGGAGTTTCTCATTCCATGTTTTTGCAGCTTGTTTCAGTCCGTATATGCTCTTGTTGACCTTACAGACTAATTCTTTCTTTGCGTTGACAAAACCCTCCGGTTGCTTCATATAAATCGTCTCCGTTAACTCTCCGTTAAGGAATGCCGTCTTTGCATCGAAATGATGTATCTTGAGTTTTCGTTGCATTGCCACTGCGAGCAGCAAGCGCAGCTTTGTCGCCCTTACCACTGGTGCAAATACTTCATCGTAGTCTGTTCCATATTTCTGGCTGAAGCCCTCTGCCACGAGTCGCGCTTTGTATTTTATCAACCCAGTGACAATGTTTCTCTTTCTTTTGAATACCCATTTGCAACCAATTGCTTTTTTCCCTCTGGTAATGTGGCAAGTCTCCAAGTTGAATTGTCTGCCATCGATTTCATTTCCTCATTCATGGCCTTGAGCCATTCAAGTTTGTCAGGTCCGTTAAGTGCTTCTGCTCTGCTCTTTGGTTCTTCGTATTCCATCACGGCTTTTGCCTTAGGTACGAATCTTTCAGGCGGTTGTCCTTTCGTTCGTCTGTCTGAAACTCTAACCCCTTGATTATCGAGATTATCAATGTTGCCCGGAAATATGTACTCGTCGTCGCCCACCGGTAATGATTGCTCCAGAACTGAATCATCAGTTAAGTCCACTGTTTCTTCTAATTCTTGCAACGAATTATCCAACTCTGGGCGCTGTTCATCTTTGAAATCGTCTTCGAAGGTTATTCCGACCTCCCCCGAGCGATTCGTCTGCTGCTCATTTACTGACATATCGCAGCCTGTAATTCGAACGATTCTGTTCTGTTTTTCGATTTTCTTTTCTTTGTTCTTCTTTTCTTCGATCTTCATTTATTCATTCTTGTTTTCTTCATTCTTCTTTTCTTCGATCTTCATTTCTTCATTCTTGTTTTCTTCAACCACCTCTCCTTTCTTTGGATCGTGCTCGATGAATCTTACATCACAACTGATGGTTATTTTATTTGTGGCCGTGTATTCGACTGAGTATCCCACGAAGGTGAGCAATATCGCTTTGTCGTCCAACTTCCTTCGTTTCTCCTTCGGAATATGTGCATATCCTTTGCATCCAAATATGTGTAGATGTTCGACGTCAGGTTTCCTGTTGTTCCACAACTCGAATGGTGTCTTGTCGACTGCTTTCGACGGCAAGATATTTTGTAGATAACATGCCGTGTTAACTGCCTCCCCCCAGTATTTTTTCTCCATTTCCGCGTCGATCAACATACACCTTGCAGCTTCCATGAAAGTTCTATTTTTACGCTCAGCTACGCCGTTTTGGAAAGCTGAATAGGGTGCCGTATACTGTACTTTTATGCCCATTTCTATAAGTGATTCCTGTAGTTCTTTTGTGACTAATCTCGTCCATTGTCCGTCCTGATGACCTTGAGTTTCTTTCCAAACTTGTTTTCAGTGTAATTAATATAATCCTTGACGCATTTTGCCGCCTCTGACTTGTACCTTAGAAAATACACCTCTGTAAATCGACTATAGTCATCAATCATTGTCATTGAATACCTTTTGCCGCTTGGTGTTGCGTTCTGCATGGGTCCACAGAGATCTGTGTATACTAATTCTAGTACGGATGCTGCTCTAGTCGTTGCTTCTTTTAGTATTGGACTTCTTGACATTTTTCCTTTGATGCAGCATTCGCACACCTTTCGGATTCCACAATCCTTTATTCTTAAGCCCGTCACCAACTTCTTTATCTCCAGTTTTTTAACGTCCTCAGGGTGTCGGTGACCGAACCTTCTGTGCCAACTGTGTTAACAATCTGGAGTATGCTCGGTTCCTTTGACTGCTGATGCTCTGTGATGAATTCTCATTGCATACATGTTAGATGACAAATTCGCTGAAGCCACCACGATATTATTTTTAGAAATTTCGCATCGTTCGCCCTTGAATTGTACCGTATGACCTGCTTCTGTGAGCCTTTTCACCGACAATAAATTTTCAGTCAAGTCTGGGACATATAATACATCTTTAATGCTTACTTTGACTGCTTCATTGTTTACATTGAGGCAATGTAGTTCGCCGGTCCCGATTCCTAATACTTTTGCGCCTTGACCGTTGGCTAGAGCTACGTCTCGCATCTTCTTTCGCTCAAAAAGCTTGAAAATTTTCTTATCGTTGGTCATATGACTTGTGGCACCCAAATCGACATACCAAGCATCTTCCTGTCTCAATCCTTCGTGAACGCTGAAGCAAACCGATCCCGCTCGATCATCATCATCCTTCACCTCGTTGACTTTCTCTCTCTTTTCCTTATTGGCCTTCCATTTTTTGTATTTGAAACAGTCTTGCTTGTAGTGTCCCGTTTTTTACAAAAGAAACACGGCTTTTCGGCTTCTGTTGATGCATTTTTCTTCTGCGATGCTCTTAATGCTGAACTTGAATCCTCTGAATCCGGCACGCCTTTTCTTCTTTTATATTCCTCGATCAATTTACCTTCAGCTAACCCTAGCGTTAGTTCATCCTCCGATCTGCTTTCCAACGGGGTAATCAACGTACTGTACGTTTCAGGTAGGCTACTCAGCAGCATGGCGACGAAGAGATGGTCCTTTATTTCCTCGCCAAGCGCCGTCAGTTTATCTACCAAATCTTGCATTGTTGTTACATGCTCTTCCATATTGCCTGTTTCGCTCAACTTTAAATTGCAAATCTGCCTTAGGAGATAAACTTTACTTGTCAGCGTCGATTTCTCGTGATAGTTCTTTAGCGATTCCCATACCTTTTTCGCTGTCGTGTCCTTACGTATATGAATGAGTAAAGAATCCGCGACAAGCAGGCCTATTATAGCTCGCGCCTTGTCATCCTTTTTCTGCCACGCGACTGCAGCAGTTTCATTCATTGGTTTTACCGTGCTGACCTGACGCCATACCTCTTCCTTGATGAGCAACAGCTCCAATTTAAATTTCCAAACGGAGTAATTCTCGTTGTTCAGCTTGGTTATGTTCGCACGGAATATGTCTGTCATGGCTAACCTCAAATCTCCACGTGCACCAAATTTATACTGGACTTTATATTCACTTTATCTGCTTAATCCTCTCCTGGGCCCATAACCTGTTGGTTAGTAGAGGAACTAGGAACTCCGTATGAGGTTATAAATTATAACACATGCAGATTTAAATGAAAGTAACGTATATTGAATTAATTTACACGATCGATTCTGTGACGACGTGCGATCACGAGATAGCACGGGAGCAAGAGTGCTGTGTATGTGAGAGCGCGTATCATGCATGAGTGCGTACGTTCATCGCGTGCGTGCCGAGTTGCGCAGAACACCGCAAAATCGTTGTATTGGATATTCCAACACTATTTAACAAAGATAAAATCGGTACTCCGAATGGTTCTCGGGGCCTCGATCGGACATTCCCGATATTATTACCCCCAATTCGTCTCCGATGTTATCTTACTTCCGGTCAGATTGGGTAAGGGAGTCTGACAATGCTGCGAAGACGATGGTAGGAGCATTGTTTATTTAACAAAGATAAAATGGGTACTCGGAATGGTTCTCGGGGCCTCAATCGGACATTCCCTATATTACTGCCCCGAATCCGTCTCCGATTTTATTTTGGTTGCCGTCAGATTAAGTCGAGAAGTCTGACAATGCTGAAAGAACGACGGTAGGAGCTTTGTTTATTTAAGAAACATAAAATCGGTCCTCGGAATGGTTCTCGGGGCCTCGATCGGACATTCTCGACATTACTACCCCGAATTCTTCTCCGATTTTCTCTTACTTCCGGTCAGATTGGGTAAGGAAGTCTGACAATGCTGCGAAAACGATGGTAGGAGAATTGTTTATTTAACAAAGATGAAATCTAAACAGAGATGGAGGATATCACGTCAATCCTATTTGGCACACCGTACTCCCGGTTTTTTAATTGACCAGCTGACCAATTAAAACATCTGATTGGCTGGTGCAGCGATCTGGAACGATGACTGCAACTATATAAGGAATACCTGAGACACGAGAGCTTCAGTATCGGAGCTCTAAGCCCTGATGATGCAGACTGTAACGTTTGCGAAACGTCGGCACAACGCTGATCCTGAACACGGCCTCCATCCGGAAGCCACATACTCTTCTCAAAGATGAAATCGGTACTCGGAATGGTTCTCGGGGCCTCGATCGGACGTTCCCGATATTACTGCCCCGAGTTCGTCTTTGATTTTATCTTACTTCCGGTCAGATTGAGTCGAGAAGTCGATGCTGCGAAAACGACGGTAGGTGCATTGTTTATTCAACAAAGATAGAATCGGTGCTCGGAATGGTTCCCGTGGCCTCGATCGGACATTCCCGATATTACTGCCCCGAATCCGTCACCGATTTTATTTTACTTGCGGTCAGATTAAGTCGAGAAGTCTGACGATGCTGAAAGAACGACGGTAGGAGCTTTGTTTATTTAACAAAAATAAAATCGGTCCTCGGAATGGTTCTCGGGGCATCGATCAGGCATTCCCGATATTACTACCCTGAATTCGTCTCCGATTTTATCTTACATCCGGTCAGATTGGGTAAGGAAGTCTGACGATGCTGCGAAAACGATGGTAGGAATATTGTTTATTTAACAAAGATAAAATCGGCACTAGGAATGGTTCTCGGGGCCTCGATCGAACATTCCCAATATAACTGCCCCGAGTTTGTCTTCGATTTTATCTTACTTCCGGTCAGATTGGGTCGAGAAGTCTGACGATGCTGCGAAAACGACGGTGGGAGCATTGATTATTAAACAAAGATAAAATCGGTGCTGGGAATGGTTCTCGTGGCCTCGACCGGGCTTTCCCGATATTACTGCCCCGATTTCGTCTCCGATTTTGTTTTACTTCCAGTCAAGTTGGGTCGAGAAGTCTGACGAAGGTGCGCGAACGACGGTAGGAGCATTGTGTATTTAACAAAGATAAAATCGGTGCTCGGAATGGTTCCCGTGGCCTCGATAGGGCATTCCCGATATTCCTGCCCCGAATTCGTCTCCGATTTTATCTTACTTCCGGTCAGATTGAGTCGAGAGGTCTGACGATGCTGCGAGAACGACGGTAGGAGCATTGTTTATTTAACAAAGATAAAATCGGTGATCGGAATGGTTCCCGGGGCTTCGATCAAACATTCCCGATATTACCGCCCCAAATTCGTCTCCGATTTTATCTTACTTCCGGTCAGGAGTTGAGAAGTCTGACGATGCTGCGAAAACGACGGTACGAGCATTCTTGATTCAACAAAGATAAAATCGCTGATCGGAATGGTTCCCGGGGCCTCGATCGGACGTTCCCGATATTACTGCCCCGAAATTGTCTCCGATTTTATCTTACTTCCAGTCAGATTGGGTCGAGAAGTCTGACAATGCTGCGAAAACGATGGTAGGAGCATTGTTTATTTAACAAAGATGAAATCGGTAATCGGAATGGTCCTCGGGGCGTCGATCGGAAATTCCCGATATTACTGCCCCGAGTTCGTCTCTGATTTTATCTTACTTCCGGTCAGATTGGGTCGAAAAGTCGATGCTGCGAAAACGACGGAAGGAGCATTGTTTATATTTAACAAAGACAGAATCGGTGCTCGGAATGGTTCCCGTCGCCTCGATCGGACATTCCCGATATTACTGGCCCGAATCCGTCTCCGATTTTATCTTACTTCCGGTCAGATTGGGTAGAGAAGTCTGACGATGGTAGGAGCATAGTTTATTTGACAAAGATAAAATCGGTACTCGCAATGGTTCTCGGAGCCTCGATCGGGCATTCCCGATATTACTACCCCGAATTCGTCTCCGATTTTATCTGACTTCCGGTCAGATTGGGTAGAGAAGTCTGACGATGGTGCGAAAACGATGGTAGGAGCATAGGTTATTTGACAAAGATAAAATCGGTACTCGGAATGGTTCTCGGGGCCTCGATCGGACATACACGACATTACTGCTCCGAGTTTGTCGCCGTTTTTATTCTACTTCCGGTCAGATTGGGTCGAGAAGTCTGACGATGCTGCGAAAACGAACGGTGGGAGCATTGTTCATTTAACAAAGATAAAATCGGTGCTCGGAATGGTTCCCGTGGCATCGATCGGACATTCCCGACATTACTGCCACCAATCCGTCTCCGATTTTATCTTACTTCCGGTCAGATTGGGTCGAGAAGTCGATGCTGCGAAAACGACGGTTGGAGCATTGTTTATTTAACAAAGATAAAATCGGTGCTCGGAATGGTTCCCGTGGCCTCGATCAGACATTCCCGATATTACTGCCCCGAATTCGTCTCCGATTTTTTCTTAATTCCGGTCAGATTGAGTCGAGAAGTTTAACGATGCTGCGAGTAGGACGGTAGGAACTGTGTTTATTCAACAAAGATAAAATCGGTGCTCGGAATGGTGCTCGGGGCCTCAGTCGGACATTCCCGATATTAAAGCCGCGAATTTGTCTCCGATTTTATCTTACTTCCGGTCATATTGGGATGAGAAGTCTGACGATGCTGCGAAAATGACGGTAGGAGCATTGTTTATTTAACAAAGATAAAATCGGTGATCGGAATGGTTCCCGTGGCCTCGATCGAACATTCCCGACATTACTGCCACCAATCAGTCTCTGATTTTATCTTACTTCCGGTCAGATTGGGTAAGAAAGTTTGACGATGCTGCAAAAACGACGGAAGGAGCATTGGTTATTGAACAAAGATAAAATCGGTGCTCGGAATGGATCCCGGGACCTCGATCGGACATTCCCGACATTACTGCCACGAATCCGTCTCCGATTTTACCTTACTTCCGGTCAGATTGGGTAAGGAAGTTTGACGATGCTGCAAAAACAACGGAAGGAGCATTGTTTATTGAACAAAGATAAAATCGGTGCTCGGAATGGATCCCGGGGCCTCGATCGGACATTCCCGATATTACTGCCCCGAATTCGTCTTCGATTTTACCTTACGTCCGGTCAGATTGAGTCCAGAAGTCTGACGATGCTGCGAGAACGACGGTAGGAGCTTTGATTATTTAACAAAGATAAAATCGGTGCTCGGAATGGTTCTCGGGGCCTCGGTCGGACTTTCCCGATATTACTGCCCCGAATCCGTCACCGATTTTATTTTACTTGCGGTCAGATTAAGTCGAGAAGTCTGACGATGCTGAAAGAACGACGGTAGGAGCTTTGTTTATTTAACAAAACTAAAATCGGTCCTCGGAATGGTTCTCGGGGCATCGATCAGGCATTCCCGATATTACTACCCTGAATTCGTCTCCGATTTTATCTTACATCCGGTCAGATTGGGTAAGGAAGTCTGACGATGCTGCGAAAACGATGGTAGGAATATTGTTTATTTAACAAAGATAAAATCGGCACTCGGAATGGTTCTCGGGGCCTCGATCCAACATTCCCGATATAACTGCCCCGAGTTTGTCTTCGATTTTATCTTAATTCCGGTCAGATTGGGTCGAGAAGTCTGACGATGCTGCGAAAACGACGGTGGGAGCATTGCTTATTAAACAAAGATAAAATCGGTGCTGGGAATGGTTCTCGTGGCCTCGACCGGGCTTTCCCGATATTACTGCCCCGATTTCGTCTCCGATTTTGTTTTACTTCCAGTCAAGTTGGGTCGAGAAGTCTGACGAAGGTGCGCGAACGACGGTAGGAGCATTGTGTATTTAACAAAGATAAAATCGGTGCTCGGAATGGTTCCCGTGGCCTCGATAGGGCATTCCCGATATTCCTGCCCCGAATTCGTCTCCGATTTTATCTTACTTCCGGTCAGATTGAGTCGAGAGGTCTGACGATGCTGCGAGAACGACGGTAGGAGCATTGTTTATTTAACAAAGATAAAATCGGTGATCGGAATGGTTCCCGGGGCTTCGATCAAACATTCCCGATATTACCGCCCCAAATTCGTCTCCAATTTTATCTTACTTCCGGTCAGGAGTTGAGAAGTCTGACGATGCTGCGAAAACGACGGTACGAGCATTCTTGATTCAACAAAGATAAAATCGCTGATCGGAATGGTTCCCGGGGCCTCGATTGGACGTTCCCGATATTACTGCCCCGAAATTGTCTCCGATTTTATCTTACTTCCAGTCAGATTGGGTCGAGAAGTCTGACAATGCTGCGAAAACGATGGTAGGAGCATTGTTTATTTAACAAAGATGAAATCGGTAATCGGAATGGTCCTCGGGGCGTCGATCGGAAATTCCCGATATTACTGCCCCGAGTTCGTCTCTGATTTTATCTTACTTCCGGTCAGATTGGGTCGAAAAGTCGATGCTGCGAAAACGACGGAAGGAGCATTGTTTATATTTAACAAAGACAGAATCGGTGCTCGGAATGGTTCCCGTCGCCTCGATCGGACATTCCCGATATTACTGGCCCGAATCCGTCTCCGATTTTATCTTACTTCCGGTCAGATTGGGTAGAGAAGTCTGACGATGGTAGGAGCATAGTTTATTTGACAAAGATAAAATCGGTACTCGGAATGGTTCTCGGAGCCTCGATCGGGCATTCCCGATAGTACTATCCCGAATTCGTCTCCGATTTTATCTGACTTCCGGTCAGATTGGGTAGAGAAGTCTGACGATGGTGCGAAAACGATGGTAGAAGCATAGGTTATTTGACAAAGATAAAATCGGTACTCGGAATGGTTCTCGGGGCCTCGATCGGACATACAAGATATTACTGCTCCGAGTTTGTCGCCGTTTTTATTCTACTTCCGGTCAGATTGGGTCGAGAAGTCTGACGATGCTGCGAAAACGAACGGTGGGAGCATTGTTCATTTAACAAAGATAAAATCGGTGCTCGGAATGGTTCCCGTGGCATCGATCGGACATTCCCGACATTACTGCCACCAATCCGTCTCCGATTTTATCTTACTTCCGGTCAGATTGGGTCGAGAAGTCGATGCTGCGAAAACGACGGTTGGAGCATTGTTTATTTAACAAAGATAAAATCGGTGCTCGGAATGGTTCCCGTGGCCTCGATCAGACATTCCCGATATTACTGCCCCGAATTCGTCTCCGATTTTTTCTTAATTCCGGTCAGATTGAGTCGAGAAGTTTAACGATGCTGCGAGTAGGACGGTAGGAACTGTGTTAATTCAACAAAGATAAAATCGGTGCTCGGAATGGTTCTCGGGGCCTCAGTCGGACATTCCCGATATTAAAGCCGCGAATTTGTCTCCGATTTTATCTTACTTCCGGTCATATTGGGATGAGAAGTCTGACGATGCTGCGAAAATGACGGTAGGAGCATTGTTTATTTAACAAAGATAAAATCGGTGATCGGAATGGTTCCCGTGGCCTCGATCGAACATTCCCGACATTACTGCCACCAATCCGTCTCCGATTTTATCTTACTTCCGGTCAGATTGGGTAAGAAAGTTTGACGATGCTGCAAAAACGACGGAAGGAGCATTGGTTATTGAACAAAGATAAAATCGGTGCTCGGAATGGATCCCGGGACCTCGATCGGACATTCCCGACATTACTGCCACGAATCCGTCTCCGATTTTACCTTACTTCCGGTCAGATTGGGTAAGGAAGTTTGACGATGCTGCAAAAACAACGGAAGGAGCATTGTTTATTGAACAAAGATAAAATCGGTGCTCGGAATGGATCCCGGGGCCTCGATCGGACATTCCCGATATTACTGCCCCGAATTCGTCTTCGATTTTACCTTACGTCCGGTCAGATTGAGTCCAGAAGTCTGACGATGCTGCGAGAACGACGGTAAGAGCTTTGATTATTTAACAAAGATAAAATCGGTGCTCGGAATGGTTCTCGGGGCCTCGGTCGGACTTTCCCGATATTACTGCCCCGAATCCGTCACCGATTTTATTTTACTTGCGGTCAGATTAAGTCGAGAAGTCTGACGATGCTGAAAGAACGACGGTAGGAGCTTTGTTTATTTAACAAAAATAAAATCGGTCCTCGGAATGGTTCTCGGGGCATCGATCAGGCATTCCCGATATTACTACCCTGAATTCGTCTCCGATTTTATCTTACATCCGGTCAGATTGGGTAAGGAAGTCTGACGATGCTGCGAAAACGATGGTAGGAATATTGTTTATTTAACAAAGATAAAATCGGCACTCGGAATGGTTCTCGGGGCCTCGATCGAACATTCCCGATATAACTGCCCCGAGTTTGTCTTCGATTATATCTTACTTCCGGTCAGATTTGGTCGAGAAGTCTGACGATGCTGCGAAAACGACGGTGGGAGCATTGATTATTAAACAAAGATAAAATCGGTGCTGGGAATGGTTCTCGTGGCCTCGACCGGGCTTTCCCGATATTACTGCCCCGATTTCGTCTCCGATTTTGTTTTACTTCCAGTCAAGTTGGGTCGAGAAGTCTGACGAAGGTGCGCGAACGACGGTAGGAGCATTGTGTATTTAACAAAGATAAAATCGGTGCTCGGAATGGTTCCCGTGGCCTCGATAGGGCATTCCCGATATTCCTGCCCCGAATTCGTCTCCGATTTTATCTTACTTCCGGTCAGATTGAGTCGAGAGGTCTGACGATGCTGCGAGAACGACGGTAGGAGCATTGTTTATTTAACAAAGATAAAATCGGTGATCGGAATGGTTCCCGGGGCTTCGATCAAACATTCCCGATATTACCGCCCCAAATTCGTCTCCGATTTTATCTTACTTCCGGTCAGGAGTTGAGAAGTCTGACGATGCTGCGAAAACGACGGCACGAGCATTCTTGATTCAACAAAGATAAAATCGCTGATCGGAATGGTTCCCGGGGCCTCGATCGGACGTTCCCGATATTACTGCCCCGAATTCGTCTCCGATTTTTTCTTAATTCCCGTCAGATTGAGTCGAGAAGTTTAACGATGCTGCGAGTAGGACGGTAGGAACTGTGTTTATTCAACAAAGATAAAATCGGTGCTCGGAATGGTTCTCGGGGCCTCAGTCGGACATTCCCGATATTAAAGCCGCGAATTTGTCTCCGATTTTATCTTACTTCCGGTCATATTGGGATGAGAAGTCTGACGATGCTGCGAAAATGACGGTAGGAGCATTGTTTATTTAACAAAGATAAAATCGGTGATCGGAATGGTTCCCGTGGCCTCGATCGAACATTCCCGACATTACTGCCACCAATCCGTCTCCGATTTTATCTTACTTCCGGTCAGATTGGGTAAGAAAGTTTGACGATGCTGCAAAAACGACGGAAGGAGCATTGGTTATTGAACAAAGATAAAATCGGTACTCGGAATGGATCCCGGGACCTCGATCGGACATTCCCGACATTACTGCCACGAATCCGTCTCCGATTTTACCTTACTTCCGGTCAGATTGGGTAAGGAAGTTTGACGATGCTGCAAAAACAACGGAAGGAGCATTGTTTATTGAACAAAGATAAAATCGGTGCTCGGAATGGATCCCGGGGCCTCGATCGGACATTCCCGATATTACTGCCCCGAATTCGTCTTCGATTTTACCTTACGTCCGGTCAGATTGAGTCCAGAAGTCTGACGATGCTGCGAGAACGACGGTAGGAGCTTTGATTATTTAACAAAGATAAAATCGGTGCTCGGAATGGTTCTCGGGGCCTCGGTCGGACTTTCCCGATATTACTGCCCCGAATCCGTCACCGATTTTATTTTACTTGCGGTCAGATTAAGTCGAGAAGTCTGACGATGCTGAAAGAACGACGGTAGGAGCTTTGTTTATTTAACAAAAATAAAATCGGTCCTCGGAATGGTTCTCGGGGCATCGATCAGGCATTCCCGATATTACTACCCTGAATTCGTCTCCGATTTTATCTTACATCCGGTCAGATTGGGTAAGGAAGTCTGACGATGCTGCGAAAACGATGGTAGGAATATTGTTTATTTAACAAAGATAAAATCGGCACTCGGAATGGTTCTCGGGGCCTCGATCGAACATTCCCGATATAACTGCCCCGAGTTTGTCTTCGATTTTATCTTACTTCCGGTCAGATTGGGTCGAGAAGTCTGACGATGCTGCGAAAACGACGGTGGGAGCATTGATCATTAAACAAAGATAAAATCGGTGCTGGGAATGGTTCTCGTGGCCTCGACCGGGCTTTCCCGATATTACTGCCCCGATTTCGTCTCCGATTTTGTTTTACTTCCAGTCAAGTTGGGTCGAGAAGTCTGACGAAGGTGCGCGGACGACGGTACGAGCATTGTGTATTTAACAAAGATAAAATCGGTGCTCGGAATGGTTCCCGTGGCCTCGATAGGGCATTCCCGATATTCCTGCCCTGAATTCGTCTCCGATTTTATCTTACTTCCGGTCAGATTGAGTCGAGAGGTCTGACGATGCTGCGAGAACGACGGTAGGAGCATTGTTTATTTAACAAAGATAAAATCGGTGATCGGAATGGTTCCCGGGGCTTCGATCAAACATTCCCGATATTACCGCCCCAAATTCGTCTCCGATTTTATCTTACTTCCGGTCAGGAGTTGAGAAGTCTGACGATGCTGCGAAAACGACGGTACGAGCATTCTTGATTCAACAAAGATAAAATCGCTGATCGGAATGGTTCCCGGGGCCTCGATCGGACGTTCCCGATATTACTGCCCCGAAATTGTCTCCGATTTTATCTTACTTCCAGTCAGATTGGGTCGAGAAGTCTGACAATGCTGCGAAAACGATGGTAGGAGCATTGTTTATTTAACAAAGATGAAATCGGTAATCGGAATGGTCCTCGGGGCGTCGATAAGAAATTCCCGATATTACTGCCCCGAGTTCGTCTCTGATTATATCTTACTTCCGGTCAGATTGGGTCGAAAAGTCGATGCTGCGAAAACGACGGAAGGAGCATTGTTTATATTTAACAAAGACAGAATCGGTGCTCGGAATGGTTCCCGTCGCCTCGATCGGACATTCCCGATATTACTGGCCCGAATCCGTCTCCGATTTTATCTTACTTCCGGTGAGATTGGGTAGAGAAGTCTGACGATGGTAGGAGCATAGTTTATTTGACAAAGATAAAATCGGTACTCGGAATGGTTCTCGGAGCCTCGATCGGGCATTCCCGATATTACTACCCCGAATTCGTCTCCGATTTTATCTGACTTCCGGTCAGATTGGGTAGAGAAGTCTGACGATGGTGCGAAAACGATGGTAGGAGCATAGGTTATTTGACAAAGATAAAATCGGTACTCGGAATGGTTCTCGGGGCCTCGATCGGACATACAAGATATTACTGCTCCGAGTTTGTCGCCGTTTTTATTCTACTTCCGGTCAGATTGGGTCGAGAAGTCTGACGATGCTGCGAAAACGAACGGTGGGAGCATTGTTCATTTAACAAAGATAAAATCGGTGCTCGGAATGGTTCCCGTGGCATCGATCGGACATTCCCGACATTACTGCCACCAATCCGTCTCCGATTTTATCTTACTTCCGGTCAGATTGGGTCGAGAAGTCGATGCTGCGAAAACGACGGTTGGAGCATTGTTTATTTAACAAAGATAAAATCGGTGCTCGGAATGGTTCCCGTGGCCTCGATCAGACATTCCCGATATTACTGCCCCGAATTCGTCTCCGATTTTTTCTTAATTCCGGTCAGATTGAGTCGAGAAGTTTAACGATGCTGCGAGTAGGACGGTAGGAACTGTGTTTATTCAACAAAGATTAAATCGGTGCTCGGAATGGTTCTCGGGGCCTCAGTCGGACATTCCCGATATTAAAGCCGCGAATTTGTCTCCGATTTTATCTTACTTCCGGTCATATTGGGATGAGAAGTCTGACGATGCTGCGAAAATGACGGTAGGAGCATTGTTTATTTAACAAAGATAAAATCGGTGATCGGAATGGTTCCCGTGGCCTCGATCGAACATTCCCGACATTACTGCCACCAATCCGTCTCCGATTTTATCTTACTTCCGGTCAGATTGGGTAAGAAAGTTTGACGATGCTGCAAAAACGACGGAAGGAGCATTGGTTATTGAACAAAGATAAAATCGGTGCTCGGAATGGATCCCGGGACCTCGATCGGACATTCCCGACATTACTGCCACGAATCCGTCTCCGATTTTACCTTACTTCCGGTCAGATTGGGTAAGGAAGTTCGACGATGCTGCAAAAACAACGGAAGGAGCATTGTTTATTGAACAAAGATAAAATCGGTGCTCGGAATGGATCCCGGGGCCTCGATCGGACATTCCCGATATTACTGCCCCGAATTCGTCTTCGATTTTACCTTACGTCCGGTCAGATTGAGTCCAGAAGTCTGACGATGCTGCGAGAACGACGGTAGGAGCTTTGATTATTTAACAAAGATAAAATCGGTGCTCGGAATGGTTCTCGGGGCCTCGGTCGGACTTTCCCGATATTACTGCCCCGAATCCGTCACCGATTTTATTTTACTTGCGGTCAGATTAAGTCGAGAAGTCTGACGATGCTGAAAGAGCGACGGTAGGAGCTTTGTTTATTTAACAAAAATAAAATCGGTCCTCGGAATGGTTCTCGGGGCATCGATCAGGCATTCCCGATATTACTACCCTGAATTCGTCTCCGATTTTATCTTACATCCGGTCAGATTGGGTAAGGAAGTCTGACGATGCTGCGAAAACGATGGTAGGAATATTGTTTATTTAACAAAGATAAAATCGGCACTCGGAATGGTTCTCGGGGCCTCGATCGAACATTCCCGATATAACTGCCCCGAGTTTGTCTTCGATTTTATCTTACTTCCGGTCAGATTGGGTCGAGAAGTCTGACGATGCTGCGAAAACGACGGTGGGAGCATTGATTATTAAACAAAGATAAAATCGGTGCTGGGAATGGTTCTCGTGGCCTCGACCGGGCTTTCCCGATATTACTGCCCCGATTTCGTCTCCGATTTTGTTTTACTTCCAGTCAAGTTGGGTCGAGAAGTCTGACGAAGGTGCGCGAACGACGGTAGGAGCATTGTGTATTTAACAAAGATAAAATCGGTGCTCGGAATGGTTCCCGTGGCCTCGATAGGGCATTCCCGATATTCCTGCCCCGAATTCGTCTCCGATTTTATCTTACTTCCGGTCAGATTGAGTCGAGAGGTCTGACGATGCTGCGAGAACGACGGTAGGAGCATTGTTTATTTAACAAAGATAAAATCGGTGATCGGAATGGTTCCCGGGGCTTCGATCAAACATTCCCGATATTACCGCCCCAAATTCGTCTCCGATTTTATCTTACTTCCGGTCAGGAGTTGAGAAGTCTGACGATGCTGCGAAAACGACGGTACGAGCATTCTTGATTCAACAAAGATAAAATCGCTGATCGGAATGGTTCCCGGGGCCTCGATCGGACGTTCCCGATATTACTGCCCCGAAATTGTCTCCGATTTTATCTTACTTCCAGTCAGATTGGGTCGAGAAGTCTGACAATGCTGCGAAAACGATGGTAGGAGCATTGTTTATTTAACAAAGATGAAATCGGTAATCGGAATGGTCCTCGGGGCGTCGATCGGAAATTCCCGATATTACTGCCCCGAGGTCGTCTCTGATTTTATCTTACTTCCGGTCAGATTGGGTCGAAAAGTCGATGCTGCGAAAACGACGGAAGGAGCATTGTTTATATTTAACAAAGACAGAATCGGTGCTCGGAATGGTTCCCGTCGCCTCGATCGGACATTCCTGATATTACTGGCCCGAATCCGTCTCCGATTTTATCTTACTTCCGGTCAGATTGGGTAGAGAAGTCTGACGATGGTAGGAGCATAGTTTATTTGACAAAGATAAAATCGGTACTCGGAATGGTTCTCGGAGCCTCGATCGGGCATTCCCGATATTACTACCCCGAATTCGTCTCCGATTTTATCTGACTTCCGGTCAGATTGGGTAGAGAAGTCTGACGATGGTGCGAAAACGATGGTAGGAGCATAGGTTATTTGACAAAGATAAAATCGGTACTCGGAATGGTTCTCGGGGCCTCGATCGGACATACAAGATATTACTGCTCCGAGTTTGTCGCCGTTTTTATTCTACTTCCGGTCAGATTGGGTCGAGAAGTCTGACGATGCTGCGAAAACGAACGGTGGGAGCATTGCTCATTTAACAAAGATAAAATCGGTGCTCGGAATGGTTCCCGTGGCATCGATCGGACATTCCCGACATTACTGCCACCAATCCGTCTCCGATTTTATCTTACTTCCGGTCAGATTGGGTCGAGAAGTCGATGCTGCGAAAACGACGGTTGGAGCATTGTTTATTTAACAAAGATAAAATCGGTGCTCGGAATGGTTCCCGTGGCCTCGATCAGACATTCCCGATATTACTGCCCCGAATTCGTGTCCGATTTTTTCTTAATTCCGGTCAGATTGAGTCGAGAAGTTTAACGATGCTGCGAGTAGGACGGTAGGAACTGTGTTTATTCAACAAAGATAAAATCGGTGCTCGGAATGGTTCTCGGGGCCTCAGTCGGACATTCCCGATATTAAAGCCGCGAATTTGTCTCCGATTTTATCTTACTTCCGGTCATATTGGGATGAGAAGTCTGACGATGCTGCGAAAATGACGGTAGGAGCATTGTTTATTTAACAAAGATAAAATCGGTGATCGGAATGGTTCCCGTGGCCTCGATCGAACATTCCCGACATTACTGCCACCAATCCGTCTCCGATTTTATCTTACTTCCGGTCAGATTGGGTAAGAAAGTTTGACGATGCTGCAAAAACGACGGAAGGAGCATTGGTTATTGAACAAAGATAAAATCGGTGCTCGGAATGGATCCCGGGACCTCGATCGGACATTCCCGACATTACTGCCACGAATCCGTCTCCGATTTTACCTTACTTCCGGTCAGATTGGGTAAGGAAGTTTGACGATGCTGCAAAAACAACGGAAGGAGCATTGTTTATTGAACAAAGATAAAATCGGTGCTCGGAATGGATCCCGGGGCCTCGATCGGACATTCCCGATATTACTGCCCCGAATTCGTCTTCGATTTTACCTTACGTCCGGTCAGAGTGAGTCCAGAAGTCTGACGATGCTGCGAGAACGACGGTAGGAGCTTTGATTATTTAACAAAGATAAAATCGGTGCTCGGAATGGTTCTCGGGGCCTCGGTCGGACTTTCCCGATATTACTGCCCCGAATCCGTCACCGATTTTATTTTACTTGCGGTCAGATTAAGTCGAGAAGTCTGACGATGCTGAAAGAACGACGGTAGGAGCTTTGTTTATTTAACAAAAATAAAATCGGTCCTCGGAATGGTTCTCGGGGCATCGATCAGGCATTCCCGATATTACTACCCTGAATTCGTCTCCGATTTTATCTTACATCCGGTCAGATTGGGTAAGGAAGTCTGACGATGCTGCGAAAACGATGGTAGGAATATTGTTTATTTAACAAAGATAAAATCGGCACTCGGAATGGTTCTCGGGGCCTCGATCGAACATTCCCGATATAACTGCCCCGAGTTTGTCTTCGATTTTATCTTACTTCCGGTCAGATTGGGTCGAGAAGTCTGACGATGCTGCGAAAACGACGGTGGGAGCATTGATTATTAAACAAAGATAAAATCGGTGCTGGGAATGGTTCTCGTGGCCTCGACCGGGCTTTCCCGATATTACTGCCCCGATTTCGTCTCCGATTTTGTTTTACTTTCAGTCAAGTTGGGTCGAGAAGTCTGACGAAGGTGCGCGAACGACGGTAGGAGCATTGTGTATTTAACAAAGATAAAATCGGTGCTCGGAATGGTTCCCGTGGCCTCGATAGGGCATTCCCGATATTCCTGCCCCGAATTCGTCTCCGATTTTATCTTACTTCCGGTCAGATTGAGTCGAGAGGTCTGACGATGCTGCGAGAACGACGGTAGGAGCATTGTTTATTTAACAAAGATAAAATCGGTGATCGGAATGGTTCCCGGGGCTTCGATCAAACATTCCCGATATTACCGCCCCAAATTCGTCTCCGATTTTATCTTACTTCCGGTCAGGAGTTGAGAAGTCTGACGATGCTGCGAAAACGACGGTACGAGCATTCTTGATTCAACAAAGATAAAATCGCTGATCGGAATGGTTCCCGGGGCCTCGATCGGACGTTCCCGATATTACTGCCCCGAAATTGTCTCCGATTTTATCTTACTTCCAGTCAGATTGGGTCGAGAAGTCTGACAATGCTGCGAAAACGATGGTAGGAGCATTGTTTATTTAACAAAGATGAAATCGGTAATCGGAATGGTCCTCGGGGCGTCGATCGGAAATTCCCGATATTACTGCCCCGAGGTCGTCTCTGATTTTATCTTACTTCCGGTCAGATTGGGTCGAAAAGTCGATGCTGCGAAAACGACGGAAGGAGCATTGTTTATATTTAACAAAGACAGAATCGGTGCTCGGAATGGTTCCCGTCGCCTCGATCGGACATTCCTGATATTACTGGCCCGAATCCGTCTCCGATTTTATCTTACTTCCGGTCAGATTGGGTAGAGAAGTCTGACGATGGTAGGAGCATAGTTTATTTGACAAAGATAAAATCGGTACTCGGAATGGTTCTCGGAGCCTCGATCGGGCATTCCCGATATTACTACCCCGAATTCGTCTCCGATTTTATCTGACTTCCGGTCAGATTGGGTAGAGAAGTCTGACGATGGTGCGAAAACGATGGTAGGAGCATAGGTTATTTGACAAAGATAAAATCGGTACTCGGAATGGTTCTCGGGGCCTCGATCGGACATACAAGATATTACTGCTCCGAGTTTGTCGCCGTTTTTATTCTACTTCCGGTCAGATTGGGTCGAGAAGTCTGACGATGCTGCGAAAACGAACGGTGGGAGCATTGCTCATTTAACAAAGATAAAATCGGTGCTCGGAATGGTTCCCGTGGCATCGATCGGACATTCCCGACATTACTGCCACCAATCCGTCTCCGATTTTATCTTACTTCCGGTCAGATTGGGTCGAGAAGTCGATGCTGCGAAAACGACGGTTGGAGCATTGTTTATTTAACAAAGATAAAATCGGTGCTCGGAATGGTTCCCGTGGCCTCGATCAGACATTCCCGATATTACTGCCCCGAATTCGTCTCCGATTTTTTCTTAATTCCGGTCAGATTGAGTCGAGAAGTTTAACGATGCTGCGAGTAGGACGGTAGGAACTGTGTTTATTCAACAAAGATAAAATCGGTGCTCGGAATGGTTCTCGGGGCCTCAGTCGGACATTCCCGATATTAAAGCCGCGAATTTGTCTCCGATTTTATCTTACTTCCGGTCATATTGGGATGAGAAGTCTGACGATGCTGCGAAAATGACGGTAGGAGCATTGTTTATTTAACAAAGATAAAATCGGTGATCGGAATGGTTCCCGTGGCCTCGATCGAACATTCCCGACATTACTGCCACCAATCCGTCTCCGATTTTATCTTACTTCCGGTCAGATTGGGTAAGAAAGTTTGACGATGCTGCAAAAACGACGGAAGGAGCATTGGTTATTGAACAAAGATAAAATCGGTGCTCGGAATGGATCCCGGGACCTCGATCGGACATTCCCGACATTACTGCCACGAATCCGTCTCCGATTTTACCTTACTTCCGGTCAGATTGGGTAAGGAAGTTCGACGATGCTGCAAAAACAACGGAAGGAGCATTGTTTATTGAACAAAGATAAAATC
This sequence comes from Ophion slaviceki, assembly GCA_944452715.1. Taxonomy (NCBI): domain Eukaryota; kingdom Metazoa; phylum Arthropoda; class Insecta; order Hymenoptera; family Ichneumonidae; genus Ophion; species Ophion slaviceki. The sequence goes on from OX101786.1 coordinate 43,934,344, forward strand.
GGTGCTCGGAATGGATCCCGGGGCCTCGATCGGACATTCCCGATATTACTGCCCCGAATTCGTCTTCGATTTTACCTTACGTCCGGTCAGATTGAGTCCAGAAGTCTGACGATGCTGCGAGAACGACGGTAGGAGCATTGATTATTTAACAAAGATAAAATCGGTGCTCGGAATGGTTCTCGGGGCCTCGGTCGGACTTTCCCGATATTACTGCCCCGAATCCGTCACCGATTTTATTTTACTTGCGGTCAGATTAAGTCGAGAAGTCTGACGATGCTGAAAGAGCGACGGTAGGAGCTTTGTTTATTTAACAAAAATAAAATCGGTCCTCGGAATGGTTCTCGGGGCATCGATCAGGCATTCCCGATATTACTACCCTGAATTCGTCTCCGATTTTATCTTACATCCGGTCAGATTGGGTAAGGAAGTCTGACGATGCTGCGAAAACGATGGTAGGAATATTGTTTATTTAACAAAGATAAAATCGGCACTCGGAATGGTTCTCGGGGCCTCGATCGAACATTCCCGATATAACTGCCCCGAGTTTGTCTTCGATTTTATCTTACTTCCGGTCAGATTGGGTCGAGAAGTCTGACGATGCTGCGAAAACGACGGTGGGAGCATTGATTATTAAACAAAGATAAAATCGGTGCTGGGAATGGTTCTCGTGGCCTCGACCGGGCTTTCCCGATATTACTGCCCCGATTTCGTCTCCGATTTTGTTTTACTTCCAGTCAAGTTGGGTCGAGAAGTCTGACGAAGGTGCGCGAACGACGGTAGGAGCATTGTGTATTTAACAAAGATAAAATCGGTGCTCGGAATGGTTCCCGTGGCCTCGATAGGGCATTCCCGATATTCCTGCCCCGAATTCGTCTCCGATTTTATCTTACTTCCGGTCAGATTGAGTCGAGAGGTCTGAGGATGCTGCGAGAACGACGGTAGGAGCATTGTTTATTTAACAAAGATAAAATCGGTGATCGGAATGGTTCCCGGGGCTTCGATCAAACATTCCCGATATTACCGCCCCAAATTCGTCTACGATTTTATCTTACTTCCGGTCAGGAGTTGAGAAGTCTGACGATGCTGCGAAAACGACGGTACGAGCATTCTTGATTCAACAAAGATAAAATCGCTGATCGGAATGGTTCCCGGGGCCTCGATCGGACGTTCCCGATATTACTGCCCCGAAAGTGTCTCCGATTTTATCTTACTTCCAGTCAGATTGGGTCGAGAAGTCTGACAATGCTGCGAAAACGATGGTAGGAGCATTGTTTATTTAACAAAGATTAAATCGGTAATCGGAATGGTCCTCGGGGCGTCGATCGGAAATTCCCGATATTACTGCCCCGAGTTCGTCTCTGATTTAATCTTACTTCCGGTCAGATTGGGTCGAAAAGTCGATGCTGCGAAAACGACGGAAGGAGCATTGTTTATATTTAACAAAGACAGAATCGGTGCTCGGAATGGTTCCCGTCGCCTCGATCGGACATTCCCGATATTACTGGCCCGAATCCGTCTCCGATTTTATCTTACTTCCGGTCAGATTGGGTAGAGAAGTCTGACGATGGTAGGAGCATAGTTTATTTGACAAAGATAAAATCGGTACTCGGAATGGTTCTCGGAGCCTCGATCGGGCATTCCCGATATTACTACCCCGAATTCGTCTCCGATTTTATCTGACTTCCGGTCAGATTGGGTAGAGAAGTCTGACGATGGTGCGAAAACGATGGTAGGAGCATAGGTTATTTGACAAAGATAAAATCGGTACTCGGAATGGTTCTCGGGGCCTCGATCGGACATACAAGATATTACTGCTCCGAGTTTGTCGCCGTTTTTATTCTACTTCCGGTCAGATTGGGTCGAGAAGTCTGACGATGCTGCGAAAACGAACGGTGGGAGCATTGTTCATTTAACAAAGATAAAATCGGTGCTCGGAATGGTTCCCGTGGCATCGATCGGACATTCCCGACATTACTGCCACCAATCCGTCTCCGATTTTATCTTACTTCCGGTCAGATTGGGTCGAGAAGTCGATGCTGCGAAAACGACGGTTGGAGCATTGTTTATTTAACAAAGATAAAATCGGTGCTCGGAATGGTTCCCGTGGCCTCGATCAGACATTCCCGATATTACTGCCCCGAATTCGTCTCCGATTTTTTCTTAATTCCGGTCAGATTGAGTCGAGAAGTTTAACGATGCTGCGAGTAGGACGGTAGGAACTGTGTTTATTCAACAAAGATAAAATCGGTGCTCGGAATGGTTCTCGGGGCCTCAGTCGGACATTCCCGATATTAAAGCCGCGTATTTGTCTCCGATTTTATCTTACTTCCGGTCATATTGGGATGAGAAGTCTGACGATGCTGCGAAAATGACGGTAGGAGCATTGTTTATTTAACAAAGATAAAATCGGTGATCGGAATGGTTCCCGTGGCCTCGATCGAACATTCCCGACATTACTGCCACCAATCCGTCTCCGATTTTATCTTACTTCCGGTCAGATTGGGTAAGAAAGTTTGACGATGCTGCAAAAACGACGGAAGGAGCATTGGTTATTGAACAAAGATAAAATCGGTGCTCGGAATGGATCCCGGGACCTCGATCGGACATTCCCGACATTACTGCCACGAATCCGTCTCCGATTTTACCTTACTTCCGGTCAGATTGGGTAAGGAAGTTTGACGATCCTGCAAAAACAACGGAAGGAGCATTGTTTATTGAACAAAGATAAAATCGGTGCTCGGAATGGATCCCGGGGCCTCGATCGGACATTCCCGATATTACTGCCCCGAATTCGTCTTCGATTTTACCTTACGTCCGGTCAGAGTGAGTCCAGAAGTCTGACGATGCTGCGAGAACGACGGTAGGAGCTTTGATTATTTAACAAAGATAAAATCGGTGCTCGGAATGGTTCTCGGGGCCTCGGTCGGACTTTCCCGATATTACTGCCCCGAATCCGTCACCGATTTTATTTTACTTGCGGTCAGATTAAGTCGAGAAGTCTGACGACGCTGAAAGAACGACGGTAGGAGCTTTGTTTATTTAACAAAAATAAAATCGGTCCTCGGAATGGTTCTCGGGGCATCGATCAGGCATTCCCGATATTACTACCCTGAATTCGTCTCCGATTTTATCTTACATCCGGTCAGATTGGGTAAGGAAGTCTGACGATGCTGCGAAAACGATGGTAGGAGCATTGTTTATTTAACAAAGATGAAATCGGTAATCGGAATGGTCCTCGGGGCGTCGATCGGAAATTCCCGATATTACTGCCCCGAGGTCGTCTCTGATTTTATCTTACTTCCGGTCAGATTGGGTCGAAAAGTCGATGCTGCGAAAACGACGGAAGGAGCATTGTTTATATTTAACAAAGACAGAATCGGTGCTCGGAATGGTTCCCGTCGCCTCGATCGGACATTCCTGATATTACTGGCCCGAATCCGTCTCCGATTTTATCTTACTTCCGGTCAGATTGGGTAGAGAAGTCTGACGATGGTAGGAGCATAGTTTATTTGACAAAGATAAAATCGGTACTCGGAATGGTTCTCGGAGCCTCGATCGGGCATTCCCGATATTACTACCCCGAATTCGTCTCCGATTTTATCTGACTTCCGGTCAGATTGGGTAGAGAAGTCTGACGATGGTGCGAAAACGATGGTAGGAGCATAGGTTATTTGACAAAGATAAAATCGGTACTCGGAATGGTTCTCGGGGCCTCGATCGGACATACAAGATATTACTGCTCCGAGTTTGTCGCCGTTTTTATTCTACTTCCGGTCAGATTGGGTCGAGAAGTCTGACGATGCTGCGAAAACGAACGGTGGGAGCATTGCTCATTTAACAAAGATAAAATCGGTGCTCGGAATGGTTCCCGTGGCATCGATCGGACATTCCCGACATTACTGCCACCAATCCGTCTCCGATTTTATCTTACTTCCGGTCAGATTGGGTCGAGAAGTCGATGCTGCGAAAACGACGGTTGGAGCATTGTTTATTTAACAAAGATAAAATCGGTGCTCGGAATGGTTCCCGTGGCCTCGATCAGACATTCCCGATATTACTGCCCCGAATTCGTCTCCGATTTTTTCTTAATTCCGGTCAGATTGAGTCGAGAAGTTTAACGATGCTGCGAGTAGGACGGTAGGAACTGTGTTTATTCAACAAAGATAAAATCGGTGCTCGGAATGGTTCTCGGGGCCTCAGTCGGACATTCCCGATATTAAAGCCGCGAATTTGTCTCCGATTTTATCTTACTTCCGGTCATATTGGGATGAGAAGTCTGACGATGCTGCGAAAATGACGGTAGGAGCATTGTTTATTTAACAAAGATAAAATCGGTGATCGGAATGGTTCCCGTGGCCTCGATCGAACATTCCCGACATTACTGCCACCAATCCGTCTCCGATTTTATCTTACTTCCGGTCAGATTGGGTAAGAAAGTTTGACGATGCTGCAAAAACGACGGAAGGAGCATTGGTTATTGAACAAAGATAAAATCGGTGCTCGGAATGGATCCCGGGACCTCGATCGGACATTCCCGACATTACTGCCACGAATCCGTCTCCGATTTTACCTTACTTCCGGTCAGATTGGGTAAGGAAGTTCGACGATGCTGCAAAAACAACGGAAGGAGCATTGTTTATTGAACAAAGATAAAATCGGTGCTCGGAATGGATCCCGGGGCCTCGATCGGACATTCCCGATATTACTGCCCCGAATTCGTCTTCGATTTTACCTTACGTCCGGTCAGATTGAGTCCAGAAGTCTGACGATGCTGCGAGAACGACGGTAGGAGCTTTGATTATTTAACAAAGATAAAATCGGTGCTCGGAATGGTTCTCGGGGCCTCGGTCGGACTTTCCCGATATTACTGCCCCGAATCCGTCACCGATTTTATTTTACTTGCGGTCAGATTAAGTCGAGAAGTCTGACGATGCTGAAAGAGCGACGGTAGGAGCTTTGTTTATTTAACAAAAATAAAATCGGTCCTCGGAATGGTTCTCGGGGCATCGATCAGGCATTCCCGATATTACTACCCTGAATTCGTCTCCGATTTTATCTTACATCCGGTCAGATTGGGTAAGGAAGTCTGACGATGCTGCGAAAACGATGGTAGGAATATTGTTTATTTAACAAAGATAAAATCGGCACTCGGAATGGTTCTCGGGGCCTCGATCGAACATTCCCGATATAACTGCCCCGAGTTTGTCTTCGATTTTATCTTACTTCCGGTCAGATTGGGTCGAGAAGTCTGACGATGCTGCGAAAACGACGGTGGGAGCATTGATTATTAAACAAAGATAAAATCGGTGCTGGGAATGGTTCTCGTGGCCTCGACCGGGCTTTCCCGATATTACTGCCCCGATTTCGTCTCCGATTTTGTTTTACTTCCAGTCAAGTTGGGTCGAGAAGTCTGACGAAGGTGCGCGAACGACGGTAGGAGCATTGTGTATTTAACAAAGATAAAATCGGTGCTCGGAATGGTTCCCGTGGCCTCGATAGGGCATTCCCGATATTCCTGCCCCGAATTCGTCTCCGATTTTATCTTACTTCCGGTCAGATTGAGTCGAGAGGTCTGACGATGCTGCGAGAACGACGGTAGGAGCATTGTTTATTTAACAAAGATAAAATCGGTGATCGGAATGGTTCCCGGGGCTTCGATCAAACATTCCCGATATTACCGCCCCAAATTCGTCTCCGATTTTATCTTACTTCCGGTCAGGAGTTGAGAAGTCTGACGATGCTGCGAAAACGACGGTACGAGCATTCTTGATTCAACAAAGATAAAATCGCTGATCGGAATGGTTCCCGGGGCCTCGATCGGACGTTCCCGATATTACTGCCCCGAAATTGTCTCCGATTTTATCTTACTTCCAGTCAGATTGGGTCGAGAAGTCTGACAATGCTGCGAAAACGATGGTAGGAGCATTGTTTATTTAACAAAGATGAAATCGGTAATCGGAATGGTCCTCGGGGCGTCGATCGGAAATTCCCGATATTACTGCCCCGAGGTCGTCTCTGATTTTATCTTACTTCCGGTCAGATTGGGTCGAAAAGTCGATGCTGCGAAAACGACGGAAGGAGCATTGTTTATATTTAACAAAGACAGAATCGGTGCTCGGAATGGTTCCCGTCGCCTCGATCGGACATTCCTGATATTACTGGCCCGAATCCGTCTCCGATTTTATCTTACTTCCGGTCAGATTGGGTAGAGAAGTCTGACGATGGTAGGAGCATAGTTTATTTGACAAAGATAAAATCGGTACTCGGAATGGTTCTCGGAGCCTCGATCGGGCATTCCCGATATTACTACCCCGAATTCGTCTCCGATTTTATCTGACTTCCGGTCAGATTGGGTAGAGAAGTCTGACGATGGTGCGAAAACGATGGTAGGAGCATAGGTTATTTGACAAAGATAAAATCGGTACTCGGAATGGTTCTCGGGGCCTCGATCGGACATACAAGATATTACTGCTCCGAGTTTGTCGCCGTTTTTATTCTACTTCCGGTCAGATTGGGTCGAGAAGTCTGACGATGCTGCGAAAACGAACGGTGGGAGCATTGCTCATTTAACAAAGATAAAATCGGTGCTCGGAATGGTTCCCGTGGCATCGATCGGACATTCCCGACATTACTGCCACCAATCCGTCTCCGATTTTATCTTACTTCCGGTCAGATTGGGTCGAGAAGTCGATGCTGCGAAAACGACGGTTGGAGCATTGTTTATTTAACAAAGATAAAATCGGTGCTCGGAATGGTTCCCGTGGCCTCGATCAGACATTCCCGATATTACTGCCCCGAATTCGTGTCCGATTTTTTCTTAATTCCGGTCAGATTGAGTCGAGAAGTTTAACGATGCTGCGAGTAGGACGGTAGGAACTGTGTTTATTCAACAAAGATAAAATCGGTGCTCGGAATGGTTCTCGGGGCCTCAGTCGGACATTCCCGATATTAAAGCCGCGAATTTGTCTCCGATTTTATCTTACTTCCGGTCATATTGGGATGAGAAGTCTGACGATGCTGCGAAAATGACGGTAGGAGCATTGTTTATTTAACAAAGATAAAATCGGTGATCGGAATGGTTCCCGTGGCCTCGATCGAACATTCCCGACATTACTGCCACCAATCCGTCTCCGATTTTATCTTACTTCCGGTCAGATTGGGTAAGAAAGTTTGACGATGCTGCAAAAACGACGGAAGGAGCATTGGTTATTGAACAAAGATAAAATCGGTGCTCGGAATGGATCCCGGGACCTCGATCGGACATTCCCGACAGTACTGCCACGAATCCGTCTCCGATTTTACCTTACTTCCGGTCAGATTGGGTAAGGAAGTTTGACGATGCTGCAAAAACAACGGAAGGAGCATTGTTTATTGAACAAAGATAAAATCGGTGCTCGGAATGGATCCCGGGGCCTCGATCGGACATTCCCGATATTACTGCCCCGAATTCGTCTTCGATTTTACCTTACGTCCGGTCAGAGTGAGTCCAGAAGTCTGACGATGCTGCGAGAACGACGGTAGGAGCTTTGATTATTTAACAAAGATAAAATCGGTGCTCGGAATGGTTCTCGGGGCCTCGGTCGGACTTTCCCGATATTACTGCCCCGAATCCGTCACCGATTTTATTTTACTTGCGGTCAGATTAAGTCGAGAAGTCTGACGATGCTGAAAGAACGACGGTAGGAGCTTTGTTTATTTAACAAAAATAAAATCGGTGCTCGGAATGGTTCTCGGGGCATCGATCAGGCATTCCCGATATTACTACCCTGAATTCGTCTCCGATTTTATCTTACATCCGGTCAGATTGGGTCAGGAAGTCTGACGATGCTGCGAAAACGATGGTAGGAATATTGTTTATTTAACAAAGATAAAATCGGCACTCGGAATGGTTCTCGGGGCCTCGATCGAACATTCCCGATATAACTGCCCCGAGTTTGTCTTCGATTTTATCTTACTTCCGGTCAGATTGGGTCGAGAAGTCTGACGATGCTGCGAAAACGACGGTGGGAGCATTGATTATTAAACAAAGATAAAATCGGTGCTGGGAATGGTTCTCGTGGCCTCGACCGGGCTTTCCCGATATTACTGCCCCGATTTCGTCTCCGATTTTGTTTTACTTTCAGTCAAGTTGGGTCGAGAAGTCTGACGAAGGTGCGCGAACGACGGTAGGAGCATTGTGTATTTAACAAAGATAAAATCGGTGCTCGGAATGGTTCCCGTGGCCTCGATAGGGCATTCCCGATATTCCTGCCCCGAATTCGTCTCCGATTTTATCTTACTTCCGGTCAGATTGAGTCGAGAGGTCTGACGATGCTGCGAGAACGACGGTAGGAGCATTGTTTATTTAACAAAGATAAAATCGGTGATCGGAATGGTTCCCGGGGCTTCGATCAAACATTCCCGATATTACCGCCCCAAATTCGTCTCCGATTTTATCTTACTTCCGGTCAGGAGTTGAGAAGTCTGACGATGCTGCGAAAACGACGGTACGAGCATTCTTGATTCAACAAAGATAAAATCGCTGATCGGAATGGTTCCCGGGGCCTCGATCGGACGTTCCCGATATTACTGCCCCGAAATTGTCTCCGATTTTATCTTACTTCCAGTCAGATTGGGTCGAGAAGTCTGACAATGCTGCGAAAACGATGGTAGGAGCATTGTTTATTTAACAAAGATGAAATCGGTAATCGGAATGGTCCTCGGGGCGTCGATCGGAAATTCCCGATATTACTGCCCCGAGGTCGTCTCTGATTTTATCTTACTTCCGGTCAGATTGGGTCGAAAAGTCGATGCTGCGAAAACGACGGAAGGAGCATTGTTTATATTTAACAAAGACAGAATCGGTGCTCGGAATGGTTCCCGTCGCCTCGATCGGACATTCCTGATATTACTGGCCCGAATCCGTCTCCGATTTTATCTTACTTCCGGTCAGATTGGGTAGAGAAGTCTGACGATGGTAGGAGCATAGTTTATTTGACAAAGATAAAATCGGTACTCGGAATGGTTCTCGGAGCCTCGATCGGGCATTCCCGATAGTACTACCCCGAATTCGTCTCCGATTTTATCTGACTTCCGGTCAGATTGGGTAGAGAAGTCTGACGATGGTGCGAAAACGATGGTAGGAGCATAGGTTATTTGACAAAGATAAAATCGGTACTCGGAATGGTTCTCGGGGCCTCGATCGGACATACAAGATATTACTGCTCCGAGTTTGTCGCCGTTTTTATTCTACTTCCGGTCAGATTGGGTCGAGAAGTCTGACGATGCTGCGAAAACGAACGGTGGGAGCATTGCTCATTTAACAAAGATAAAATCGGTGCTCGGAATGGTTCCCGTGGCATCGATCGGACATTCCCGACATTACTGCCACCAATCCGTCTCCGATTTTATCTTACTTCCGGTCAGATTGGGTCGAGAAGTCGATGCTGCGAAAACGACGGTTGGAGCATTGTTTATTTAACAAAGATAAAATCGGTGCTCGGAATGGTTCCCGTGGCCTCGATCAGACATTCCCGATATTACTGCCCCGAATTCGTCTCCGATTTTTTCTTAATTCCGGTCAGATTGAGTCGAGAAGTTTAACGATGCTGCGAGTAGGACGGTAGGAACTGTGTTTATTCAACAAAGATAAAATCGGTGCTCGGAATGGTTCTCGGGGCCTCAGTCGGACATTCCCGATATTAAAGCCGCGAATTTGTCTCCGATTTTATCTTACTTCCGGTCATATTGGGATGAGAAGTCTGACGATGCTGCGAAAATGACGGTAGGAGCATTGTTTATTTAACAAAGATAAAATCGGTGATCGGAATGGTTCCCGTGGCCTCGATCGAACATTCCCGACATTACTGCCACCAATCCGTCTCCGATTTTATCTTACTTCCGGTCAGATTGGGTAAGAAAGTTTGACGATGCTGCAAAAACGACGGAAGGAGCATTGGTTATTGAACAAAGATAAAATCGGTGCTCGGAATGGATCCCGGGACCTCGATCGGACATTCCCGACATTACTGCCACGAATCCGTCTCCGATTTTACCTTACTTCCGGTCAGATTGGGTAAGGAAGTTCGACGATGCTGCAAAAACAACGGAAGGAGCATTGTTTATTGAACAAAGATAAAATCGGTGCTCGGAATGGATCCCGGGGCCTCGATCGGACATTCCCGATATTACTGCCCCGAATTCGTCTTCGATTTTACCTTACGTCCGGTCAGATTGAGTCCAGAAGTCTGACGATGCTGCGAGAACGACGGTAGGAGCTTTGATTATTTAACAAAGATAAAATCGGTGCTCGGAATGGTTCTCGGGGCCTCGGTCGGACTTTCCCGATATTACTGCCCCGAATCCGTCACCGATTTTATTTTACTTGCGGTCAGATTAAGTCGAGAAGTCTGACGATGCTGAAAGAGCGACGGTAGGAGCTTTGTTTATTTAACAAAAATAAAATCGGTCCTCGGAATGGTTCTCGGGGCATCGATCAGGCATTCCCGATATTACTACCCTGAATTCGTCTCCGATTTTATCTTACATCCGGTCAGATTGGGTAAGGAAGTCTGACGATGCTGCGAAAACGATGGTAGGAATATTGTTTATTTAACAAAGATAAAATCGGCACTCGGAATGGTTCTCGGGGCCTCGATCGAACATTCCCGATATAACTGCCCCGAGTTTGTCTTCGATTTTATCTTACTTCCGGTCAGATTGGGTCGAGAAGTCTGACGATGCTGCGAAAACGACGGTGGGAGCATTGATTATTAAACAAAGATAAAATCGGTGCTGGGAATGGTTCTCGTGGCCTCGACCGGGCTTTCCCGATATTACTGCCCCGATTTCGTCTCCGATTTTGTTTTACTTCCAGTCAAGTTGGGTCGAGAAGTCTGACGAAGGTGCGCGAACGACGGTAGGAGCATTGTGTATTTAACAAAGATAAAATCGGTGCTCGGAATGGTTCCCGTGGCCTCGATAGGGCATTCCCGATATTCCTGCCCCGAATTCGTCTCCGATTTTATCTTACTTCCGGTCAGATTGAGTCGAGAGGTCTGAGGATGCTGCGAGAACGACGGTAGGAGCATTGTTTATTTAACAAAGATAAAATCGGTGATCGGAATGGTTCCCGGGGCTTCGATCAAACATTCCCGATATTACCGCCCCAAATTCGTCTACGATTTTATCTTACTTCCGGTCAGGAGTTGAGAAGTCTGACGATGCTGCGAAAACGACGGTACGAGCATTCTTGATTCAACAAAGATAAAATCGCTGATCGGAATGGTTCCCGGGGCCTCGATCGGACGTTCCCGATATTACTGCCCCGAAATTGTCTCCGATTTTATCTTACTTCCAGTCAGATTGGGTCGAGAAGTCTGACAATGCTGCGAAAACGATGGTAGGAGCATTGTTTATTTAACAAAGATTAAATCGGTAATCGGAATGGTCCTCGGGGCGTCGATCGGAAATTCCCGATATTACTGCCCCGAGTTCGTCTCTGATTTAATCTTACTTCCGGTCAGATTGGGTCGAAAAGTCGATGCTGCGAAAACGACGGAAGGAGCATTGTTTATATTTAACAAAGACAGAATCGGTGCTCGGAATGGTTCCCGTCGCCTCGATCGGACATTCCCGATATTACTGGCCCGAATCCGTCTCCGATTTTATCTTACTTCCGGTCAGATTGGGTAGAGAAGTCTGACGATGGTAGGAGCATAGTTTATTTGACAAAGATAAAATCGGTACTCGGAATGGTTCTCGGAGCCTCGATCGGGCATTCCCGATATTACTACCCCGAATTCGTCTCCGATTTTATCTGACTTCCGGTCAGATTGGGTAGAGAAGTCTGACGATGGTGCGAAAACGATGGTAGGAGCATAGGTTATTTGACAAAGATAAAATCGGTACTCGGAATGGTTCTCGGGGCCTCGATCGGACATACAAGATATTACTGCTCCGAGTTTGTCGCCGTTTTTATTCTACTTCCGGTCAGATTGGGTCGAGAAGTCTGACGATGCTGCGAAAACGAACGGTGGGAGCATTGTTCATTTAACAAAGATAAAATCGGTGCTCGGAATGGTTCCCGTGGCATCGATCGGACATTCCCGACATTACTGCCACCAATCCGTCTCCGATTTTATCTTACTTCCGGTCAGATTGGGTCGAGAAGTCGATGCTGCGAAAACGACGGTTGGAGCATTGTTTATTTAACAAAGATAAAATCGGTGCTCGGAATGGTTCCCGTGGCCTCGATCAGACATTCCCGATATTACTGCCCCGAATTCGTCTCCGATTTTTTCTTAATTCCGGTCAGATTGAGTCGAGAAGTTTAACGATGCTGCGAGTAGGACGGTAGGAACTGTGTTTATTCAACAAAGATAAAATCGGTGCTCGGAATGGTTCTCGGGGCCTCAGTCGGACATTCCCGATATTAAAGCCGCGTATTTGTCTCCGATTTTATCTTACTTCCGGTCATATTGGGATGAGAAGTCTGACGATGCTGCGAAAATGACGGTAGGAGCATTGTTTATTTAACAAAGATAAAATCGGTGATCGGAATGGTTCCCGTGGCCTCGATCGAACATTCCCGACATTACTGCCACCAATCCGTCTCCGATTTTATCTTACTTCCGGTCAGATTGGGTAAGAAAGTTTGACGATGCTGCAAAAACGACGGAAGGAGCATTGGTTATTGAACAAAGATAAAATCGGTGCTCGGAATGGATCCCGGGACCTCGATCGGACATTCCCGACATTACTGCCACGAATCCGTCTCCGATTTTACCTTACTTCCGGTCAGATTGGGTAAGGAAGTTTGACGATCCTGCAAAAACAACGGAAGGAGCATTGTTTATTGAACAAAGATAAAATCGGTGCTCGGAATGGATCCCGGGGCCTCGATCGGACATTCCCGATATTACTGCCCCGAATTCGTCTTCGATTTTACCTTACGTCCGGTCAGAGTGAGTCCAGAAGTCTGACGATGCTGCGAGAACGACGGTAGGAGCTTTGATTATTTAACAAAGATAAAATCGGTGCTCGGAATGGTTCTCGGGGCCTCGGTCGGACTTTCCCGATATTACTGCCCCGAATCCGTCACCGATTTTATTTTACTTGCGGTCAGATTAAGTCGAGAAGTCTGACGACGCTGAAAGAACGACGGTAGGAGCTTTGTTTATTTAACAAAAATAAAATCGGTCCTCGGAATGGTTCTCGGGGCATCGATCAGGCATTCCCGATATTACTACCCTGAATTCGTCTCCGATTTTATCTTACATCCGGTCAGATTGGGTAAGGAAGTCTGACGATGCTGCGAAAACGATGGTAGGAGCATTGTTTATTTAACAAAGATGAAATCGGTAATCGGAATGGTCCTCGGGGCGTCGATCGGAAATTCCCGATATTACTGCCCCGAGGTCGTCTCTGATTTTATCTTACTTCCGGTCAGATTGGGTCGAAAAGTCGATGCTGCGAAAACGACGGAAGGAGCATTGTTTATATTTAACAAAGACAGAATCGGTGCTCGGAATGGTTCCCGTCGCCTCGATCGGACATTCCTGATATTACTGGCCCGAATCCGTCTCCGATTTTATCTTACTTCCGGTCAGATTGGGTAGAGAAGTCTGACGATGGTAGGAGCATAGTTTATTTGACAAAGATAAAATCGGTACTCGGAATGGTTCTCGGAGCCTCGATCGGGCATTCCCGATATTACTACCCCGAATTCGTCTCCGATTTTATCTGACTTCCGGTCAGATTGGGTAGAGAAGTCTGACGATGGTGCGAAAACGATGGTAGGAGCATAGGTTATTTGACAAAGATAAAATCGGTACTCGGAATGGTTCTCGGGGCCTCGATCGGACATACAAGATATTACTGCTCCGAGTTTGTCGCCGTTTTTATTCTACTTCCGGTCAGATTGGGTCGAGAAGTCTGACGATGCTGCGAAAACGAACGGTGGGAGCATTGCTCATTTAACAAAGATAAAATCGGTGCTCGGAATGGTTCCCGTGGCATCGATCGGACATTCCCGACATTACTGCCACCAATCCGTCTCCGATTTTATCTTACTTCCGGTCAGATTGGGTCGAGAAGTCGATGCTGCGAAAACGACGGTTGGAGCATTGTTTATTTAACAAAGATAAAATCGGTGCTCGGAATGGTTCCCGTGGCCTCGATCAGACATTCCCGATATTACTGCCCCGAATTCGTCTCCGATTTTTTCTTAATTCCGGTCAGATTGAGTCGAGAAGTTTAACGATGCTGCGAGTAGGACGGTAGGAACTGTGTTTATTCAACAAAGATAAAATCGGTGCTCGGAATGGTTCTCGGGGCCTCAGTCGGACATTCCCGATATTAAAGCCGCGAATTTGTCTCCGATTTTATCTTACTTCCGGTCATATTGGGATGAGAAGTCTGACGATGCTGCGAAAATGACGGTAGGAGCATTGTTTATTTAACAAAGATAAAATCGGTGATCGGAATGGTTCCCGTGGCCTCGATCGGACATTCCCGACATTACTGCCACCAATCCGTCTCCGATTTTATCTTACTTCCGGTCAGATTGGGTAAGAAAGTTTGACGATGCTGCAAAAACGACGGAAGGAGCATTGGTTATTGAACAAAGATAAAATCGGTGCTCGGAATGGATCCCGGGACCTCGATCGGACATTCCCGACATTACTGCCACGAATCCGTCTCCGATTTTACCTTACTTCCGGTCAGATTGGGTAAGGAAGTTCGACGATGCTGCAAAAACAACGGAAGGAGCATTGTTTATTGAACAAAGATAAAATCGGTGCTCGGAATGGATCCCGGGGCCTCGATCGGACATTCCCGATATTACTGCCCCGAATTCGTCTTCGATTTTACCTTACGTCCGGTCAGATTGAGTCCAGAAGTCTGACGATGCTGCGAGAACGACGGTAGGAGCTTTGATTATTTAACAAAGATAAAATCGGTGCTCGGAATGGTTCTCGGGGCCTCGGTCGGACTTTCCCGATATTACTGCCCCGAATCCGTCACCGATTTTATTTTACTTGCGGTCAGATTAAGTCGAGAAGTCTGACGATGCTGAAAGAGCGACGGTAGGAGCTTTGTTTATTTAACAAAAATAAAATCGGTCCTCGGAATGGTTCTCGGGGCATCGATCAGGCATTCCCGATATTACTACCCTGAATTCGTCTCCGATTTTATCTTACATCCGGTCAGATTGGGTAAGGAAGTCTGACGATGCTGCGAAAACGATGGTAGGAATATTGTTTATTTAACAAAGATAAAATCGGCACTCGGAATGGTTCTCGGGGCCTCGATCGAACATTCCCGATATAACTGCCCCGAGTTTGTCTTCGATTTTATCTTACTTCCGGTCAGATTGGGTCGAGAAGTCTGACGATGCTGCGAAAACGACGGTGGGAGCATTGATTATTAAACAAAGATAAAATCGGTGCAGGGAATGGTTCTCGTGGCCTCGACCGGGCTTTCCCGATATTACTGCCCCGATTTCGTCTCCGATTTTGTTTTACTTCCAGTCAAGTTGGGTCGAGAAGTCTGACGAAGGTGCGCGAACGACGGTAGGAGCATTGTGTATTTAACAAAGATAAAATCGGTGCTCGGAATGGTTCCCGTGGCCTCGATAGGGCATTCCCGATATTCCTGCCCCGAATTCGTCTCCGATTTTATCTTACTTCCGGTCAGATTGAGTCGAGAGGTCTGACGATGCTGCGAGAACGACGGTAGGAGCATTGTTTATTTAACAAAGATAAAATCGGTGATCGGAATGGTTCCCGGGGCTTCGATCAAACATTCCCGATATTACCGCCCCAAATTCGTCTCCGATTTTATCTTACTTCCGGTCAGGAGTTGAGAAGTCTGACGATGCTGCGAAAACGACGGTACGAGCATTCTTGATTCAACAAAGATAAAATCGCTGATCGGAATGGTTCCCGGGGCCTCGATCGGACGTTCCCGATATTACTGCCCCGAAATTGTCTCCGATTTTATCTTACTTCCAGTCAGATTGGGTCGAGAAGTCTGACAATGCTGCGAAAACGATGGTAGGAGCATTGTTTATTTAACAAAGATGAAATCGGTAATCGGAATGGTTCCCGTCGCCTCGATCGGACATTCCCGATATTACTGGCCCGAATCCGTCTCCGATTTTATCTTACTTCCGGTCAGATTGGGTAGAGAAGTCTGACGATGGTAGGAGCATAGTTTATTTGACAAAGATAAAATCGGTACTCGGAATGGTTCTCGGAGCCTCGATCGGGCATTCCCGATATTACTACCCCGAATTCGTCTCCGATTTTATCTGACTTCCGGTCAGATTGGGTAGAGAAGTCTGACGATGGTGCGAAAACGATGGTAGGAGCATAGGTTATTTGACAAAGATAAAATCGGTACTCGGAATGGTTCTCGGGGCCTCGATCGGACATACAAGATATTACTGCTCCGAGTTTGTCGCCGTTTTTATTCTACTTCCGGTCAGATTGGGTCGAGAAGTCTGACGATGCTGCGAAAACGAACGGTGGGAGCATTGTTCATTTAACAAAGATAAAATCGGTGCTCGGAATGGTTCCCGTGGCATCGATCGGACATTCCCGACATTACTGCCACCAATCCGTCTCCGATTTTATCTTACTTCCGGTCAGATTGGGTCGAGAAGTCGATGCTGCGAAAACGACGGTTGGAGCATTGTTTATTTAACAAAGATAAAATCGGTGCTCGGAATGGTTCCCGTGGCCTCGATCAGACATTCCCGATATTACTGCCCCGAATTCGTCTCCGATTTTTTCTTAATTCCGGTCAGATTGAGTCGAGAAGTTTAACGATGCTGCGAGTAGGACGGTAGGAACTGTGTTTATTCAACAAAGATAAAATCGGTGCTCGGAATGGTTCTCGGGGCCTCAGTCGGACATTCCCGATATTAAAGCCGCGTATTTGTCTCCGATTTTATCTTACTTCCGGTCATATTGGGATGAGAAGTCTGACGATGCTGCGAAAATGACGGTAGGAGCATTGTTTATTTAACAAAGATAAAATCGGTGATCGGAATGGTTCCCGTGGCCTCGATCGAACATTCCCGACATTACTGCCACCAATCCGTCTCCGATTTTATCTTACTTCCGGTCAGATTGGGTAAGAAAGTTTGACGATGCTGCAAAAACGACGGAAGGAGCATTGGTTATTGAACAAAGATAAAATCGGTGCTCGGAATGGATCCCGGGACCTCGATCGGACATTCCCGACATTACTGCCACGAATCCGTCTCCGATTTTACCTTACTTCCGGTCAGATTGGGTAAGGAAGTTTGACGATCCTGCAAAAACAACGGAAGGAGCATTGTTTATTGAACAAAGATAAAATCGGTGCTCGGAATGGATCCCGGGGCCTCGATCGGACATTCCCGATATTACTGCCCCGAATTCGTCTTCGATTTTACCTTACGTCCGGTCAGAGTGAGTCCAGAAGTCTGACGATGCTGCGAGAACGACGGTAGGAGCTTTGATTATTTAACAAAGATAAAATCGGTGCTCGGAATGGTTCTCGGGGCCTCGGTCGGACTTTCCCGATATTACTGCCCCGAATCCGTCACCGATTTTATTTTACTTGCGGTCAGATTAAGTCGAGAAGTCTGACGATGCTGAAAGAACGACGGTAGGAGCTTTGTTTATTTAACAAAAATAAAATCGGTCCTCGGAATGGTTCTCGGGGCATCGATCAGGCATTCCCGATATTACTACCCTGAATTCGTCTCCGATTTTATCTTACATCCGGTCAGATTGGGTAAGGAAGTCTGACGATGCTGCGAAAACGATGGTAGGAATATTGTTTATTTAACAAAGATAAAATCGGCACTCGGAATGGTTCTCGGGGCCTCGATCGAACATTCCCGATATAACTGCCCCGAGTTTGTCTTCGATTTTATCTTACTTCCGGTCAGATTGGGTCGAGAAGTCTGACGATTCTGCGAAAACGACGGTGGGAGCATTGATTATTAAACAAAGATAAAATCGGTGCTGGGAATGGTTCTCGTGGCCTCGACCGGGCTTTCCCGATATTACTGCCCCGATTTCGTCTCCGATTTTGTTTTACTTCCAGTCAAGTTGGGTCGAGAAGTCTGACGAAGGTGCGCGAACGACGGTAGGAGCATTGTGTATTTAACAAAGATAAAATCGGTGCTCGGAATGGTTCCCGTGGCCTCGATAGGGCATTCCCGATATTCCTGCCCCGAATTCGTCTCCGATTTTATCTTACTTCCGGTCAGATTGAGTCGAGAGGTCTGACGATGCTGCGAGAACGACGGTAGGAGCATTGTTTATTTAACAAAGATAAAATCGGTGATCGGAATGGTTCCCGGGGCTTCGATCAAACATTCCCGATATTACCGCCCCAAATTCGTCTCCGATTTTATCTTACTTCCGGTCAGGAGTTGAGAAGTCTGACGATGCTGCGAAAACGACGGTACGAGCATTCTTGATTCAACAAAGATAAAATCGCTGATCGGAATGGTTCCCGGGGCCTCGATCGGACGTTCCCGATATTACTGCCCCGAAATTGTCTCCGATTTTATCTTACTTCCAGTCAGATTGGGTCGAGAAGTCTGACAATGCTGCGAAAACGATGGTAGGAGCATTGTTTATTTAACAAAGATGAAATCGGTAATCGGAATGGTCCTCGGGGCGTCGATCGGAAATTCCCGATATTACTGCCCCGAGGTCGTCTCTGATTTTATCTTACTTCCGGTCAGATTGGGTCGAAAAGTCGATGCTGCGAAAACGACGGAAGGAGCATTGTTTATATTTAACAAAGACAGAATCGGTGCTCGGAATGGTTCCCGTCGCCTCGATCGGACATTCCTGATATTACTGGCCCGAATCCGTCTCCGATTTTATCTTACTTCCGGTCAGATTGGGTAGAGAAGTCTGACGATGGTAGGAGCATAGTTTATTTGACAAAGATAAAATCGGTACTCGGAATGGTTCTCGGAGCCTCGATCGGGCATACAAGATATTACTGCTCCGAGTTTGTCGCCGTTTTTATTCTACTTCCGGTCAGATTGGGTCGAGAAGTCTGACGATGCTGCGAAAACGAACGGTGGGAGCATTGCTCATTTAACAAAGATAAAATCGGTGCTCGGAATGGTTCCCGTGGCATCGATCGGACATTCCCGACATTACTGCCACCAATCCGTCTCCGATTTTATCTTACTTCCGGTCAGATTGGGTCGAGAAGTCGATGCTGCGAAAACGACGGTTGGAGCATTGTTTATTTAACAAAGATAAAATCGGTGCTCGGAATGGTTCCCGTGGCCTCGATCAGACATTCCCGATATTACTGCCCCGAATTCGTCTCCGATTTTTTCTTAATTCCGGTCAGATTGAGTCGAGAAGTTTAACGATGCTGCGAGTAGGACGGTAGGAACTGTGTTTATTCAACAAAGATAAAATCGGTGCTCGGAATGGTTCTCGGGGCCTCAGTCGGACATTCCCGATATTAAAGCCGCGAATTTGTCTCCGATTTTATCTTACTTCCGGTCATATTGGGATGAGAAGTCTGACGATGCTGCGAAAATGACGGTAGGAGCATTGTTTATTTAACAAAGATAAAATCGGTGATCGGAATGGTTCCCGTGGCCTCGATCGAACATTCCCGACATTACTGCCACCAATCCGTCTCCGATTTTATCTTACTTCCGGTCAGATTGGGTAAGAAAGTTTGACGATGCTGCAAAAACGACGGAAGGAGCATTGGTTATTGAACAAAGATAAAATCGGTGCTCGGAATGGATCCCGGGACCTCGATCGGACATTCCCGACATTACTGCCACGAATCCGTCTCCGATTTTACCTTACTTCCGGTCAGATTGGGTAAGGAAGTTTGACGATGCTTCAAAAACAACGGAAGGAGCATTGTTTATTGAACAAAGATAAAATCGGTGCTCGGAATGGATCCCGGGGCCTCGATCGGACATTCCCGATATTACTGCCCCGAATTCGTCTTCGATTTTACCTTACGTCCGGTCAGAGTGAGTCCAGAAGTCTGACGATGCTGCGAGAACGACGGTAGGAGCTTTGATTATTTAACAAAGATAAAATCGGTGCTCGGAATGGTTCTCGGGGCCTCGGTCGGACTTTCCCGATATTACTGCCCCGAATCCGTCACCGATTTTATTTTACTTGCGGTCAGATTAAGTCGAGAAGTCTGACGATGCTGAAAGAACGACGGTAGGAGCTTTGTTTATTTAACAAAAATAAAATCGGTCCTCGGAATGGTTCTCGTGGCATCGATCAGGCATTCCCGATATTACTACCCTGAATTCGTCTCCGATTTTATCTTACATCCGGTCAGATTGGGTAAGGAAGTCTGACGATGCTGCGAAAACGATGGTAGGAATATTGTTTATTTAACAAAGATAAAATCGGCACTCGGAATGGTTCTCGGGGCCTCGATCGAACATTCCCGATATAACTGCCCCGAGTTTGTCTTCGATTTTATCTTACTTCCGATCAGATTGGGTCGAGGAGTCTGACGATGCTGCGAAAACGACGGTGGGAGCATTGATTATTAAACAAAGATAAAATCGGTGCTGGGAATGGTTCTCGTGGCCTCGACCGAGCTTTCCCGATATTACTGCCCCGATTTCGTCTCCGATTTTGTTTTACTTCCAGTCAAGTTGGGTCGAGAAGTCTGACGAAGGTGCGCGAACGACGGTAGGAGCATTGTGTATTTAACAAAGATAAAATCGGTGCTCGGAATGGTTCCCGTGGCCTCGATAGGGCATTCCCGATATTCCTGCCCCGAATTCGTCTCCGATTTTATCTTACTTCCGGTCAGATTGAGTCGAGAGGTCTGACGATGCTGCGAGAACGACGGTAGGAGCATTGTTTATTTAACAAAGATAAAATCGGTGATCGGAATGGTTCCCGGGGCTTCGATCAAACATTCCCGATATTACCGCCCCAAATTCGTCTCCGATTTTATCTTACTTCCGGTCAGGAGTTGAGAAGTCTGACGATGCTGCGAAAACGACGGTACGAGCATTCTTGATTCAACAAAGATAAAATCGCTGATCGGAATGGTTCCCGGGGCCTCGATCGGACGTTCCCGATATTACTGCCCCGAAATTGTCTCCGATTTTATCTTACTTCCAGTCAGATTGGGTCGAGAAGTCTGACAATGCTGCGAAAACGATGGTAGGAGCATTGTTTATTTAACAAAGATGAAATCGGTAATCGGAATGGTCCTCGGGGCGTCGATCGGAAATTCCCGATATTGCTGCCCCGAGTTCGTCTCTGATTTTATCTTACTTCCGGTCAGATTGGGTCGAAAAGTCGATGCTGCGAAAACGACGGAAGGAGCATTGTTTATATTTAACAAAGACAGAATCGGTGCTCGGAATGGTTCCCGTCGCCTCGATCGGACATTCCCGATATTACTGGCCCGAATCCGTCTCCGATTTTATCTTACTTCCGGTCAGATTGGGTAGAGAAGTCTGACGATGGTAGGAGCATAGTTTATTTGACAAAGATAAAATCGGTACTCGGAATGGTTCTCGGAGCCTCGATCGGGCATTCCCGATATTACTACCCCGAATTCGTCTCCGATTTTATCTGACTTCCGGTCAGATTGGGTAGAGAAGTCTGACGATGGTGCGAAAACGATGGTAGGAGCATAGGTTATTTGACAAAGATAAAATCGGTACTCGGAATGGTTCTCGGGGCCTCGATCGGACATACAAGATATTACTGCTCCGAGTTTGTCGCCGTTTTTATTCTACTTCCGGTCAGATTGGGTCGAGAAGTCTGACGATGCTGCGAAAACGAACGGTGGGAGCATTGTTCATTTAACAAAGATAAAATCGGTGCTCGGAATGGTTCCCGTGGCATCGATCGGACATTCCCGACATTACTGCCACCAATCCGTCTCCGATTTTATCTTACTTCCGGTCAGATTGGGTCGAGAAGTCGATGCTGCGAAAACGACGGTTGGAGCATTGTTTATTTAACAAAGATAAAATCGGTGCTCGGAATGGTTCCCGTGGCCTCGATCAGACATTCCCGATATTACTGCCCCGAATTCGTCTCCGATTTTTTCTTAATTCCGGTCAGATTGAGTCGAGAAGTTTAACGATGCTGCGAGTAGGACGGTAGGAACTGTGTTTATTCAACAAAGATAAAATCGGTGCTCGGAATGGTTCTCGGGGCCTCAGTCGGACATTCCCGATATTAAAGCCGCGAATTTGTCTCCGATTTTATCTTACTTCCGGTCATATTGGGATGAGAAGTCTGACGATGCTGCGAAAATGACGGTAGTAGCATTGTTTATTTAACAAAGATAAAATCGGTGATCGGAATGGTTCCCGTGGCCTCGATCGAACATTCCCGACATTACTGCCACCAATCCGTCTCCGATTTTATCTTACTTCCGGTCAGATTGGGTAAGAAAGTTTGACGATGCTGCAAAAACGACGGAAGGAGCATTGGTTATTGAACAAAGATAAAATCGGTGCTCGGAATGGATCCCGGGACCTCGATCGGACATTCCCGACATTACTGCCACGAATCCGTCTCCGATTTTACCTTACTTCCGGTCAGATTGGGTAAGGAAGTTCGACGATGCTGCAAAAACAACGGAAGGAGCATTGTTTATTGAACAAAGATAAAATCGGTGCTCGGAATGGATCCCGGGGCCTCGATCGGACATTCCCGATATTACTGCCCCGAATTCGTCTTCGATTTTACCTTACGTCCGGTCAGATTGAGTCCAGAAGTCTGACGATGCTGCGAGAACGACGGTAGGAGCTTTGATTATTTAACAAAGATAAAATCGGTGCTCGGAATGGTTCTCGGGGCCTCGGTCGGACTTTCCCGATATTACTGCCCCGAATCCGTCACCGATTTTATTTTACTTGCGGTCAGATTAAGTCGAGAAGTCTGACGATGCTGAAAGAGCGACGGTAGGAGCTTTGTTTATTTAACAAAAATAAAATCGGTCCTCGGAATGGTTCTCGGGGCATCGATCAGGCATTCCCGATATTACTACCCTGAATTCGTCTCCGATTTTATCTTACATCCGGTCAGATTGGGTAAGGAAGTCTGACGATGCTGCGAAAACGATGGTAGGAATATTGTTTATTTAACAAAGATAAAATCGGCACTCGGAATGGTTCTCGGGGCCTCGATCGAACATTCCCGATATAACTGCCCCGAGTTTGTCTTCGATTTTATCTTACTTCCGGTCAGATTGGGTCGAGAAGTCTGACGATGCTGCGAAAACGACGGTGGGAGCATTGATTATTAAACAAAGATAAAATCGGTGCTGGGAATGGTTCTCGTGGCCTCGACCGGGCTTTCCCGATATTACTGCCCCGATTTCGTCTCCGATTTTGTTTTACTTCCAGTCAAGTTGGGTCGAGAAGTCTGACGAAGGTGCGCGAACGACGGTAGGAGCATTGTGTATTTAACAAAGATAAAATCGGTGCTCGGAATGGTTCCCGTGGCCTCGATAGGGCATTCCCGATATTCCTGCCCCGAATTCGTCTCCGATTTTATCTTACTTCCGGTCAGATTGAGTCGAGAGGTCTGACGATGCTGCGAGAACGACGGTAGGAGCATTGTTTATTTAACAAAGATAAAATCGGTGATCGGAATGGTTCCCGGGGCTTCGATCAAACATTCCCGATATTACCGCCCCAAATTCGTCTCCGATTTTATCTTACTTCCGGTCAGGAGTTGAGAAGTCTGACGATGCTGCGAAAACGACGGTACGAGCATTCTTGATTCAACAAAGATAAAATCGCTGATCGGAATGGTTCCCGGGGCCTCGATCGGACGTTCCCGATATTACTGCCCCGAAATTGTCTCCGATTTTATCTTACTTCCAGTCAGATTGGGTCGAGAAGTCTGACAATGCTGCGAAAACGATGGTAGGAGCATTGTTTATTTAACAAAGATGAAATCGGTAATCGGAATGGTCCTCGGGGCGTCGATCGGAAATTCCCGATATTACTGCCCCGAGTTCGTCTCTGATTTTATCTTACTTCCGGTCAGATTGGGTCGAAAAGTCGATGCTGCGAAAACGACGGAAGGAGCATTGTTTATATTTAACAAAGACAGAATCGGTGCTCGGAATGGTTCCCGTCGCCTCGATCGGACATTCCCGATATTACTGGCCCGAATCCGTCTCCGATTTTATCTTACTTCCGGTCAGATTGGGTAGAGAAGTCTGACGATGGTAGGAGCATAGTTTATTTGACAAAGATAAAATCGGTACTCGGAATGGTTCTCGGAGCCTCGATCGGGCATTCCCGATATTACTACCCCGAATTCGTCTCCGATTTTATCTGACTTCCGGTCAGATTGGGTAGAGAAGTCTGACGATGGTGCGAAAACGATGGTAGGAGCATAAGTTATTTGACAAAGATAAAATCGGTACTCGGAATGGTTCTCGGGGCCTCGATCGGACATACAAGATATTACTGCTCCGAGTTTGTCGCCGTTTTTATTCTACTTCCGGTCAGATTGGGTCGAGAAGTCTGACGATGCTGCGAAAACGAACGGTGGGAGCATTGTTCATTTAACAAAGATAAAATCGGTGCTCGGAATGGTTCCCGTGGCATCGATCGGACATTCCCGACATTACTGCCACCAATCCGTCTCCGATTTTATCTTACTTCCGGTCAGATTGGGTCGAGAAGTCGATGCTGCGAAAACGACGGTTGGAGCATTGTTTATTTAACAAAGATAAAATCGGTGCTCGGAATGGTTCCCGTGGCCTCGATCAGACATTCCCGATATTACTGCCCCGAATTCGTCTCCGATTTTTTCTTAATTCCGGTCAGATTGAGTCGAGAAGTTTAACGATGCTGCGAGTAGGACGGTAGGAACTGTGTTTATTCAACAAAGATAAAATCGGTGCTCGGAATGGTTCTCGGGGCCTCAGTCGGACATTCCCGATATTAAAGCCGCGAATTTGTCTCCGATTTTATCTTACTTCCGGTCATATTGGGATGAGAAGTCTGACGATGCTGCGAAAATGACGGTAGGAGCATTGTTTATTTAACAAAGATAAAATCGGTGATCGGAATGGTTCCCGTGGCCTCGATCGAACATTCCCGACATTACTGCCACCAATCCGTCTCCGATTTTATCTTACTTCCGGTCAGATTGGGTAAGAAAGTTTGACGATGCTGCAAAAACGACGGAAGGAGCATTGGTTATTGAACAAAGATAAAATCGGTGCTCGGAATGGATCCCGGGACCTCGATCGGACATTCCCGACATTACTGCCACGAATCCGTCTCCGATTTTACCTTACTTCCGGTCAGATTGGGTAAGGAAGTTTGACGATGCTGCAAAAACAACGGAAGGAGCATTGTTTATTGAACAAAGATAAAATCGGTGCTCGGAATGGATCCCGGGGCCTCGATCGGACATTCCCGATATTACTGCCCCGAATTCGTCTTCGATTTTACCTTACGTCCGGTCAGAGTGAGTCCAGAAGTCTGACGATGCTGCGAGAACGACGGTAGGAGCTTTGATTATTTAACAAAGATAAAATCGGTGCTCGGAATGGTTCTCGGGGCCTCGGTCGGACTTTCCCGATATTACTGCCCCGAATCCGTCACCGATTTTATTTTACTTGCGGTCAGATTAAGTCGAGAAGTCTGACGATGCTGAAAGAACGACGGTAGGAGCTTTGTTTATTTAACAAAAATAAAATCGGTCCTCGGAATGGTTCTCGTGGCATCGATCAGGCATTCCCGATATTACTACCCTGAATTCGTCTCCGATTTTATCTTACATCCGGTCAGATTGGGTAAGGAAGTCTGACGATGCTGCGAAAACGATGGTAGGAATATTGTTTATTTAACAAAGATAAAATCGGCACTCGGAATGGTTCTCGGGGCCTCGATCGAACATTCCCGATATAACTGCCCCGAGTTTGTCTTCGATTTTATCTTACTTCCGATCAGATTGGGTCGAGAAGTCTGACGATGCTGCGAAAACGACGGTGGGAGCATTGATTATTAAACAAAGATAAAATCGGTGCTGGGAATGGTTCTCGTGGCCTCGACCGGGCTTTCCCGATATTACTGCCCCGATTTCGTCTCCGATTTTGTTTTACTTCCAGTCAAGTTGGGTCGAGAAGTCTGACGAAGGTGCGCGAACGACGGTAGGAGCATTGTGTATTTAACAAAGATAAAATCGGTGCTCGGAATGGTTCCCGTGGCCTCGATAGGGCATTCCCGATATTCCTGCCCCGAATTCGTCTCCGATTTTATCTTACTTCCGGTCAGATTGAGTCGAGAGGTCTGACGATGCTGCGAGAACGACGGTAGGAGCATTGTTTATTTAACAAAGATAAAATCGGTGATCGGAATGGTTCCCGGGGCTTCGATCAAACATTCCCGATATTACCGCCCCAAATTCGTCTCCGATTTTATCTTACTTCCGGTCAGGAGTTGAGAAGTCTGACGATGCTGCGAAAACGACGGTACGAGCATTCTTGATTCAACAAAGATAAAATCGCTGATCGGAATGGTTCCCGGGGCCTCGATCGGACGTTCCCGATATTACTGCCCCGAAATTGTCTCCGATTTTATCTTACTTCCAGTCAGATTGGGCCGAGAAGTCTGACAATGCTGCGAAAACGATGGTAGGAGCATTGTTTATTTAACAAAGATGAAATCGGTAATCGGAATGGTCCTCGGGGCGTCGATCGGAAATTCCCGATATTACTGCCCCGAGTTCGTCTCTGATTTTATCTTACTTCCGGTCAGATTGGGTCGAAAAGTCGATGCTGCGAAAACGACGGAAGGAGCATTGTTTATATTTAACAAAGACAGAATCGGTGCTCGGAATGGTTCCCGTCGCCTCGATCGGACATTCCCGATATTACTGGCCCGAATCCGTCTCCGATTTTATCATACTTCCGGTCAGATTGGGTAGAGAAGTCTGACGATGGTAGGAGCATAGTTTATTTGACAAAGATAAAATCGGTACTCGGAATGGTTCTCGGAGCCTCGATCGGGCATTCCCGATATTACTACCCCGAATTCGTCTCCGATTTGATCTGACTTCCGGTCAGATTGGGTAGAGAAGTCTGACGATGGTGCGAAAACGATGGTAGGAGCATAGGTTATTTGACAAAGATAAAATCGGTACTCGGAATGGTTCTCGGGGCCTCGATCGGACATACAAGATATTACTGCTCCGAGTTTGTCGCCGTTTTTATTCTACTTCCGGTCAGATTGGGTCGAGAAGTCTGACGATGCTGCGAAAACGAACGGTGGGAGCATTGTTCATTTAACAAAGATAAAATCGGTGCTCGGAATGGTTCCCGTGGCATCGATCGGACATTCCCGACATTACTGCCACCAATCCGTCTCCGATTTTATCTTACTTCCGGTCAGATTGGGTCGAGAAGTCGATGCTGCGAAAACGACGGTTGGAGCATTGTTTATTTAACAAAGATAAAATCGGTGCTCGGAATGGTTCCCGTGGCCTCGATCAGACATTCCCGATATTACTGCCCCGAATTCGTCTCCGATTTTTTCTTAATTCCGGTCAGATTGAGTCGAGAAGTTTAACGATGCTGCGAGTAGGACGGTAGGAACTGTGTTTATTCAACAAAGATAAAATCGGTGCTCGGAATGGTTCTCGGGGCCTCAGTCGGACATTCCCGATATTAAAGCCGCGAATTTGTCTCCGATTTTATCTTACTTCCGGTCATATTGGGATGAGAAGTCTGACGATGCTGCGAAAATGACGGTAGGAGCATTGTTTATTTAACAAAGATAAAATCGGTGATCGGAATGGTTCCCGTGGCCTCGATCGAACATTCCCGACATTACTGCCACCAATCCGTCTCCGATTTTATCTTACTTCCGGTCAGATTGGGTAAGAAAGTTTGACGATGCTGCAAAAACGACGGAAGGAGCATTGGTTATTGAACAAAGATAAAATCGGTGCTCGGAATGGATCCCGGGACCTCGATCGGACATTCCCGACAGTACTGCCACGAATCCGTCTCCGATTTTACCTTACTTCCGGTCAGATTGGGTAAGGAAGTTTGACGATGCTGCAAAAACAACGGAAGGAGCATTGTTTATTGAACAAAGATAAAATCGGTGCTCGGAATGGTTCCCGGGGCCTCGATCGGACATTCCCGATATTACTGCCCCGAATTCGTCTTCGATTTTACCTTACGTCCGGTCAGATTGAGTCCAGAAGTCTGACGATGCTGCGAGAACGACGGTAGGAGCTTTGATTATTTAACAAAGATAAAATCGGTGCTCGGAATGGTTCTCGGGGCCTCGGTCGGACTTTCCCGATATTACTGCCCCGA
Source organism: Ophion slaviceki (assembly GCA_944452715.1). Classification (NCBI taxonomy): domain Eukaryota; kingdom Metazoa; phylum Arthropoda; class Insecta; order Hymenoptera; family Ichneumonidae; genus Ophion; species Ophion slaviceki. The sequence continues at coordinate 43,962,679 of OX101786.1, forward strand.
ATCCGTCACCGATTTTATTTTACTTGCGGTCAGATTAAGTCGAGAAGTCTGACGATGCTGAAAGAACGACGGTAGGAGCTTTGTTTATTTAACAAAAATAAAATCGGTCCTCGGAATGGTTCTCGGGGCATCGATCAGGCATTCCCGATATTACTACCCTGAATTCGTCTCCGATTTTATCTTACATCCGGTCAGATTGGGTAAGGAAGTCTGACGATGCTGCGAAAACGATGGTAGGAATATTGTTTATTTAACAAAGATAAAATCGGCACTCGGAATGGTTCTCGGGGCCTCGATCGAACATTCCCGATATAACTGCCCCGAGTTTGTCTTCGATTTTATCTTACTTCCGGTCAGATTGGGTCGAGAAGTCTGACGATGCTGCGAAAACGACGGTGGGAGCATTGATTATTAAAAAAAGATAAAATCGGTGCTGGGAATGGTTCTCGTGGCCTCGACCGGGCTTTCCCGATATTACTGCCCCGATTTCGTCTCCGATTTTGTTTTACTTCCAGTCAAGTTGGGTCGAGAAGTCTGACGAAGGTGCGCGAACGACGGTAGGAGCATTGTGTATTTAACAAAGATAAAATCGGTGCTCGGAATGGTTCCCGTGGCCTCGATAGGGCATTCCCGATATTCCTGCCCCGAATTCGTCTCCGATTTTATCTTACTTCCGGTCAGATTGAGTCGAGAGGTCTGACGATGCTGCGAGAACGACGGTAGGAGCATTGTTTATTTAACAAAGATAAAATCGGTGATCGGAATGGTTCCCGGGGCTTCGATCAAACATTCCCGATATTACCGCCCCAAATTCGTCTCCGATTTTATCTTACTTCCGGTCAGGAGTTGAGAAGTCTGACGATGCTGCGAAAACGACGGTACGAGCATTCTTGATTCAACAAAGATAAAATCGCTGATCGGAATGGTTCCCGGGGCCTCGATCGGACGTTCCCGATATTAGTGCCCCGAAATTGTCTCCGATTTTATCTTACTTCCAGTCAGATTGGGTCGAGAAGTCTGACAATGCTGCGAAAACGATGGTAGGAGCATTGTTTATTTAACAAAGATGAAATCGGTAATCGGAATGGTCCTCGGGGCGTCGATCGGAAATTCCCGATATTACTGCCCCGAGGTCGTCTCTGATTTTATCTTACTTCCGGTCAGATTGGGTCGAAAAGTCGATGCTGCGAAAACGACGGAAGGAGCATTGTTTATATTTAACAAAGACAGAATCGGTGCTCGGAATGGTTCCCGTCGCCTCGATCGGACATTCCCGATATTACTGGCCCGAATCCGTCTCCGATTTTATCTTACTTCCGGTCAGATTGGGTAGAGAAGTCTGACGATGGTAGGAGCATAGTTTATTTGACAAAGATAAAATCGGTACTCGGAATGGTTCTCGGAGCCTCGATCGGGCATTCCCGATATTACTACCCCGAATTCGTCTCCGATTTTATCTGACTTCCGGTCAGATTGGGTAGAGAAGTCTGACGATGGTGCGAAAACGATGGTAGGAGCATAGGTTATTTGACAAAGATAAAATCGGTACTCGGAATGGTTCTCGGGGCCTCGATCGGACATACAAGATATTACTGCTCCGAGTTTATCGCCGTTTTTATTCTACTTCCGGTCAGATTGGGTCGAGAAGTCTGACGATGCTGCGAAAACGAACGGTGGGAGCATTGTTCATTTAACAAAGATAAAATCGGTGCTCGGAATGGTTCCCGTGGCATCGATCGGACATTCCCGACATTACTGCCACCAATCCGTCTCCGATTTTATCTTACTTCCGGTCAGATTGGGTCGAGAAGTCGATGCTGCGAAAACGACGGTTGGAGCATTGTTTATTTAACAAAGATAAAATCGGTGCTCGGAATGGTTCCCGTGGCCTCGATCAGACATTCCCGATATTACTGCCCCGAATTCGTCTCCGATTTTTTCTTAATTCCGGTCAGATTGAGTCGAGAAGTTTAACGATGCTGCGAGTAGGACGGTAGGAACTGTGTTTATTCAACAAAGATAAAATCGGTGCTCGGAATGGTTCTCGGGGCCTCAGTCGGACATTCCCGATATTAAAGCCGCGAATTTGTCTCCGATTTTATCTTACTTCCGGTCATATTGGGATGAGAAGTCTGACGATGCTGCGAAAATGACGGTAGGAGCGATGTTTATTTAACAAAGATAAAATCGGTGATCGGAATGGTTCCCGTGGCCTCGATCGAACATTCCCGACATTACTGCCACCAATCCGTCTCCGATTTTATCTTACTTCCGGTCAGATTGGGTAAGAAAGTTTGACGATGCTGCAAAAACGACGGAAGGAGCATTGGTTATTGAACAAAGATAAAATCGGTGCTCGGAATGGATCCCGGGACCTCGATCGGACATTCCCGACAGTACTGCCACGAATCCGTCTCCGATTTTACCTTACTTCCGGTCAGATTGGGTAAGGAAGTTTGACGATGCTGCAAAAACAACGGAAGGAGCATTGTTTATTGAACAAAGATAAAATCGGTGCTCGGAATGGATCCCGGGGCCTCGATCGGACATTCCCGATATTACTGCCCCGAATTCGTCTTCGATTTTACCTTACGTCCGGTCAGATTGAGTCCAGAAGTCTGACGATGCTGCGAGAACGACGGTAGGAGCTTTGATTATTTAACAAAGATAAAATCGGTGCTCGGAATGGTTCTCGGGGCCTCGGTCGGACTTTCCCGATATTACTGCCCCGAATCCGTCACCGATTTTATTTTACTTGCGGTCAGATTAAGTCGAGAAGTCTGACGATGCTGAAAGAACGACGGTAGGAGCTTTGTTTATTTAACAAAAATAAAATCGGTCCTCGGAATGGTTCTCGGGGCATCGATCAGGCATTCCCGATATTACTACCCTGAATTCGTCTCCGATTTTATCTTACATCCGGTCAGATTGGGTAAGGAAGTCTGACGATGCTGCGAAAACGATGGTAGGAATATTGTTTATTTAACAAAGATAAAATCGGCACTCGGAATGGTTCTCGGGGCCTCGATCGAACATTCCCGATATAACTGCCCCGAGTTTGTCTTCGATTTTATCTTACTTCCGGTCAGATTGGGTCGAGAAGTCTGACGATGCTGCGAAAACGACGGTGGGAGCATTGATTATTAAAAAAAGATAAAATCGGTGCTGGGAATGGTTCTCGTGGCCTCGACCGGGCTTTCCCGATATTACTGCCCCGATTTCGTCTCCGATTTTGTTTTACTTCCAGTCAAGTTGGGTCGAGAAGTCTGACGAAGGTGCGCGAACGACGGTAGGAGCATTGTGTATTTAACAAAGATAAAATCGGTGCTCGGAATGGTTCCCGTGGCCTCGATAGGGCATTCCCGATATTCCTGCCCCGAATTCGTCTCCGATTTTATCTTACTTCCGGTCAGATTGAGTCGAGAGGTCTGACGATGCTGCGAGAACGACGGTAGGAGCATTGTATATTTAACAAAGATAAAATCGGTGATCGGAATGGTTCCCGGGGCTTCGATCAAACATTCCCGATATTACCGCCCCAAATTCGTCTCCGATTTTATCTTACTTCCGGTCAGGAGTTGAGAAGTCTGACGATGCTGCGAAAACGACGGTACGAGCATTCTTGATTCAACAAAGATAAAATCGCTGATCGGAATGGTTCCCGGGGCCTCGATCGGACGTTCCCGATATTACTGCCCCGAAATTGTCTCCGATTTTATCTTACTTCCAGTCAGATTGGGTCGAGAAGTCTGACAATGCTGCGAAAACGATGGTAGGAGCATTGTTTATTTAACAAAGATGAAATCGGTAATCGGAATGGTCCTCGGGGCGTCGATCGGAAATTCCCGATATTACTGCCCCGAGGTCGTCTCTGATTTTATCTTACTTCCGGTCAGATTGGGTCGAAAAGTCGATGCTGCGAAAACGACGGAAGGAGCATTGTTTATATTTAACAAAGACAGAATCGGTGCTCGGAATGGTTCCCGTCGCCTCGATCGGACATTCCCGATATTACTGGCCCGAATCCGTCTCCGATTTTATCTTACTTCCGGTCAGATTGGGTAGAGAAGTCTGACGATGGTAGGAGCATAGTTTATTTGACAAAGATAAAATCGGTACTCGGAATGGTTCTCGGAGCCTCGATCGGGCATTCCCGATATTACTACCCCGAATTCGTCTCCGATTTTATCTGACTTCCGGTCAGATTGGGTAGAGAAGTCTGACGATGGTGCGAAAACGATGGTAGGAGCATAGGTTATTTGACAAAGATAAAATCGGTACTCGGAATGGTTCTCGGGGCCTCGATCGGACATACAAGATATTACTGCTCCGAGTTTATCGCCGTTTTTATTCTACTTCCGGTCAGATTGGGTCGAGAAGTCTGACGATGCTGCGAAAACGAACGGTGGGAGCATTGTTCATTTAACAAAGATAAAATCGGTGCTCGGAATGGTTCCCGTGGCATCGATCGGACATTCCCGACATTACTGCCACCAATCCGTCTCCGATTTTATCTTACTTCCGGTCAGATTGGGTCGAGAAGTCGATGCTGCGAAAACGACGGTTGGAGCATTGTTTATTTAACAAAGATAAAATCGGTGCTCGGAATGGTTCCCGTGGCCTCGATCAGACATTCCCGATATTACTGCCCCGAATTCGTCTCCGATTTTTTCTTAATTCCGGTCAGATTGAGTCGAGAAGTTTAACGATGCTGCGAGTAGGACGGTAGGAACTGTGTTTATTCAACAAAGATAAAATCGGTGCTCGGAATGGTTCTCGGGGCCTCAGTCGGACATTCCCGATATTAAAGCCGCGAATTTGTCTCCGATTTTATCTTACTTCCGGTCATATTGGGATGAGAAGTCTGACGATGCTGCGAAAATGACGGTAGGAGCATTGTTTATTTAACAAAGATAAAATCGGTGATCGGAATGGTTCCCGTGGCCTCGATCGAACATTCCCGACATTACTGCCACCAATCCGTCTCCGATTTTATCTTACTTCCGGTCAGATTGGGTAAGAAAGTTTGACGATGCTGCAAAAACGACGGAAGGAGCATTGGTTATTGAACAAAGATAAAATCGGTGCTCGGAATGGATCCCGGGACCTCGATCGGACATTCCCGACAGTACTGCCACGAATCCGTCTCCGATTTTACCTTACTTCCGGTCAGATTGGGTAAGGAAGTTTGACGATGCTGCAAAAACAACGGAAGGAGCATTGTTTATTGAACAAAGATAAAATCGGTGCTCGGAATGGATCCCGGGGCCTCAGTCGGACATTCCCGATATTACTGCCCCGAATTCGTCTTCGATTTTACCTTACGTCCGGTCAGATTGAGTCCAGAAGTCTGACGATGCTGCGAGAACGACGGTAGGAGCTTTGATTATTTAACAAAGATAAAATCGGTGCTCGGAATGGTTCTCGGGGCCTCGGTCGGACTTTCCCGATATTACTGCCCCGAATCCGTCACCGATTTTATTTTACTTGCGGTCAGATTAAGTCGAGAAGTCTGACGATGCTGAAAGAACGACGGTAGGAGCTTTGTTTATTTAACAAAAATAAAATCGGTCCTCGGAATGGTTCTCGGGGCATCGATCAGGCATTCCCGATATTACTACCCTGAATTCGTCTCCGATTTTATCTTACATCCGGTCAGATTGGGTAAGGAAGTCTGACGATGCTGCGAAAACGATGGTAGGAATATTGTTTATTTAACAAAGATAAAATCGGCACTCGGAATGGTTCTCGGGGCCTCGATCGAACATTCCCGATATAACTGCCCCGAGTTTGTCTTCGATTTTATCTTACTTCCGGTCAGATTGGGTCGAGAAGTCTGACGATGCTGCGAAAACGACGGTGGGAGCATTGATTATTAAAAAAAGATAAAATCGGTGCTGGGAATGGTTCTCGTGGCCTCGACCGGGCTTTCCCGATATTACTGCCCCGATTTCGTCTCCGATTTTGTTTTACTTCCAGTCAAGTTGGGTCGAGAAGTCTGACGAAGGTGCGCGAACGACGGTAGGAGCATTGTGTATTTAACAAAGATAAAATCGGTGCTCGGAATGGTTCCCGTGGCCTCGATAGGGCATTCCCGATATTCCTGCCCCGAATTCGTCTCCGATTTTATCTTACTTCCGGTCAGATTGAGTCGAGAGGTCTGACGATGCTGCGAGAACGACGGTAGGAGCATTGTTTATTTAACAAAGATAAAATCGGTGATCGGAATGGTTCCCGGGGCTTCGATCAAACATTCCCGATATTACCGCCCCAAATTCGTCTCCGATTTTATCTTACTTCCGGTCAGGAGTTGAGATGTCTGACGATGCTGCGAAAACGACGGTACGAGCATTCTTGATTCAACAAAGATAAAATCGCTGATCGGAATGGTTCCCGGGGCCTCGATCGGACGTTCCCGATATTACTGCCCCGAAATTGTCTCCGATTTTATCTTACTTCCAGTCAGATTGGGTCGAGAAGTCTGACAATGCTGCGAAAACGATGGTAGGAGCATTGTTTATTTAACAAAGATGAAATCGGTAATCGGAATGGTCCTCGGGGCGTCGATCGGAAATTCCCGATATTACTGCCCCGAGGTCGTCTCTGATTTTATCTTACTTCCGGTCAGATTGGGTCGAAAAGTCGATGCTGCGAAAACGACGGAAGGAGCATTGTTTATATTTAACAAAGACAGAATCGGTGCTCGGAATGGTTCCCGTCGCCTCGATCGGACATTCCCGATATTACTGGCCCGAATCCGTCTCCGATTTTATCTTACTTCCGGTCAGATTGGGTAGAGAAGTCTGACGATGGTAGGAGCATAGTTTATTTGACAAAGATAAAATCGGTACTCGGAATGGTTCTCGGAGCCTCGATCGGGCATTCCCGATATTACTACCCCGAATTCGTCTCCGATTTTATCTGACTTCCGGTCAGATTGGGTAGAGAAGTCTGACGATGGTGCGAAAACGATGGTAGGAGCATAGGTTATTTGACAAAGATAAAATCGGTACTCGGAATGGTTCTCGGGGCCTCGATCGGACATACAAGATATTACTGCTCCGAGTTTGTCGCCGTTTTTATTCTACTTCCGGTCAGATTGGGTCGAGAAGTCTGACGATGCTGCGAAAACGAACGGTGGGAGCATTGTTCATTTAACAAAGATAAAATCGGTGCTCGGAATGGTTCCCGTGGCATCGATCGGACATTCCCGACATTACTGCCACCAATCCGTCTCCGATTTTATCTTACTTCCGGTCAGATTGGGTCGAGAAGTCGATGCTGCGAAAACGACGGTTGGAGCATTGTTTATTTAACAAAGATAAAATCGGTGCTCGGAATGGTTCCCGTGGCCTCGATCAGACATTCCCGATATTACTGCCCCGAATTCGTCTCCGATTTTTTCTTAATTCCGGTCAGATTGAGTCGAGAAGTTTAACGATGCTGCGAGTAGGACGGTAGGAACTGTGTTAATTCAACAAAGATAAAATCGGTGCTCGGAATGGTTCTCGGGGCCTCAGTCGGACATTCCCGATATTAAAGCCGCGAATTTGTCTCCGATTTTATCTTACTTCCGGTCATATTGGGATGAGAAGTCTGACGATGCTGCGAAAATGACGGTAGGAGCATTGTTTATTTAACAAAGATAAAATCGGTGATCGGAATGGTTCCCGTGGCCTCGATCGAACATTCCCGACATTACTGCCACCAATCCGTCTCCGATTTTATCTTACTTCCGGTCAGATTGGGTAAGAAAGTTTGACGATGCTGCAAAAACGACGGAAGGAGCATTGGTTATTGAACAAAGATAAAATCGGTGCTCGGAATGGATCCCGGGACCTCGATCGGACATTCCCGACATTACTGCCACGAATCCGTCTCCGATTTTACCTTACTTCCGGTCAGATTGGGTAAGGAAGTTTGACGATGCTGCAAAAACAACGGAAGGAGCATTGTTTATTGAACACAGATAAAATCGGTGCTCGGAATGGATCCCGGGGCCTCGATCGGACATTCCCGATATTACTGCCCCGAATTCGTCTTCGATTTTACCTTACGTCCGGTCAGATTGAGTCCAGAAGTCTGACGATGCTGCGAGAACGACGGTAGGAGCTTTGATTATTTAACAATGATAAAATCGGTGCTCGGAATGGTTCTCGGGGCCTCGGTCGGACTTTCCCGATATTACTGCCCCGAATCCGTCACCGATTTTATTTTACTTGCGGTCAGATTAAGTCGAGAAGTCTGACGATGCTGAAAGAACGACGGTAGGAGCTTTGTTTATTTAACAAAAATAAAATCGGTCCTCGGAATGGTTCTCGGGGCATCGATCAGGCATTCCCGATATTACTACCCTGAATTCGTCTCCGATTTTATCTTACATCCGGTCAGATTGGGTAAGGAAGTCTGACGATGCTGCGAAAACGATGGTAGGAATATTGTTTATTTAACAAAGATAAAATCGGCACTCGGAATGGTTCTCGGGGCCTCGATCGAACATTCCCGATATAACTGCCCCGAGTTTGTCTTCGATTTTATCTTACTTCCGGTCAGATTGGGTCGAGAAGTCTGACGATGCTGCGAAAACGACGGTGGGAGCATTGATTATTAAACAAAGATAAAATCGGTGCTGGGAATGGTTCTCGTGGCCTCGACCGGGCTTCCCCGATATTACTGCCCCGATTTCGTCTCCGATTTTGTTTTACTTCCAGTCAAGTTGGGTCGAGAAGTCTGACGAAGGTGCGCGAACGACGGTAGGAGCATTGTGTATTTAACAAAGATAAAATCGGTGCTCGGAATGGTTCCCGTGGCCTCGATAGGGCATTCCCGATATTCCTGCCCCGAATTCGTCTCCGATTTTATCTTACTTCCGGTCAGATTGAGTCGAGAGGTCTGACGATGCTGCGAGAACGACGGTAGGAGCATTGTTTATTTAACAAAGATAAAATCGGTGATCGGAATGGTTCCCGGGGCTTCGATCAAACATTCCCGATATTACCGCCCCAAATTCGTCTCCGATTTTATCTTACTTCCGGTCAGGAGTTGAGAAGTCTGACGATGCTGCGAAAACGACGGTACGAGCATTCTTGATTCAACAAAGATAAAATCGCTGATCGGAATGGTTCCCGGGGCCTCGATCGGACGTTCCCGATATTACTGCCCCGAAATTGTCTCCGATTTTATCTTACTTCCAGTCAGATTGGGTCGAGAAGTCTGACAATGCTGCGAAAACGATGGTAGGAGCATTGTTTATTTAACAAAGATGAAATCGGTAATCGGAATGGTCCTCGGGGCGTCGATCGGAAATTCCCGATATTACTGCCCCGAGTTCGTCTCTGATTTTTTCTTACTTCCGGTCAGATTGGGTCGAAAAGTCGATGCTGCGAAAACGACGGAAGGAGCATTGTTTATATTTAACAAAGACAGAATCGGTGCTCGGAATGGTTCCCGTCGCCTCGATCGGACATTCCCGATATTACTGGCCCGAATCCGTCTCCGATTTTATCTTACTTCCGGTCAGATTGGGTAGAGAAGTCTGACGATGGTAGGAGCATAGTTTATTTGACAAAGATAAAATCGGTACTCGGAATGGTTCTCGGAGCCTCGATCGGGCATTCCCGATATTACTACCCCGAATTCGTCTCCGATTTTATCTGACTTCCGGTCAGATTGGGTAGAGAAGTCTGACGATGGTGCGAAAACGATGGTAGGAGCATAGGTTATTTGACAAAGATAAAATCGGTACTCGGAATGGTTCTCGGGGCCTCGATCGGACATACAAGATATTACTGCTCCGAGTTTGTCGCCGTTTTTATTCTACTTCCGGTCAGATTGGGTCGAGAAGTCTGACGATGCTGCGAAAACGAACGGTGGGAGCATTGTTCATTTAACAAAGATAAAATCGGTGCTCGGAATGGTTCCCGTGGCATCGATCGGACATTCCCGACATTACTGCCACCAATCCGTCTCCGATTTTATCTTACTTCCGGTCAGATTGGGTCGAGAAGTCGATGCTGCGAAAACGACGGTTGGAGCATTGTTTATTTAACAAAGATAAAATCGGTGCTCGGAATGGTTCCCGTGGCCTCGATCAGACATTCCCGATATTACTGCCCCGAATTCGTCTCCGATTTTTTCTTAATTCCGGTCAGATTGAGTCGAGAAGTTTAACGATGCTGCGAGTAGGACGGTAGGAACTGTGTTTATTCAACAAAGATAAAATCGGTGCTCGGAATGGTTCTCGGGGCCTCAGTCGGACATTCCCGATATTAAAGCCGCGAATTTGTCTCCGATTTTATCTTACTTCCGGTCATATTGGGATGAGAAGTCTGACGATGCTGCGAAAATGACGGTAGGAGCATTGTTTATTTAACAAAGATAAAATCGGTGATCGGAATGGTTCCCGTGGCCTCGATCGAACATTCCCGACATTACTGCCACCAATCCGTCTCCGATTTTATCTTACTTCCGGTCAGATTGGGTAAGAAAGTTTGACGATGCTGCAAAAACGACGGAAGGAGCATTGGTTATTGAACAAAGATAAAATCGGTGCTCGGAATGGATCCCGGGACCTCGATCGGACATTCCCGACATTACTACCACGAATCCGTCTCCGATTTTACCTTACTTCCGGTCAGATTGGGTAAGGAAGTTTGACGATGCTGCAAAAACAACGGAAGGAGCATTGTTTATTGAACAAAGATAAAATCGGTGCTCGGAATGGATCCCGGGGCCTCGATCGGACATTCCCGATATTACTGCCCCGAATTCGTCTTCGATTTTACCTTACGTCCGGTCAGATTGAGTCCAGAAGTCTGACGATGCTGCGAGAACGACGGTAGGAGCTTTGATTATTTAACAAAGATAAAATCGGTGCTCGGAATGGTTCTCGGGGCCTCGGTCGGACTTTCCCGATATTACTGCCCCGAATCCGTCACCGATTTTATTTTACTTGCGGTCAGATTAAGTCGAGAAGTCTGACGATGCTGAAAGAACGACGGTAGGCGCTTTGTTTATTTAACAAAAATAAAATCGGTCCTCGGAATGGTTCTCGGGGCATCGATCAGGCATTCCCGATATTACTACCCTGAATTCGTCTCCGATTTTATCTTACATCCGGTCAGATTGGGTAAGGAAGTCTGACGATGCTGCGAAAACGATGGTAGGAATATTGTTTATTTAACAAAGATAAAATCGGCACTCGGAATGGTTCTCGGGGCCTCGATCGAACATTCCCGATATAACTGCCCCGAGTTTGTCTTCGATTTTATCTTACTTCCGGTCAGATTGGGTCGAGAAGTCTGACGATGCTGCGAAAACGACGGTGGGAGCATTGATTATTAAACAAAGATAAAATCGGTGCTGGGAATGGTTCTCGTGGCCTCGACCGGGCTTTCCCGATATTACTGCCCCGATTTCGTCTCCGATTTTGTTTTACTTCCAGTCAAGTTGGGTCGAGAAGTCTGACGAAGGTGCGCGAACGACGGTAGGAGCATTGTGTATTTAACAAAGATAAAATCGGTGCTCGGAATGGTTCCCGTGGCCTCGATAGGGCATTCCCGATATTCCTGCCCCGAATTCGTCTCCGATTTTATCTTACTTCCAGTCAGATTGAGTCGAGAGGTCTGACGATGCTGCGAGAACGACGGTAGGAGCATTGTTTATTTAACAAAGATAAAATCGGTGATCGGAATGGTTCCCGGCGCTTCTATCAAACATTCCCGATATTACCGCCCCAAATTCGTCTCCGATTTTATCTTACTTCCGGTCAGGAGTTGAGAAGTCTGACGATGCTGCGAAAACGACGGTACGAGCATTCTTGATTCAACAAAGATAAAATCGCTGATCGGAATGGTTCCCGGGGCCTCGATCGGACGTTCCCGATATTACTGCCCCGAAATTGTCTCCGATTTTATCTTACTTCCAGTCAGATTGGGTCGAGAAGTCTGACAATGCTGCGAAAACGATGGTAGGAGCATTGTTTATTTAACAAAGATAAAATCGCTGATCGGAATGGTTCCCGGGGCCTCGATCGGACGTTCCCGATATTACTGCCCCGAAATTGTCTCCGATTTTATCTTACTTCCAGTCAGATTGGGTCGAGAAGTCTGACAATGCTGCGAAAACGATGGTAGGAGCATTGTTTATTTAACAAAGATGAAATCGGTAATCGGAATGGTCCTCGGGGCGTCGATCGGACATTCCCGATATTACTGGCCCGAATCCGTCTCCGATTTTATCTTACTTCCGGTCAGATTGGGTAGAGAAGTCTGACGATGGTAGGAGCATAGTTTATTTGACAAAGATAAAATCGGTACTCGGAATGGTTCTCGGAGCCTCGATCGGGCATTCCCGATATTACTACCCCGAATTCGTCTCCGATTTTATCTGACTTCCGGTCAGATTGGGTAGAGAAGTCTGACGATGGTGCGAAAACGATGGTAGGAGCATAGGTTATTTGACAAAGATAAAATCGGTACTCGGAATGGTTCTCGGGGCCTCGATCGGACATACACGATATTACTGCTCCGAGTTTGTCGCCGTTTTTATTCTACTTCCGGTCAGATTGGGTCGAGAAGTCTGACGATGCTGCGAAAACGAACGGTGGGAGCATTGTTCATTTAACAAAGTGTTAAATTGTTTATAACTCTTGACAATATAATAGCGTCTGGAAGACGGAAACACGCACACACGCGAGAGAGGATGCAACAATTATTTATTATTAACAAGGCTTAAGAGTATTTACGGCTAGGGTAATTCTAATTTAAATAATGTTCGCGAATCCACACAGCTGTCTTTTCAGGGCCACACACAGTACCCGTTCCACGAGCGCCCGGCACTCCCCGCCGTCGCACGTTCGTTCGTACTCTTTCTTTTTCTCTTGTTCTCACTCTCTCTCTCTCTCTCAACCTCTCGCTTTCGTCGCCGATACGGAAAAGAGACCCGCTCCTCACTCCGAGCTCGCACGCAGCCGCTCCGAAACCCGCGCGCCACCTCGTTCCTGCCACGTGGCAGTCGCCTCGCCGCTGTTATACGCGGGACCATTCAAATATCTTTAACAGTTCGGCTATCCTGACGGAAGCTCGTCCTCGAGCTTTTTCGACCGCAGAATACCTTGACCTACTTCACATTACATAACACACTTCATGCACACTACATAAGACTACGATCACATTTTTTTTTGTTTTATTGAAACCGCACGCTACGCAAAGTCAATCTCTACCTGAAAGGCCACGCAAAAGAACACAAATACAAGAACACGCAACCCACCCAGTCGAACGCACGCACACCGCTACCTCGTCCATCGACCCCGCTGGGCATAAATCTCACTCGACTCGACTTATTGTTCGCACCTTGTCTCTCGTGAGGAGTTACACTTATCGTCGCACCGTTTCTTCGTGCTGCTCTGCTCGTGTCGTCGCTCTGCCGGTGTCTGGATGCTGCTGCCCCTCGACGCTGGCTTCCTTCCTTCATCGACTCCTGGTTGGCCCAAACCTCGAGCGGTGGCTCGAGACTCTGTCGGAGTTCTTGAAGTTCTTGGCGATCGGCCTCCCAGTCTGCCCGGAGTTCTCGAACCGCTTTCCGTCCGACAAGAAACTCGCACTCCAGCACGTCGACTCTGCTCATGACGCACTCGAGCTGTTTTTCGAGGCGGCTCAGGCGTCTTGCGACCGCGTCGTCCTTCCTACGTCCCCACGGTGCTTCCTTCGCCGGAACAGAGTGACTAGCATCGAGCTCGTCCTGCTCAACGAACATCATGGCGTTCTCCTGCCCTGTGGATGAGGATGTTGATGGCAAGGCGCCGTCCGATGGCACCTGTGGACGACTAAAAAATGTCAGCTCGTTACCCAATTTCATGAAACCGACATTTGGGGCCTCGGTGAAGGTGCGCCCGACTAATATGTCCACGACTTGGACGTTGTCCGGCACCACACGCAGCATCACCCCTGACACCTTAACTCCGTCCATCTCGACGTCGGCACACACAGTGCCCACGGTCTTGATGTTGTATTCGGGTGGGCCGAAAGGTTTGAGATTGGTTGTCGTTGCTGCCATCTCGAACCGTTCCGACACCACCCGCGACGCCTTGATGGTGCACTCTGCGCTACCAGTATCCACAAACGCAATCAGCGGACGTCCGTTCACTAGCACACTTTTATAATATTTCGCCGCAGCCGGATTGTGACACGGCTCCGACGCCGCTACAGTTTGTGTCTCCGCCCTCCCATCCGACGGGCACTGACTTTTCACATGTCCCTTCTGATTACACTTAAAACACACGGGCCCTCGTCGCTCTTCCGGGCAGTCACGCGATAGGTGCCCCGTTTTTCGGCAATTATAACACAGTCTTTCAGGCAAGGGCATCCTCGTTGTCTCCTCTCGGAGCGGCTCGTCGCTTCGCGGTCGACTCGCGTCACTGGCTTTTTCTTCGCTCCCGGCAACCTCACGCGCACTGCGGCCCTCACCCTCACGCTTTTGGCTATTTAAAATCTTTTCATAGTAGATTACATCGTGAAGCAATGCATCTAATGTAAACTGAGCTGACGGTATCGTTAAATTACACAGTTCTCGCGACCACAATCCCGATAAAATTTCGGCCCGTTGCTCCCGATACGATAGTCCCAACGGCGCGCACAGCCTCACTTTCGCATGGAAATATCGCGTGACGGACTCCGATTTCTCCTGTCGCCGTGCCTTCATGCGCGCCCATTTCGTGGAGATGTCGTCTCCCACTACGAACGTGGCCACGAAGGCCTCCCGAAACGACTCCCACGACTTCAATTCACTTACCCGGGCTCGGAACCAGTCTCTTGCGCCGTATCGTAAATGCATACGCGCCGCGGCAAAGAGGTACTCTCCTGGCCAACGATGTAGTGTACTCAGGGCCTCCAAATTTTCCAGCCACTCCTGCGCGCGTAGACTGTCCTGCTCACCCGTGAATTCCTCAATATCGCTGGAGAAGTCCGGTATCATTTGGACCGTCGGGACTACGGTGGCTGACGACTGTGCTTGAAGGTTGGCCAATAACCCGGCGAGCAACCGTTGCACGTTTTCCGGTGTGTCGGCTGCTAGCGCGTTTCGCAACGCGTCCACAAGAGGCGGGCTAGTATGCCCCTCGATTACTGATGACTGTTCGCGCGGGACCGCGCTACCCTCCGATTGGTCGCTGCTCCCGCGCGACACATTCTGCGCCTGCCCCATCACGTCTCCTCCGAGAGAGCGCGAAGTCGCCGCGGCCGACACCCGCGTATCCGTCTCTCTCTCGTGCTCCGCGACGAGCACGTGGTCAACCGGCGTCGCCCGCCCGCCATTTTGTGCGCCGGGTCGGTGTTCCGAGTCGACCGGCAATCCCCGACCCCTTCCGCGCACACCCGAATGGTTTAACGGCATCGTTCTTTTTGCACGTTGCACAAAAGCTTCAAACTCGTTCGCGTCCACCATTCGCAGCTCACCGTATCGTTTTTTTTTTGTCTTTCGGAGCACTCACAGTCTTTTTATTTTTCCCCCGGCACGCAGTCCCTATCCCACTTCTGAATGTTAAATTGTTTATAACTCTTGACAATATAATAGCGTCTGGAAGACGGAAACACGCACACACGCGAGAGAGGATGCAACAATTATTTATTATTAACAAGGCTTAAGAGTATTTACGGCTAGGGTAATTATAATTTAAATAATGTTCGCGAATCCACACAGCTGTCTTTTCAGGGCCACACACAGTACCCGTTCCACGAGCGCCCGGCACTCCCCGCCGTCACACGTTCGTTCGTACTCTTTCTTTTTCTCTTGTTCTCACTCTCTCTCTCTCTCTCAACCTCTCGCTTTCGTCGCCGATACGGAAAAGAGACCCGCTCCTCACTCCGAGCTCGCACGCAGCCGCTCCGAAACCCGCGCGCCACCTCGTTCCTGCCACGTGGCAGTCGCCTCGCCGCTGTTATACGCGGGACCATTCAAATATCTTTAACAAAAGATAAAATCGGTGCTCGGAATGGTTCCCGTGGCATCGATCGGACATTCCCGACATTACTGCCACCAATCCGTCTCCGATTTTATCTTACTTCCGGTCAGATTGGGTCGAGAAGTCGATGCTGCGAAAACGACGGTTGGAGCATTGTTTATTTAACAAAGATAAAATCGGTGCTCGGAATGGTTCCCGTGGCCTCGATCAGACATTCCCGATATTACTGCCCCGAATTCGTCTCCGATTTTTTCTTAATTCCGGTCAGATTGAGTCGAGAAGTTTAACGATGCTGCGAGTAGGACGGTAGGAACTGTGTTTATTCAACAAAGATAAAATCGGTGCTCGGAATGGTTCTCGGGGCCTCAGTCGGACATTCCCGATATTAAAGCCGCGAATTTGTCTCCGATTTTATCTTACTTCCGGTCATATTGGGATGAGAAGTCTGACGATGCTGCGAAAATGACGGTAGGAGCATTGTTTATTTAACAAAGATAAAATCGGTGATCGGAATGGTTCCCGTGGCCTCGATCGAACATTCCCGACATTCCTGCCACCAATCCGTCTCCGATTTTATCTTACTTCCGGTCAGATTGGGTAAGAAAGTTTGACGATGCTGCAAAAACGACGGAAGGAGCATTGGTTATTGAACAAAGATAAAATCGGTGCTCGGAATGGATCCCGGGACCTCGATCGGACATTCCCGACATTACTGCCACGAATCCGTCTCCGATTTTACCTTACTTCCGGTCAGATTGGGTAAGGAAGTTTGACGATGCTGCAAAAACAACGGAAGGAGCATTGTTTATTGAACAAAGATAAAATCGGTGCTCGGAATGGATCCCGGGGCCTCGATCGGACATTCCCGATATTACTGCCCCGAATTCGTCTTCGATTTTACCTTACGTCCGGTCAGATTGAGTCCAGAAGTCTGACGATGCTGCGAGAACGACGGTAGGAGCTTTGATTATTTAACAAAGATAAAATCGGTGCTCGGAATGGTTCTCGGGGCCTCGGTCGGACTTTCCCGATATTACTGCCTCGAATCCGTTACCGATTTTATTTTACTTGCGGTCAGATTAAGTCGAGAAGTCTGACGATGCTGAAAGAACGACGGTAGGAGCTTTGTTTATTTAACAAAAATAAAATCGGTCCTCGGAATGGTTCTCGGGGCATCGATCAGGCATTCCCGATATTACTACCCTGAATTCGTCTCCGATTTTATCTTACATCCGGTCAGATTGGGTAAGGAAGTCTGACGATGCTGCGAAAACGATGGTAGGAATATTGTTTATTTAACAAAGATAAAATCGGCACTCGGAATGGTTCTCGGGGCCTCGATCGAACATTCCCGATATAACTGCCCCGAGTTTGTCTTCGATTTTATCTTACTTCCGGTCAGATTGGATCGAGAAGTCTGACGATGCTGCGAAAACGACGGTGGGAGCATTGATTATTAAACAAAGATAAAATCGGTGCTGGGAATGGTTCTCGTGGCCTCGACCGGGCTTTCCCGATATTACTGCCCCGATTTCGTCTCCGATTTTGTTTTACTTCCAGTCAAGTTGGGTCGAGAAGTCTGACGAAGGTGCGCGAACGACGGTAGGAGCATTGTGTATTTAACAAAGATAAAATCGGTGCTCGGAATGGTTCCCGTGGCCTCGATAGGGCATTCCCGATATTCCTGCCCCGAATTCGTCTCCGATTTTATCTTACTTCCAGTCAGATTGAGTCGAGAGGTCTGACGATGCTGCGAGAACGACGGTAGGAGCATTGTTTATTTAACAAAGATAAAATCGGTGATCGGAATGGTTCCCGGGGCTTCGATCAAACATTCCCGATATTACCGCCCCAAATTCGTCTCCGATTTTATCTTACTTCCGGTCAGGAGTTGAGAAGTCTGACGATGCTGCGAAAACGACGGTACGAGCATTCTTGATTCAACAAAGATAAAATCGCTGATCGGAATGGTTCCCGGGGCCTCGATCGGACGTTCCCGATATTACTGCCCCGAAATTGTCTCCGATTTTAACTTACTTCCAGTCAGATTGGGTCGAGAAGTCTGACAATGCTGCGAAAACGATGGTAGGAGCATTGTTTATTTAACAAAGATGAAATCGGTAATCGGAATGGTCCTCGGGGCGTCGATCGGAAATTCCCGATATTACTGCCCCGAGTTCGTCTCTGATTTTATCTTACTTCCGGTCAGATTGGGTCGAAAAGTCGATGCTGCGAAAACGACGGAAGGAGCATTGTTTATATTTAACAAAGACAGAATCGGTGCTCGGAATGGTTCCCGTCGCCTCGATCGGACATTCCCGATATTACTGGCCCGAATCCGTCTCCGATTTTATCTTACTTCCGGTCAGATTGGGTAGAGAAGTCGATGCTGCGAAAACGACGGTTGGAGCATTGTTTATTTAACAAAGATAAAATCGGTGCTCGGAATGGTTCCCGTGGCCTCGATCAGACATTCCCGATATTACTGCCCCGAATTCGTCTCCGATTTTTTCTTAATTCCGGTCAGATTGAGTCGAGAAGTTTAACGATGCTGCGAGTAGGACGGTAGGAACTGTGTTTATTCAACAAAGATAAAATCGGTGCTCGGAATGGTTCTCGGGGCCTCAGTCGGACATTCCCGATATTAAAGCCGCGAATTTGTCTCCGATTTTATCTTACTTCCGGTCATATTGGGATGAGAAGTCTGACGATGCTGCGAAAATGACGGTAGGAGCATTGTTTATTTAACAAAGATAAAATCGGTGATCGGAATGGTTCCCGTGGCCTCGATCGAACATTCCCGACATTCCTGCCACCAATCCGTCTCCGATTTTATCTTACTTCCGGTCAGATTGGGTAAGAAAGTTTGACGATGCTGCAAAAACGACGGAAGGAGCATTGGTTATTGAACAAAGATAAAATCGGTGCTCGGAATGGATCCCGGGACCTCGATCGGACATTCCCGACATTACTGCCACGAATCCGTCTCCGATTTTACCTTACTTCCGGTCAGATTGGGTAAGGAAGTTTGACGATGCTGCAAAAACAACGGAAGGAGCATTGTTTATTGAACAAAGATAAAATCGGTGCTCGGAATGGATCCCGGGGCCTCGATCGGACATTCCCGATATTACTGCCCCGAATTCGTCTTCGATTTTACCTTACGTCCGGTCAGATTGAGTCCAGAAGTCTGACGATGCTGCGAGAACGACGGTAGGAGCTTTGATTATTTAACAAAGATAAAATCGGTGCTCGGAATGGTTCTCGGGGCCTCGGTCGGACTTTCCCGATATTACTGCCCCGAATCCGTTACCGATTTTATTTTACTTGCGGTCAGATTAAGTCGAGAAGTCTGACGATGCTGAAAGAACGACGGTAGGAGCTTTGTTTATTTAACAAAAATAAAATCGGTCCTCGGAATGGTTCTCGGGGCATCGATCAGGCATTCCCGATATTACTACCCTGAATTCGTCTCCGATTTTATCTTACATCCGGTCAGATTGGGTAAGGAAGTCTGACGATGCTGCGAAAACGATGGTAGGAATATTGTTTATTTAACAAAGATAAAATCGGCACTCGGAATGGTTCTCGGGGCCTCGATCGAACATTCCCGATATAACTGCCCCGAGTTTGTCTTCGATTTTATCTTACTTCCGGTCAGATTGGGTCGAGAAGTCTGACGATGCTGCGAAAACGACGGTGGGAGCATTGATTATTAAACAAAGATAAAATCGGTGCTGGGAATGGTTCTCGTGGCCTCGACCGGGCTTTCCCGATATTACTGCCCCGATTTCGTCTCCGATTTTGTTTTACTTCCAGTCAAGTTGGGTCGAGAAGTCTGACGAAGGTGCGCGAACGACGGTAGGAGCATTGTGTATTTAACAAAGATAAAATCGGTGCTCGGAATGGTTCCCGTGGCCTCGATAGGGCATTCCCGATATTCCTGCCCCGAATTCGTCTCCGATTTTATCTTACTTCCAGTCAGATTGAGTCGAGAGGTCTGACGATGCTGCGAGAACGACGGTAGGAGCATTGTTTATTTAACAAAGATAAAATCGGTGATCGGAATGGTTCCCGGGGCTTCGATCAAACATTCCCGATATTACCGCCCCAAATTCGTCTCCGATTTTATCTTACTTCCGGTCAGGAGTTGAGAAGTCTGACGATGCTGCGAAAACGACGGTACGAGCATTCTTGATTCAACAAAGATAAAATCGCTGATCGGAATGGTTCCCGGGGCCTCGATCGGACGTTCCCGATATTACTGCCCCGAAATTGTCTCCGATTTTAACTTACTTCCAGTCAGATTGGGTCGAGAAGTCTGACAATGCTGCGAAAACGATGGTAGGAGCATTGTTTATTTAACAAAGATGAAATCGGTAATCGGAATGGTCCTCGGGGCGTCGATCGGAAATTCCCGATATTACTGCCCCGAGTTCGTCTCTGATTTTATCTTACTTCCGGTCAGATTGGGTCGAAAAGTCGATGCTGCGAAAACGACGGAAGGAGCATTGTTTATATTTAACAAAGACAGAATCGGTGCTCGGAATGGTTCCCGTCGCCTCGATCGGACATTCCCGATATTACTGGCCCGAATCCGTCTCCGATTTTATCTTACTTCCGGTCAGATTGGGTAGAGAAGTCTGACGATGGTAGGAGCATAGTTTATTTGACAAAGATAAAATCGGTACTCGGAATGGTTCTCGGAGCCTCGATCGGGAATTCCCGATATTACTACCCCGAATTCGTCTCCGATTTTATCTGACTTCCGGTCAGATTGGGTAGAGAAGTCTGACGATGGTGCGAAAACGATGGTAGGAGCATAGGTTATTTGACAAAGATAAAATCGGTACTCGGAATGGTTCTCGGGGCCTCGATCGGACATACAAGATATTACTGCTCCGAGTTTGTCGCCGTTTTTATTCTACTTCCGGTCAGATTGGGTCGAGAAGTCTGACGATGCTGCGAAAACGAACGGTGGGAGCATTGTTCATTTAACAAAGATAAAATCGGTGCTCGGAATGGTTCCCGTGGCATCGATCGGACATTCCCGACATTACTGCCACCAATCCGTCTCCGATTTTATCTTACTTCCGGTCAGATTGGGTCGAGAAGTCGATGCTGCGAAAACGACGGTTGGAGCATTGTTTATTTAACAAAGATAAAATCGGTGCTCGGAATGGTTCCCGTGGCCTCGATCAGACATTCCCGATATTACTGCCCCGAATTCGTCTCCGATTTTTTCTTAATTCCGGTCAGATTGAGTCGGGAAGTTTAACGATGCTGCGAGTAGGACGGTAGGAACTGTGTTTATTCAACAAAGATAAAATCGGTGCTCGGAATGGTTCTCGGGGCCTCAGTCGGACATTCCCGATATTAAAGCCGCGAATTTGTCTCCGATTTTATCTTACTTCCGGTCATATTGGGATGAGAAGTCTGACGATGCTGCGAAAATGACGGTAGGAGCATTGTTTATTTAACAAAGATAAAATCGGTGATCGGAATGGTTCCCGTGGCCTCGATCGAACATTCCCGACATTACTGCCACCAATCCGTCTCCGATTTTATCTTACTTCCGGTCAGATTGGGTAAGAAAGTTTGACGATGCTGCAAAAACGACGGAAGGAGCATTGGTTATTGAACAAAGATAAAATCGGTGCTCGGAATGGATCCCGGGACCTCGATCGGACATTCCCGACATTACTGCCACGAATCCGTCTCCGATTTTACCTTACTTCCGGTCAGATTGGGTAAGGAAGTTTGACGATGCTGCAAAAACAACGGAAGGAGCATTGTTTATTGAACAAAGATAAAATCGGTGCTCGGAATGGATCCCGGGGCCTCGATCGGACATTCCCGATATTACTGCCCCGAATTCGTCTTCGATTTTACCTTACGTCCGGTCAGATTGAGTCCAGAAGTCTGACGATGCTGCGAGAACGACGGTAGGAGCTTTGATTATTTAACAAAGATAAAATCGGTGCTCGGAATGGTTCTCGGGGCCTCGGTCGGACTTTCCCGATATTACTGCCCCGAATCCGTTACCGATTCTATTTTACTTGCGGTCAGATTAAGTCGAGAAGTCTGACGATGCTGAAAGAACGACGGTAGGAGCTTTGTTTATTTAACAAAAATAAAATCGGTCCTCGGAATGGTTCTCGGGGCATCGATCAGGCATTCCCGATATTACTACCCTGAATTCGTCTCCGATTTTATCTTACATCCGGTCAGATTGGGTAAGGAAGTCTGACGATGCTGCGAAAACGATGGTAGGAATATTGTTTATTTAACAAAGATAAAATCGGCACTCGGAATGGTTCTCGGGGCCTCGATCGAACATTCCCGATATAACTGCCCCGAGTTTGTCTTCGATTTTATCTTACTTCCGGTCAGATTGGGTCGAGAAGTCTGACGATGCTGCGAAAACGACGGTGGGAGCATTGATTATTAAACAAAGATAAAATCGGTGCTGGGAATGGTTCTCGTGGCCTCGACCGGGCTTTCCCGATATTACTGCCCCGATTTCGTCTCCGATTTTGTTTTACTTCCAGTCAAGTTGGGTCGAGAAGTCTGACGAAGGTGCGCGAACGACGGTAGGAGCATTGTGTATTTAACAAAGATAAAATCGGTGCTCGGAATGGTTCCCGTGGCCTCGATAGGGCATTCCCGATATTCCTGCGCCGAATTCGTCTCCGATTTTATCTTACTTCCAGTCAGATTGAGTCGAGAGGTCTGACGATGCTGCGAGAACGACGGTAGGAGCATTGTTTATTTAACATAGATAAAATCGGTGATCGGAATGGTTCCCGGGGCTTCGATCAAACATTCCCGATATTACCGCCCCAAATTCGTCTCCGATTTTATCTTACTTCCGGTCAGGAGTTGAGAAGTCTGACGATGCTGCGAAAACGACGGTACGAGCATTCTTGATTCAACAAAGATAAAATCGCTGATCGGAATGGTTCCCGGGGCCTCGATCGGACGTTCCCGATATTACTGCCCCGAAATTGTCTCCGATTTTATCTTACTTCCAGTCAGATTGGGTCGAGAAGTCTGACAATGCTGCGAAAACGATGGTAGGAGCATTGTTTATTTAACAAAGATGAAATCGGTAATCGGAATGGTCCTCGGGGCGTCGATCGGAAATTCCCGATATTACTGCCCCGAGTTCGTCTCTGATTTTATCTTACTTCCGGTCAGATTGGGTCGAAAAGTCGATGCTGCGAAAACGACGGAAGGAGCATTGTTTATATTTAACAAAGACAGAATCGGTGCTCGGAATGGTTCCCGTCGCCTCGATCGGACATTCCCGATATTACTGGCCCGAATCCGTCTCCGATTTTATCTTACTTCCGGTCAGATTGGGTAGAGAAGTCTGACGATGGTAGGAGCATAGTTTATTTGACAAAGATAAAATCGGTACTCGGAATGGTTCTCGGAGCCTCGATCGGGCATTCCCGATATTACTACCCCGAATTCGTCTCCGATTTTATCTGACTTCCGGTCAGATTGGGTAGAGAAGTCTGACGATGGTGCGAAAACGATGGTAGGAGCATAGGTTATTTGACAAAGATAAAATCGGTACTCGGAATGGTTCTCGGGGCCTCGATCGGACATACACGATATTACTGCTCCGAGTTTGTCGCCGTTTTTATTCTACTTCCGGTCAGATTGGGTCGAGAAGTCTGACGATGCTGCGAATACGAACGGTGGGAGCATTGTTCATTTAACAAAGATAAAATCGGTGCTCGGAATGGTTCCCGTGGCATCGATCGGACATTCCCGACATTACTGCCACCAATCCGTCTCCGATTTTATCTTACTTCCGGTCAGATTGGGTCGAGAAGTCGATGCTGCGAAAACGACGGTTGGAGCATTGTTTATTTAACAAAGATAAAATCGGTGCTCGGAATGGTTCCCGTGGCCTCGATCAGACATTCCCGATATTACTGCCCCGAATTCGTCTCCGATTTTTTCTTAATTCCGGTCAGATTGAGTCGAGAAGTTTAACGATGCTGCGAGTAGGACGGTAGGAACTGTGTTTATTCAACAAAGATAAAATCGGTGCTCGGAATGGTTCTCGGGGCCTCAGTCGGACATTCCCGATATTAAAGCCGCGAATTTGTCTCCGATTTTATCTTACTTCCGGTCATATTGGGATGAGAAGTCTGACGATGCTGCGAAAATGACGGTAGGAGCATTGTTTATTTAACAAAGATAAAATCGGTGATCGGAATGGTTCCCGTGGCCTCGATCGAACATTCCCGACATTCCTGCCACCAATCCGTCTCCGATTTTATCTTACTTCCGGTCAGATTGGGTAAGAAAGTTTGACGATGCTGCAAAAACGACGGAAGGAGCATTGGTTATTGAACAAAGATAAAATCGGTGCTCGGAATGGATCCCGGGACCTCGATCGGACATTCCCGACATTACTGCCACGAATCCGTCTCCGATTTTACCTTACTTCCGGTCAGATTGGGTAAGGAAGTTTGACGATGCTGCAAAAACAACGGAAGGAGCATTGTTTATTGAACAAAGATAAAATCGGTGCTCGGAATGGATCCCGGGGCCTCGATCGGACATTCCCGATATTACTGCCCCGAATTCGTCGTCGATTTTACCTTACGTCCGGTCAGATTGAGTCCAGAAGTCTGACGATGCTGCGAGAACGACGGTAGGAGCTTTGATTATTTAACAAAGATAAAATCGGTGCTCGGAATGGTTCTCGGGGCCTCGGTCGGACTTTCCCGATATTACTGCCCCGAATCCGTCACCGATTTTATTTTACTTGCGGTCAGATTAAGTCGAGAAGTCTGACGATGCTGAAAGAACGACGGTAGGAGCTTTGTTTATTTAACAAAAATAAAATCGGTCCTCGGAATGGTTCTCGGGGCATCGATCAGGCATTCCCGATATTACTACCCTGAATTCGTCTCCGATTTTATCTTACATCCGGTCAGATTGGGTAAGGAAGTCTGACGATGCTGCGAAAACGATGGTAGGAATATTGTTTATTTAACAAAGATAAAATCGGCACTCGGAATGGTTCTCGGGGCCTCGATCGAACGTTCCCGATATAACTGCCCCGAGTTTGTCTTCGATTTTATCTTACTTCCGGTCAGATTGGGTCGAGAAGTCTGACGATGCTGCGAAAACGACGGTGGGAGCATTGATTATTAAACAAAGATAAAATCGGTGCTGGGAATGGTTCTCGTGGCCTCGACCGGGCTTTCCCGATATTACTGCCCCGATTTCGTCTCCGATTTTGTTTTACTTCCAGTCAAGTTGGGTCGAGAAGTCTGACGAAGGTGCGCGAACGACGGTAGGAGCATTGTGTATTTAACAAAGATAAAATCGGTGCTCGGAATGGTTCCCGTGGCCTCGATAGGGCATTCCCGATATTCCTGCCCCGAATTCGTCTCCGATTTTATCTTACTTCCGGTCAGATTGAGTCGAGAGTTCTGACGATGCTGCGAGAACGACGGTAGGAGCATTGTTTATTTAACAAAGATAAAATCGGTGATCGGAATGGTTCCCGGGGCTTCGATCAAACATTCCCGATATTACCGCCCCAAATTCGTCTCCGATTTTATCTTACTTCCGGTCAGGAGTTGAGAAGTCTGACGATGCTGCGAAAACGACGGTACGAGCATTCTTGATTCAACAAAGATAAAATCGCTGATCGGAATGGTTCCCGGGGCCTCGATCGGACGTTCCCGATATTACTGCCCCGAAATTGTCTCCGATTTTATCTTACTTCCAGTCAGATTGGGTCGAGAAGTCTGACAATGCTGCGAAAACGATGGTAGGAGCATTGTTTATTTAACAAAGATGAAATCGGTAATCGGAATGGTCCTCGGGGCGTCGATCGGAAATTCCCGATATTACTGCCCCGAGTTCGTCTCTGATTTTATCTTACTTCCGGTCAGATTGGGTCGAAAAGTCGATGCTGCGAAAACGACGGAAGGAGCATTGTTTATATTTAACAAAGACAGAATCGGTGCTCGGAATGGTTCCCGTCGCCTCGATCGGACATTCCCGATATTACTGGCCCGAATCCGTCTCCGATTTTATCTTACTTCCGGTCAGATTGGGTAGAGAAGTCTGACGATGGTAGGAGCATAGTTTATTTGACAAAGATAAAATCGGTACTCGGAATGGTTCTCGGAGCCTCGATCGGGCATTCCCGAAATTACTACCCCGAATTCGTCTCCGATTTTATCTGACTTCCGGTCAGATTGGGTAGAGAAGTCTGACGATGGTGCGAAAACGATGGTAGGAGCATAGGTTATTTGACAAAGATAAAATCGGTACTCGGAATGGTTCTCGGGGCCTCGATCGGACATACAAGATATTACTGCTCCGAGTTTGTCGCCGTTTTTATTCTACTTCCGGTCAGATTGGGTCGAGAAGTCTGACGATGCTGCGAAAACGAACGGTGGGAGCATTGTTCATTTAACAAAGATAAAATCGGTGCTCGGAATGGTTCCCGTGGCATCGATCGGACATTCCCGACATTACTGCCACCAATCCGTCTCCGATTTTATCTTACTTCCGGTCAGATTGGGTCGAGAAGTCGATGCTGCGAAAACGACGGTTGGAGCATTGTTTATTTAACAAAGATAAAATCGGTGCTCGGAATGGTTCCCGTGGCCTCGATCAGACATTCCCGATATTACTGCCCCGAATTCGTCTCCGATTTTTTCTTAATTCCGGTCAGATTGAGTCGAGAAGTTTAACGATGCTGCGAGTAGGACGGTAGGAACTGTGTTTATTCAACAAAGATAAAATCGGTGCTCGGAATGGTTCTCGGGGCCTCAGTCGGACATTCCCGATATTAAAGCCGCGAATTTGTCTCCGATTTTATCTTACTTCCGGTCATATTGGGATGAGAAGTCTGACGATGCTGCGAAAATGACGGTAGGAGCATTGTTTATTTAACAAAGATAAAATCGGTGATCGGAATGGTTCCCGTGGCCTCGATCGAACATTCCCGACATTACTGCCACCAATCCGTCTCCGATTTTATCTTACTTCCGGTCAGATTGGGTAAGAAAGTTTGACGATGCTGCAAAAACGACGGAAGGAGCATTGGTTATTGAACAAAGATAAAATCGGTGCTCGGAATGGATCCCGGGACCTCGATCGGACATTCCCGACATTACTGCCACGAATCCGTCTCCGATTTTACCTTACTTCCGGTCAGATTGGGTAAGGAAGTTTGACGATGCTGCAAAAACAACGGAAGGAGCATTGTTTATGGAACAAAGATAAAATCGGTGCTCGGAATGGATCCCGGGGCCTCGATCGGACATTCCCGATATTACTGCCCCGAATTCGTCTTCGATTTTACCTTACGTCCGGTCAGATTGAGTCCAGAAGTCTGACGATGCTGCGAGAACGACGGTAGGAGCTTTGATTATTTAACAAAGATAAAATCGGTGCTCGGAATGGTTCTCGGGGCCTCGGTCGGACTTTCCCGATATTACTGCCCCGAATCCGTCACCGATTTTATTTTACTTGCGGTCAGATTAAGTCGAGAAGTCTGACGATGCTGAAAGAACGACGGTAGGAGCTTTGTTTATTTAACAAAAATAAAATCGGTCCTCGGAATGGTTCTCGGGGCATCGATCAGGCATTCCCGATATTACTACCCTGAATTCGTCTCCGATTTTATCTTACATCCGGTCAGATTGGGTAAGGAAGTCTGACGATGCTGCGAAAACGATGGTAGGAATATTGTTTATTTAACAAAGATAAAATCGGCACTCGGAATGGTTTTCGGGGCCTCGATCGAACATTCCCGATATAACTGCCCCGAGTTTGTCTTCGATTTTATCTTACTTCCGGTCAGATTGGGTCGAGAAGTCTGACGATGCTGCGAAAACGACGGTGGGAGCATTGATTATTAAACAAAGATAAAATCGGTGCTGGGAATGGTTCTCGTGGCCTCGACCGGGCTTTCCCGATATTACTGCCCCGATTTCGTCTCCGATTTTGTTTTACTTCCAGTCAAGTTGGGTCGAGAAGTCTGACGAAGGTGCGCGAACGACGGTAGGAGCATTGTGTATTTAACAAAGATAAAATCGGTGCTCGGAATGGTTCCCGTGGCCTCGATAGGGCATTCCCGATATTCCTGCCCCGAATTCGTCTCCGATTTTATCTTACTTCCGGTCAGATTGAGTCGAGAGGTCTGACGATGCTGCGAGAACGACGGTAGGAGCATTGTTTATATAACAAAGATAAAATCGGTGATCGGAATGGTTCCCGGGGCTTCGATCAAACATTCCCGATATTACCGCCCCAAATTCGTCTCCGATTTTATCTTACTTCCGGTCAGGAGTTGAGAAGTCTGACGATGCTGCGAAAACGACGGTACGAGCATTCTTGATTCAACAAAGATAAAATCGCTGATAGGAATGGTTCCCGGGGCCTCGATCGGACGTTCCCGATATTACTGCCCCGAAATTGTCTCCGATTTTATCTTACTTCCAGTCAGATTGGGTCGAGAAGTCTGACAATGCTGCGAAAACGATGGTAGGAGCATTGTTTATTTAACAAAGATGAAATCGGTAATCGGAATGGTCCTCGGGGCGTCGATCGGAAATTCCCGATATTACTGCCCCGAGTTCGTCTCTGATTTTATCTTACTTCCGGTCAGATTGGGTCGAAAAGTCGATGCTGCGAAAACGACGGAAGGAGCATTGTTTATATTTAACAAAGACAGAATCGGTGCTCGGAATGGTTCCCGTCGCCTCGATCGGACATTCCCGATATTACTGGCCCGAATCCGTCTCCGATTTTATCTTACTTCCGGTCAGATTGGGTAGAGAAGTCTGACGATGGTAGGAGCATAGTTTATTTGACAAAGATAAAATCGGTACTCGGAATGGTTCTCGGAGCCTCGATCGGGCATTCCCGATATTACTACCCCGAATTCGTCTCCGATTTTATCTGACTTCCGGTCAGATTGGGTAGAGAAGTCTGACGATGGTGCGAAAACGATGGTAGGAGCATAGGTTATTTGACAAAGATAAAATCGGTTCTCGGAATGGTTCTCGGGGCCTCGATCGGACATACACGATATTACTGCTCCGAGTTTGTCGCCGTTTTTATTCTACTTCCGGTCAGATTGGGTCGAGAAGTCTGACGATGCTGCGAAAACGAACGGTGGGAGCATTGTTCATTTAACAAAGATAAAATCGGTGCTCGGAATGGTTCCCGTGGCATCGATCGGACATTCCCGACATTACTGCCACCAATCCGTCTCCGATTTTATCTTACTTCCGGTCAGATTGGGTCGAGAAGTCGATGCTGCGAAAACGACGGTTGGAGCATTGTTTATTTAACAAAGATAAAATCGGTGCTCGGAATGGTTCCCGTGGCCTCGATCAGACATTCCCGATATTACTGCCCCGAATTCGTCTCCGATTTTTTCTTAATTCCGGTCAGATTGAGTCGAGAAGTTTAACGATGCTGCGAGTAGGACGGTAGGAACTGTGTTTATTCAACAAAGATAAAATCGGTGCTCGGAATGGTTCTCGGGGACTCAGTCGGACATTCCCGATATTAAAGCCGCGAATTTGTCTCCGATTTTATCTTACTTCCGGTCATATTGGGATGAGAAGTCTGACGATGCTGCGAAAATGACGGTAGGAGCATTGTTTATTTAACAAAGATAAAATCGGTGATCGGAATGGTTCCCGTGGCCTCGATCGAACATTCCCGACATTACTGCCACCAATCCGTCTCCGATTTTATCTTACTTCCGGTCAGATTGGGTAAGAAAGTTTGACGATGCTGCAAAAACGACGGAAGGAGCATTGGTTATTGAACAAAGATAAAATCGGTGCTCGGAATGGATCCCGGGACCTCGATCGGACATTCCCGACATTACTGCCACGAATCCGTCTCCGATTTTACCTTACTTCCGGTCAGATTGGGTAAGGAAGTTTGACGATGCTGCAAAAACAACGGAAGGAGCATTGTTTATTGAACAAAGATAAAATCGGTGCTCGGAATGGATCCCGGGGCCTCGATCGGACATTCCCGATATTACTGCCCCGAATTCGTCTTCGATTTTACCTTACGTCCGGTCAGATTGAGTCCAGAAGTCTGACGATGCTGCGAGAACGACGGTAGGAGCTTTGATTATTTAACAAAGATAAAATCGGTGCTCGGAATGGTTCTCGGGGCCTCGGTCGGACTTTCCCGATATTACTGCCCCGAATCCGTCACCGATTTTATTTTACTTGCGGTCAGATTAAGTCGAGAAGTCTGACGATGCTGAAAGAACGACGGTAGGAGCTTTGTTTATTTAACAAAAATAAAATCGGTCCTCGGAATGGTTCTCGGGGCATCGATCAGGCATTCCCGATATTACTACCCTGAATTCGTCTCCGATTTTATCTTACATCCGGTCAGATTGGGTAAGGAAGTCTGACGATGCTGCGAAAACGATGGTAGGAATATTGTTTATTTAACAAAGATAAAATCGGCACTCGGAATGGTTCTCGGGGCCTCGATCGAACATTCCCGATATAACTGCCCCGAGTTAGTCTTCGATTATATCTTACTTCCGGTCAGATTGGGTCGAGAAGTCTGACGATGCTGCGAAAACGACGGTGGGAGCATTGATTATTAAACAAAGATAAAATTGGTGCTGGGAATGGTTCTCGTGGCCTCGACCGGGGTTTCCCGATATTACTGCCCCGATTTCGTCTCCGATTTTGTTTTACTTCCAGTCAAGTTGGGTCGAGAAGTCTGACGAAGGTGCGCGAACGACGGTAGGAGCATTGTGTATTTAACAAAGATAAAATCGGTGCTCGGAATGGTTCCCGTGGCCTCGATAGGGCATTCCCGATATTCCTGCCCCGAATTCGTCTCCGATTTTATCTTACTTCCGGTCAGATTGAGTCGAGAGGTCTGACGATGCTGCGAGAACGACGGTAGGAGCATTGTTTATTTAACAAAGATAAAATCGGTGATCGGAATGGTTCCCGGGGCTTCGATCAAACATTCCCGATATTACCGCCCCAAATTCGTCTCCGATTTTATCTTACTTCCGGTCAGGAGTTGAGATGTCTGACGATGCTGCGAAAACGACGGTACGAGCATTCTTGATTCAACAAAGATAAAATCGCTGATCGGAATGGTTACCGGGGCCTCGATCGGACGTTCCCGATATTACTGCCCCGAAATTGTCTCCGATTTTATCTTACTTCCAGTCAGATTGGGTCGAGAAGTCTGACAATGCTGCGAAAACGATGGTAGGAGCATTGTTTATTTAACAAAGATGAAATCGGTAATCGGAATGGTCCTCGGGGCGTCGATCGGAAATTCCCGATATTACTGCCCCGAGTTCGTCTCTGATTTTATCTTACTTCCGGTCAGATTGGGTCGAAAAGTCGATGCTGCGAAAACGACGGAAGGAGCATTGTTTATATTTAACAAAGACAGAATCGGTGCTCGGAATGGTTCCCGTCGCCTCGATCGGACATTCCCGATATTGCTGGCCCGAATCCGTCTCCGATTTTATCTTACTTCCGGTCAGATTGGGTAGAGAAGTCTGACAATGGTAGGAGCATAGTTTATTTGACAAAGATAAAATCGGTACTCGGAATGGTTCTCGGAGCCTCGATCGGGCATTCCCGATATTACTACCCCGAATTCGTCTCCGATTTTATCTGACTTCCGGTCAGATTGGGTAGAGAAGTCTGACGATGGTGCGAAAACGATGGTAGGAGCATAGGTTATTTGACAAAGATAAAATCGGTACTCGGAATGGTTCTCGGGGCCTCGATCGGACATACACGATATTACTGCTCCGAGTTTGTCGCCGTTTTTATTCTACTTCCGGTCAGATTGGGTCGAGAAGTCTGACGATGCTGCGAAAACGACGGTGGGAGCATTGTTCATTTAACAAAGATAAAATCGGTGCTCGGAATGGTTCCCGTGGCATCGATCGGACATTCCCGACATTACTGCCACCAATCCGTCTCCGATTTTATCTTACTTCCGGTCAGATTGGGTCGAGAAGTCGATGCTGCGAAAACGACGGTTGGAGCATTGTTTATTTAACAAAGATAAAATCGGTGCTCGGAATGGTTCCCGTGGCCTCGATCAGACATTCCCGATATTACTGCCCCGAATTCGTCTCCGATTTTTTCTTAATTCCGGTCAGATTGAGTCGAGAAGTTTAACGATGCTGCGAGTAGGACGGTAGGAACTGTGTTTATTCAACAAAGATAAAATCGGTGCTCGGAATGGTTCTCGGGGCCTCAGTCGGACATTCCCGATATTAAAGCCGCGAATTTGTTTCCGATTTTATCTTACTTCCGGTCATATTGGGATGAGAAGTCTGACGATGCTGCGAAAATGACGGTAGGAGCATTGTTTATTTATCAAAGATAAAATCGGTGATCGGAATGGTTCCCGTGGCCTCGATCGAACATTCCCGACATTACTGCCACCAATCCGTCTCCGATTTTATCTTACTTCCGGTCAGATTGGGTAAGAAAGTTTGACGATGCTGCAAAAACGACGGAAGGAGCATTGGTTATTGAACAAAGATAAAATCGGTGCTCGGAATGGATCCCGGGACCTCGATCGGACATTCCCGACATTACTGCCACGAATCCGTCTCCGATTTTACCTTACTTCCGGTCAGATTGGGTAAGGAAGTTTGACGATGGTGCGAAAACGATGGTAGGAGCATAGGTTATTTGACAAAGATAAAATCGGTACTCGGAATGGTTCTCGGGGCCTCGATCGGACATACACGATATTACTGCTCCGAGTTTGTCGCCGTTTTTATTCTACTTCCGGTCAGATTGGGTCGAGAAGTCTGACGATGCTGCGAAAACGAACGGTGGGAGCATTGTTCATTTAACAAAGATAAAATCGGTGCTCGGAATGGTTCCCGTGGCATCGATCGGACATTCCCGACATTACTGCCACCAATCCGTCTCCGATTTTATCTTACTTCCGGTCAGATTGGGTCGAGAAGTCGATGCTGCGAAAACGACGGTTGGAGCATTGTTTATTTAACAAAGATAAAATCGGTGCTCGGAATGGTTCCCGTGGCCTCGATCAGACATTCCCGATATTACTGCCACGAATTCGTCTCCGATTTTATCTTACTTCCGGTCAGATTGAGTCGAGAAGTTTAACGATGCTGCGAGTAGGACGGTAGGAACTGTGTTTATTCAACAAAGATAAAATCGGTGCTCGGAATGGTTCTCGGGGCCTCAGTCGGACATTCCCGATATTAAAGCCGCGAATTTGTCTCCGATTTTATCTTACTTCCGGTCATATTGGGATGAGAAGTCTGACGATGCTGCGAAAATGACGGTAGGAGCATTGTTTATTTAACAAAGATAAAATCGGTGATCGGAATGGTTCCCGTGGCCTCGATCGAACATTCCCGACATTACTGCCACCAATCCGTCTCCGATTTTATCTTACTTCCGGTCAGATTGGGTAAGAAAGTTTGACGATGCTGCAAAAACGACGGAAGGAGCATTGGTTATTGAACAAAGATAAAATCGGTGCTCGGAATGGATCCCGGGACCTCGATCGGACATTCCCGACATTACTGCCACGAATCCGTCTCCGATTTTACCTTACTTCCGGTCAGATTGGGTAAGGAAGTTTGACGATGCTGCAAAAACAACGGAAGGAGCATTGTTTATTGAACAAAGATAAAATCGGTGCTCGGAATGGATCCCGGGGCCTCGATCGGACATTCCCGATATTACTGCCCCGAATTCGTCTTCGATTTTACCTTACGTCCGGTCAGATTGAGTCCAGAAGTCTGACGATGCTGCGAGAACGACGGTAGGAGCTTTGATTATTTAACAAAGATAAAATCGGTGCTCGGAATGGTTCTCGGGGCCTCGGTCGGACTTTCCCGATATTACTGCCCCGAATCCGTCACCGATTTTATTTTACTTGCGGTCAGATTAAGTCGAGAAGTCTGACGATGCTGAAAGAACGACGGTAGGAGCATTGTTCATTTAACAAAGATAAAATCGGTGCTCGGAATGGTTCCCGTGGCATCGATCGGACATTCCCGACATTACTGCCACCAATCCGTCTCCGATTTTTTCTTACTTCCGGTCAGATTGGGTCGAGAAGTCGATGCTGCGAAAACGACGGTTGGAGCATTGTTTATTTAACAAAGATAAAATCGGTGCTCGGAATGGTTCCCGTGGCCTCGATCAGACATTCCCGATATTACTGCCCCGAATTCGTCTCCGATTTTTTCTTAATTCCGGTCAGATTGAGTCGAGAAGTTTAACGATGCTGCGAGTAGGACGGTAGGAACTGTGTTTATTCAACAAAGATAAAATCGGTGCTCGGAATGGTTCTCGGGGCCTCAGTCGGACATTCCCGATATTAAAGCCGCGAATTTGTCTCCGATTTTATCTTACTTCCGGTCATATTGGGATGAGAAGTCTGACGATGCTGCGAAAATGACGGTAGGAGCATTGTTTATTTAACAAAGATAAAATCGGTGATCGGAATGGTTCCCGTGGCCTCGATCGAACATTCCCGACATTACTGCCACCAATCCGTCTCCGATTTTATCTTACTTCCGGTCAGATTGGGTAAGAAAGTTTGACGATGCTGCAAAAACGACGGAAGGAGCATTGGTTATTGAACAAAGATAAAATCGGTGCTCGGAATGGATCCCGGGACCTCGATCGGACATTCCCGACATTACTGCCACGAATCCGTCTCCGATTTTACCTTACTTCCGGTCAGATTGGGTAAGGAAGTTTGACGATGCTGCAAAAACAACGGAAGGAGCATTGTTTATTGAACAAAGATAAAATCGGTGCTCGGAATGGATCCCGGGGCCTCGATCGGACTTTCCCGATATTACTGCCCCGAATTCGTCTTCGATTTTACCTTACGTCCGGTCAGATTGAGTCCAGAAGTCTGACGATGCTGCGAGAACGACGGTAGGAGCTTTGATTATTTAACAAAGATAAAATCGGTGCTCGGAATGGTTCTCGGGGCCTCGGTCGGACTTTCCCGATATTACTGCCCCGAATCCGTCACCGATTTTATTTTACTTGCGGTCAGATTAAGTCGAGAAGTCTGACGATGCTGAAAGAACGACGGTAGGAGCTTTGTTTATTTAACAAAAATAAAATCGGTCCTCGGAATGGTTCTCGGGGCATCGATCAGGCATTCCCGATATTACTACCCTGAATTCGTCTCCGATTTTATCTTACATCCGGTCAGATTGGGTAAGGAAGTCTGACGATGCTGCGAAAACGATGGTAGGAATATTGTTTATTTAACAAAGATAAAATCGGCACTCGGAATGGTTCACGGGGCCTCGATCGAACATTCCCGATATAACTGCCCCGAGTTTGTCTTCGATTTTATCTTACTTCCGGTCAGATTGGGTCGAGAAGTCTGACGATGCTGCGAAAACGACGGTGGGAGCATTGATTATTAAACAAAGATAAAATTGGTGCTGGGAATGGTTCTCGTGGCCTCGACCGGGGTTTCCCGATATTACTGCCCCGATTTCGTCTCCGATTTTGTTTTACTTCCAGTCAAGTTGGGTCGAGAAGTCTGACGAAGGTGCGCGAACGACGGTAGGAGCATTGTGTATTTAACAAAGATAAAATCGGTGCTCGGAATGGTTCCCGTGGCCTCGATAGGGCATTCCCGATATTCCTGCCCCGAATTCGTCTCCGATTTTATCTTACTTCCGGTCAGATTGAGTCGAGAGGTCTGACGATGCTGCGAGAACGACGGTAGGAGCATTGTTTATTTAACAAAGATAAAATCGGTGATCGGAATGGTTCCCGGGGCTTCGATCAAACATTCCCGATATTACCGCCCCAAATTCGTCTCCGATTTTATCTTACTTCCGGTCAGGAGTTGAGATGTCTGACGATGCTGCGAAAACGACGGTACGAGCATTCTTGATTCAACAAAGATAAAATCGCTGATCGGAATGGTTACCGGGGCCTCGATCGGACGTTCCCGATATTACTGCCCCGAAATTGTCTCCGATTTTATCTTACTTCCAGTCAGATTGGGTCGAGAAGTCTGACAATGCTGCGAAAACGATGGTAGGAGCATTGTTTATTTAACAAAGATGAAATCGGTAATCGGAATGGTCCTCGGGGCGTCGATCGGAAATTCCCGATATTACTGCCCCGAGTTCGTCTCTGATTTTATCTTACTTCCGGTCAGATTGGGTCGAAAAGTCGATGCTGCGAAAACGACGGAAGGAGCATTGTTTATATTTAACAAAGACAGAATCGGTGCTCGGAATGGTTCCCGTCGCCTCGATCGGACATTCCCGATATTACTGGCCCGAATCCGTCTCCGATTTTATCTTACTTCCAGTCAGATTGGGTAGAGAAGTCTGACAATGGTAGGAGCATAGTTTATTTGACAAAGATAAAATCGGTACTCGGAATGGTTCTCGGAGCCTCGATCGGGCATTCCCGATATTACTACCCCGAATTCGTCTCCGATTTTATCTGACTTCCGGTCAGATTGGGTAGAGAAGTCTGACGATGGTGCGAAAACGATGGTAGGAGCATAGGTTATTTGACAAAGATAAAATCGGTACTCGGAATGGTTCTCGGGGCCTCGATCGGACATACACGATATTACTGCTCCGAGTTTGTCGCCGTTTTTATTCTACTTCCGGTCAGATTGGGTCGAGAAGTCTGACGATGCTGCGAAAACGAACGGTGGGAGCATTGTTCATTTAACAAAGATAAAATCGGTGCTCGGAATGGTTCCCGTGGCATCGATCGGACATTCCCGACATTACCGCCACCAATCCGTCTCCGATTTTATCTAACTTCCGGTCAGATTGGGTCGAGAAGTCGATGCTGCGAAAACGACGGTTGGAGCATTGTTTATTTAACAAAGATAAAATCGGTGCTCGGAATGGTTCCCGTGGCCTCGATCAGACATTCCCGATATTACTGCCCCGAATTCGTCTCCGATTTTTTCTTAATTCCGGTCAGATTGAGTCGAGAAGTTTAACGATGCTGCGAGTAGGACGGTAGGAACTGTGTTTATTCAACAAAGATAAAATCGGTGCTCGGAATGGTTCTCGGGGACTCAGTCGGACATTCCCGATATTAAAGCCGCGAATTTGTCTCCGATTTTATCTTACTTCCGGTCATATTGGGATGAGAAGTCTGACGATGCTGCGAAAATGACGGTAGGAGCATTGTTTATTTATCAAAGATAAAATCGGTGATCGGAATGGTTCCCGTGGCCTCGATCGAACATTCCCGACATTACTGCCACCAATCCGTCTCCGATTTTATCTTACTTCCGGTCAGATTGGGTAAGAAAGTTTGACGATGCTGCAAAAACGACGGAAGGAGCATTGGTTATTGAACAAAGATAAAATCGGTGCTCGGAATGGATCCCGGGACCTCGATCGGACATTCCCGACATTACTGCCACGAATCCGTCTCCGATTTTACCTTACTTCCGGTCAGATTGGGTAAGGAAGTTTGACGATGCTGCAAAAACAACGGAAGGAGCATTGTTTATTGAACAAAGATAAAATCGGTGCTCGGAATGGATCCCGGGGCCTCGATCGGACATTCCCGATATTACTGCCCCGAATTCGTCTTCGATTTTACCTTACGTCCGGTCAGATTGAGTCCAGAAGTCTGACGATGCTGCGAGAACGACGGTAGGAGCTTTGATTATTTAACAAAGATAAAATCGGTGCTCGGAATGGTTCTCGGGGCCTCGGTCGGACTTTCCCGATATTACTGCCCCGAATCCGTCACCGATTTTATTTTACTTGCGGTCAGATTAAGTCGAGAAGTCTGACGATGCTGAAAGAACGACGGTAGGAGCTTTGTTTATTTAACAAAAATAAAATCGGTCCTCGGAATGGTTCTCGGGGCATCGATCAGGCATTCCCGATATTACTACCCTGAATTCGTCTCCGATTTTATCTTACATCCGGTCAGATTGGGTAAGGAAGTCTGACGATGCTGCGAAAACGATGGTAGGAATATTGTTTATTTAACAAAGATAAAATCGGCACTCGGAATGGTTCTCGGGGCCTCGATCGAACATTCCCGATATAACTGCCCCGAGTTTGTCTTCGATTTTATCTTACTTCCGGTCAGATTGGGTCGAGAAGTCTGACGATGCTGCGAAAACGACGGTGGGAGCATTGATTATTAAACAAAGATAAAATTGGTGCTGGGAATGGTTCTCGTGGCCTCGACCGGGGTTTCCCGATATTACTGCCCCGATTTCGTCTCCGATTTTGTTTTACTTCCAGTCAAGTTGGGTCGAGAAGTCTGACGAAGGTGCGCGAACGACGGTAGGAGCATTGTGTATTTAACAAAGATAAAATCGGTGCTCGGAATGGTTCCCGTGGCCTCGATAGGGCATTCCCGATATTCCTGCCCCGAATTCGTCTCCGATTTTATCTTACTTCCGGTCAGATTGAGTCGAGAGGTCTGACGATGCTGCGAGAACGACGGTAGGAGCATTGTTTATTTAACAAAGATAAAATCGGTGATCGGAATGGTTCCCGGGGCTTCGATCAAACATTCCCGATATTACCGCCCCAAATTCGTCTCCGATTTTATCTTACTTCCGGTCACGAGTTGAGATGTCTGACGATGCTGCGAAAACGACGGTACGAGCATTCTTGATTCAACAAAGATAAAATCGCTGATCGGAATGGTTACCGGGGCCTCGATCGGACGTTCCCGATATTACTGCCCCGAAATTGTCTCCGATTTTATCTTACTTCCAGTCAGATTGGGTCGAGAAGTCTGACAATGCTGCGAAAACGATGGTAGGAGCATTGTTTATTTAACAAAGATGAAATCGGTAATCGGAATGGTCCTCGGGGCGTCGATCGGAAATTCCCGATATTACTGCCCCGAGTTCGTCTCTGATTTTATCTTACTTCCGGTCAGATTGGGTCGAAAAGTCGATGCTGCGAAAACGACGGAAGGAGCATTGTTTATATTTAACAAAGACAGAATCGGTGCTCGGAATGGTTCCCGTCGCCTCGATCGGACATTCCCGATATTACTGGCCCGAATCCGTCTCCGATTTTATCTTACTTCCGGTCAGATTGGGTAGAGAAGTCTGACGATGGTAGGAGCATAGTTTATTTGACAAAGATAAAATCGGTACTCGGAATGGTTCTCGGAGCCTCGATCGGGCATTCCCGATAGTACTACCCCGAATTCGTCTCCGATTTTATCTGACTTCCGGTCAGATTGGGTAGAGAAGTCTGACGATGGTGCGAAAACGATGGTAGGAGCATAGGTTATTTGACAAAGATAAAATCGGTACTCGGAATGGTTCTCGGGGCCTCGATCGGACATACACGATATTACTGCTCCGAGTTTGTCGCCGTTTTTATTCTACTTCCGGTCAGATTGGGTCGAGAAGTCTGACGATGCTGCGAAAACGAACGGTGGGAGCATTGTTCATTTAACAAAGATAAAATCGGTGCTCGGAATGGTTCCCGTGGCATCGATCGGACATTCCCGACATTACTGCCACCAATCCGTCTCCGATTTTATCTTACTTCCGGTCAGATTGGGTCGAGAAGTCGATGCTGCGAAAACGACGGTTGGAGCATTGTTTATTTAACAAAGATAAAATCGGTGCTCGGAATGGTTCCCGTGGCCTCGATCAGACATTCCCGATATTACTGCCCCGAATTCGTCTCCGATTTTATCTTAATTCCGGTCAGATTGAGTCGAGAAGTTTAACGATGCTGCGAGTAGGACGGTAGGAACTGTGTTTATTCAACAAAGATAAAATCGGTGCTCGGAATGGTTCTCGGGGCCTCAGTCGGACATTCCCGATATTAAAGCCGCGAATTTGTCTCCGATTTTATCTTACTTCCGGTCATATTGGGATGAGAAGTCTGACGATGCTGCGAAAATGACGGTAGGAGCATTGTTTATTTATCAAAGATAAAATCGGTGATCGGAATGGTTCCCGTGGCCTCGATCGAACATTCCCGACATTACTGCCACCAATCCGTCTCCGATTTTATCTTACTTCCGGTCAGATTGGGTAAGAAAGTTTGACGATGCTGCAAAAACGACGGAAGGAGCATTGGTTATTGAACAAAGATAAAATCGGTGCTCGGAATGGATCCCGGGACCTCGATCGGACATTCCCGACATTACTGCCACGAATCCGTCTCCGATTTTACCTTACTTCCGGTCAGATTGGGTAAGGAAGTTTGACGATGCTGCACAAACAACGGAAGGAGCATTGTTTATTGAACAAAGATAAAATCGGTGCTCGGAATGGATCCCGGGGCCTCGATCGGACATTCCCGATATTACTGCCCCGAATTCGTCTTCGATTTTACCTTACGTCCGGTCAGATTGAGTCCAGAAGTCTGACGATGCTGCGAGAACGACGGTAGGAGCTTTGATTATTTAACAAAGATAAAATCGGTGCTCGGAATGGTTCTCGGGGCCTCGGTCGGACTTTCCCGATATTACTGCCCCGAATCCGTCACCGATTTTATTTTACTTGCGGTCAGATTAAGTCGAGAAGTCTGACGATGCTGAAAGAACGACGGTAGGAGCTTTGTTTATTTAACAAAAATAAAATCGGTCCTCGGAATGGTTCTCGGGGCATCGATCAGGCATTCCCGATATTACTACCCTGAATTCGTCTCCGATTTTATCTTACATCCGGTCAGATTGGGTAAGGAAGTCTGACGATGCTGCGAAAACGATGGTAGGAATATTGTTTATTTAACAAAGATAAAATCGGCACTCGGAATGGTTCTCGGGGCCTCGATCGAACATTCCCGATATAACTGCCCCGAGTTTGTCTTCGATTTTATCTTACTTCCGGTCAGATTGGGTCGAGAAGTCTGACGATGCTGCGAAAACGACGGTGGGAGCATTGATTATTAAACAAAGATAAAATCGGTGCTGGGAATGGTTCTCGTGGCCTCGACCGGGCTTTCCCGATATTACTGCCCCGATTTCGTCTCCGATTTTGTTTTACTTCCAGTCAAGTTGGGTCGAGAAGTCTGACGAAGGTGCGCGAACGACGGTAGGAGCATTGTGTATTTAACAAAGATAAAATCGGTGCTCGGAATGGTTCCCGTGGCCTCGATAGGGCATTCCCGATATTCCTGCCCCGAATTCGTCTCCGATTTTATCTTACTTCCAGTCAGATTGAGTCGAGAGGTCTGACGATGCTGCGAGAACGACGGTAGGAGCATTGTTTATTTAACAAAGATAAAATCGGTGATCGGAATGGTTCCCGGGGCTTCGATCAAACATTCCCGATATTACCGCCCCAAATTCGTCTCCGATTTTATCTTACTTCCGGTCAGGAGTTGAGAAGTCTGACGATGCTGCGAAAACGACGGCACGAGCATTCTTGATTCAACAAAGATAAAATCGCTGATCGGAATGGTTCCCGGGGCCTCGATCGGACGTTCCCGATATTACTGCCCCGAAATTGTCTCCGATTTTATCTTACTTCCAGTCAGATTGGGTCGAGAAGTCTGACAATGCTGCGAAAACGATGGTAGGAGCATTGTTTATTTAACAAAGATGAAATCGGTAATCGGAATGGTCCTCGGGGCGTCGATCGGAAATTCCCGATATTACTGCCCCGAGTTCGTCTCTGATTTTATCTTACTTCCGGTCAGATTGGGTCGAAAAGTCGATGCTGCGAAAACGACGGAAGGAGCATTGTTTATATTTAACAAAGACAGAATCGGTGCTCGGAATGGTTCCCGTCGCCTCGATCGGACATTCCCGATATTACTGGCCCGAATCCGTCTCCGATTTTATCTTACTTCCGGTCAGATTGGGTAGAGAAGTCTGACGATGGTAGGAGCATAGTTTATTTGACAAAGATAAAATCGGAACTCGGAATGGTTCTCGGAGCCTCGATCGGGCATTCCCGATATTACTACCCCGAATTCGTCTCCGATTTTATCTGACTTCCGGTCAGATTGGGTAGAGAAGTCTGACGATGGTGCGAAAACGATGGTAGGAGCATAGGTTATTTGACAAAGATAAAATCGGTACTCGGAATGGTTCTCGGGGCCTCGATCGGACATACAAGATATTACTGCTCCGAGTTTGTCGCCGTTTTTATTCTACTTCCGGTCAGATTGGGTCGAGAAGTCTGACGATGCTGCGAAAACGAACGGTGGGAGCATTGTTCATTTAACAAAGATAAAATCGGTGCTCGGAATGGTTCCCGTGGCATCGATCGGACATTCCCGACATTACTGCCACCAATCCGTCTCCGATTTTTTCTTACTTCCGGTCAGATTGGGTCGAGAAGTCGATGCTGCGAAAACGACGGTTGGAGCATTGTTTATTTAACAAAGATAAAATCGGTGCTCGGAATGGTTCCCGTGGCCTCGATCAGACATTCCCGATATTACTGCCCCGAATTCGTCTCCGATTTTTTCTTAATTCCGGTCAGATTGAGTCGAGAAGTTTAACGATGCTGCGAGTAGGACGGTAGGAACTGTGTTTATTCAACAAAGATAAAATCGGTGCTCGGAATGGTTCTCGGGGCCTCAGTCGGACATTCCCGATATTAAAGCCGCGAATTTGTCTCCGATTTTATCTTACTTCCGGTCATATTGGGATGAGAACTCTGACGATGCTGCGAAAATGACGGTAGGAGCATTGTTTATTTAACAAAGATAAAATCGGTGATCGGAATGGTTCCCGTGGCCTCGATCGAACATTCCCGACATTACTGCCACCAATCCGTCTCCGATTTTATCTTACTTCCGGTCAGATTGGGTAAGAAAGTTTGACGATGCTGCAAAAACGACGGAAGGAGCATTGGTTATTGAACAAAGATAAAATCGGTGCTCGGAATGGATCCCGGGACCTCGATCGGACATTCCCGACATTACTGCCACGAATCCGTCTCCGATTTTACCTTACTTCCGGTCAGATTGGGTAAGGAAGTTTGACGATGCTGCAAAAACAACGGAAGGAGCATTGTTTATTGAACAAAGATAAAATCGGTGCTCGGAATGGATCCCGGGGCCTCGATCGGACTTTCCCGATATTACTGCCCCGAATTCGTCTTCGATTTTACCTTACGTCCGGTCAGATTGAGTCCAGAAGTCTGACGATGCTGCGAGAACGACGGTAGGAGCTTTGATTATTTAACAAAGATAAAATCGGTGCTCGGAATGGTTCTCGGGGCCTCGGTCGGACTTTCCCGATATTACTGCCCCGAATCCGTCACCGATTTTATTTTACTTGCGGTCAGATTAAGTCGAGAAGTCTGACGATGCTGAAAGAACGACGGTAGGAGCTTTGTTTATTTAACAAAAATAAAATCGGTCCTCGGAATGGTTCTCGGGGCATCGATCAGGCATTCCCGATATTACTACCCTGAATTCGTCTCCGATTTTATCTTACATCCGGTCAGATTGGGTAAGGAAGTCTGACGATGCTGCGAAAACGATGGTAGGAATATTGTTTATTTAAAAAGATAAAATCGGCACTCGGAATGGTTCTCGGGGCCTCGATCGAACATTCCCGATATAACTGCCCCGAGTTTGTCTTCGATTTTATCTTACTTCCGGTCAGATTGGGTCGAGAGGTCTGACGATGCTGCGAAAACGACGGTGGGAGCATTGATTATTAAACAAAGATAAAATTGGTGCTGGGAATGGTTCTCGTGGCCTCGACCGGGGTTTCCCGATATTACTGCCCCGATTTCGTCTCCGATTTTGTTTTACTTCCAGTCAAGTTGGGTCGAGAAGTCTGACGAAGGTGCGCGAACGACGGTAGGAGCATTGTGTATTTAACAAAGATAAAATCGGTGCTCGGAATGGTTCCCGTGGCCTCGATAGGGCATTCCCGATATTCCTGCCCCGA
Organism: Ophion slaviceki; assembly: GCA_944452715.1. Taxonomy (NCBI): domain Eukaryota; kingdom Metazoa; phylum Arthropoda; class Insecta; order Hymenoptera; family Ichneumonidae; genus Ophion; species Ophion slaviceki. The sequence goes on from OX101786.1 coordinate 44,006,542, forward strand.
ATTCGTCTCCGATTTTATCTTACTTCCGGTCAGATTGAGTCGAGAGGTCTGACGATGCTGCGAGAACGACGGTAGGAGCATTGTTTATTTAACAAAGATAAAATCGGTGATCGGAATGGTTCCCGGGGCTTCGATCAAACATTCCCGATATTACCGCCCCAAATTCGTCTCCGATTTTATCTTACTTCCGGTCAGGAGTTGAGATGTCTGACGATGCTGCGAAAACGACGGTACGAGCATTCTTGATTCAACAAAGATAAAATCGCTGATCGGAATGGTTCCCGGGGCCTCGATCGGACGTTCCCGATATTACTGCCCCGAAATTGTCTCCGATTTTATCTTACTTCCAGTCAGATTGGGTCGAGAAGTCTGACAATGCTGCGAAAACGATGGTAGGAGCATTGTTTATTTAACAAAGATGAAATCGGTAATCGGAATGGTCCTCGGGGCGTCGATCGGAAATTCCCGATATTACTGCCCCGAGTTCGTCTCTGATTTTATCTTACTTCCGGTCAGATTGGGTCGAAAAGTCGATGCTGCGAAAACGACGGAAGGAGCATTGTTTATATTTAACAAAGACAGAATCGGTGCTCGGAATGGTTCCCGTCGCCTCGATCGGACATTCCCGATATTACTGGCCCGAATCCGTCTCCGATTTTATCTTACTTCCGGTCAGATTGGGTAGAGAAGTCTGACAATGGTAGGAGCATAGTTTATTTGACAAAGATAAAATCGGAACTCGGAATGGTTCTCGGAGCCTCGATCGGGCATTCCCGATATTACTACCCCGAATTCGTCTCCGATTTTATCTGACTTCCGGTCAGATTGGGTAGAGAAGTCTGACGATGGTGCGAAAACGATGGTAGGAGCATAGGTTATTTGACAAAGATAAAATCGGTACTCGGAATGGTTCTCGGGGCCTCGATCGGACATACACGATATTACTGCTCCGAGTTTGTCGCCGTTTTTATTCTACTTCCGGTCAGATTGGGTCGAGAAGTCTGACGATGCTGCGAAAACGAACGGTGGGAGCATTGTTCATTTAACAAAGATAAAATCGGTGCTCGGAATGGTTCCCGTGGCATCGATCGGACATTCCCGACATTACTGCCACCAATCCGTCTCCGATTTTATCTTACTTCCGGTCAGATTGGGTCGAGAAGTCGATGCTGCGAAAACGACGGTTGGAGCATTGTTTATTTAACAAAGATAAAATCGGTGCTCGGAATGGTTCCCGTGGCCTCGATCAGACATTCCCGATATTACTGCCCCGAATTCGTCTCCGATTTTTTCTTAATTCCGGTCAGATTGAGTCGAGAAGTTTAACGATGCTGCGAGTAGGACGGTAGGAACTGTGTTTATTCAACAAAGATAAAATCGGTGCTCGGAATGGTTCTCGGGGACTCAGTCGGACATTCCCGATATTAAAGCCGCGAATTTGTCTCCGATTTTATCTTACTTCCGGTCATATTGGGATGAGAAGTCTGACGATGCTGCGAAAATGACGGTAGGAGCATTGTTTATTTAACAAAGATAAAATCGGTGATCGGAATGGTTCCCGTGGCCTCGATCGAACATTCCCGACATTACTGCCACCAATCAGTCTCCGATTTTATCTTACTTCCGGTCAGATTGGGTAAGAAAGTTTGACGATGCTGCAAAAACGACGGAAGGAGCATTGGTTATTGAACAAAGATAAAATCGGTGCTCGGAATGGATCCCGGGACCTCGATCGGACATTCCCGACATTACTGCCACGAATCCGTCTCCGATTTTACCTTACTTCCGGTCAGATTGGGTAAGGAAGTTTGACGATGCTGCAAAAACAACGGAAGGAGCATTGTTTATTGAACAAAGATAAAATCGGTGCTCGGAATGGATCCCGGGGCCTCGATCGGACATTCCCGATATTACTGCCCCGAATTCGTCTTCGATTTTACCTTACGTCCGGTCAGATTGAGTCCAGAAGTCTGACGATGCTGCGAGAACGACGGTAGGAGCTTTGATTATTTAACAAAGATAAAATCGGTGCTCGGAATGGTTCTCGGGGCCTCGGTCGGACTTTCCCGATATTACTGCCCCGAATCCGTCACCGATTTTATTTTACTTGCGGTCAGATTAAGTCGAGAAGTCTGACGATGCTGAAAGAACGACGGTAGGAGCTTTGTTTATTTAACAAAAATAAAATCGGTCCTCGGAATGGTTCTCGGGGCATCGATCAGGCATTCCCGATATTACTACCCTGAATTCGTCTCCGATTTTATCTTACATCCGGTCAGATTGGGTAAGGAAGTCTGACGATGCTGCGAAAACGATGGTAGGAATATTGTTTATTTAACAAAGATAAAATCGGCACTCGGAATGGTTCTCGGGGCCTCGATCGAACATTCCCGATATAACTGCCCCGAGTTTGTCTTCGATTTTATCTTACTTCCGGTCAGATTGGGTCGAGAAGTCTGACGATGCTGCGAAAACGACGGTGGGAGCATTGATTATTAAACAAAGATAAAATTGGTGCTGGGAATGGTTCTCGTGGCCTCGACCGGGGTTTCCCGATATTACTGCCCCGATTTCGTCTCCGATTTTGTTTTACTTCCAGTCAAGTTGGGTCGAGAAGTCTGACGAAGGTGCGCGAACGACGGTAGGAGCATTGTGTATTTAACAAAGATAAAATCGGTGCTCGGAATGGTTCCCGTGGCCTCGATAGGGCATTCCCGATATTCCTGCCCCGAATTCGTCTCCGATTTTATCTTACTTCCGGTCAGATTGAGTCGAGAGGTCTGACGATGCTGCGAGAACGACGGTAGGAGCATTGTTTATTTAACAAAGATAAAATCGGTGATCGGAATGATTCCCGGGGCTTCGATCAAACATTCCCGATATTACCGCCCCAAATTCGTCTCCGATTTTATCTTACTTCCGGTCAGGAGTTGAGATGTCTGACGATGCTGCGAAAACGACGGTACGAGCATTCTTGATTCAACAAAGATAAAATCGCTGATCGGAATGGTTACCGGGGCCTCGATCGGACGTTCCCGATATTACTGCCCCGAAATTGTCTCCGATTTTATCTTACTTCCAGTCAGATTGGGTCGAGAAGTCTGACAATGCTGCGAAAACGATGGTAGGAGCATTGTTTATTTAACAAAGATGAAATCGGTAATCGGAATGGTCCTCGGGGCGTCGATCGGAAATTCCCGATATTACTGCCCCGAGTTCGTCTCTGATTTTATCTTACTTCCGGTCAGATTGGGTCGAAAAGTCGATGCTGCGAAAACGACGGAAGGAGCATTGTTTATATTTAACAAAGACAGAATCGGTGCTCGGAATGGTTCCCGTCGCCTCGATCGGACATTCCCGATATTGCTGGCCCGAATCCGTCTCCGATTTTATCTTACTTCCGGTCAGATTGGGTAGAGAAGTCTGACAATGGTAGGAGCATAGTTTATTTGACAAAGATAAAATCGGTACTCGGAATGGTTCTCGGAGCCTCGATCGGGCATTCCCGATATTACTACCCCGAATTCGTCTCCGATTTTATCTGACTTCCGGTCAGATTGGGTAGAGAAGTCTGACGATGGTGCGAAAACGATGGTAGGAGCATAGGTTATTTGACAAAGATAAAATCGGTACTCGGAATGGTTCTCGGGGCCTCGATCGGACATACACGATATTACTGCTCCGAGTTTGTCGCCGTTTTTATTCTACTTCCGGTCAGATTGGGTCGAGAAGTCTGACGATGCTGCGAAAACGAACGGTGGGAGCATTGTTCATTTAACAAAGATAAAATCGGTGCTCGGAATGGTTCCCGTGGCATCGATCGGACATTCCCGACATTACTGCCACCAATCCGTCTCCGATTTTTTCTTACTTCCGGTCAGATTGGGTCGAGAAGTCGATGCTGCGAAAACGACGGTTGGAGCATTGTTTATTTAACAAAGATAAAATCGGTGCTCGGAATGGTTCCCGTGGCCTCGATCAGACATTCCCGATATTACTGCCCCGAATTCGTCTCCGATTTTTTCTTAATTCCGGTCAGATTGAGTCGAGAAGTTTAACGATGCTGCGAGTAGGACGGTAGGAACTGTGTTTATTCAACAAAGATAAAATCGGTGCTCGGAATGGTTCTCGGGGCCTCAGTCGGACATTCCCGATATTAAAGCCGCGAATTTGTCTCCGATTTTATCTTACTTCCGGTCATATTGGGATGAGAAGTCTGACGATGCTGCGAAAATGACGGTAGGAGCATTGTTTATTTAACAAAGATAAAATCGGTGCTCGGAATGGTTCCCGTGGCCTCGATCGAACATTCCCGACATTACTGCCACCAATCCGTCTCCGATTTTATCTTACTTCCGGTCAGATTGGGTAAGAAAGTTTGACGATGCTGCAAAAACGACGGAAGGAGCATTGGTTATTGAACAAAGATAAAATCGGTGCTCGGAATGGATCCCGGGACCTCGATCGGACATTCCCGACATTACTGCCACGAATCCGTCTCCGATTTTACCTTACTTCCGGTCAGATTGGGTAAGGAAGTTTGACGATGCTGCAAAAACAACGGAAGGAGCATTGTTTATTGAACAAAGATAAAATCGGTGCTCGGAATGGATCCCGGGGCCTCGATCGGACTTTCCCGATATTACTGCCCCGAATTCGTCTTCGATTTTACCTTACGTCCGGTCAGATTGAGTCCAGAAGTCTGACGATGCTGCGAGAACGACGGTAGGAGCTTTGATTATTTAACAAAGATAAAATCGGTGCTCGGAATGGTTCTCGGGGCCTCGGTCGGACTTTCCCGATATTACTGCCCCGAATCCGTCACCGATTTTATTTTACTTGCGGTCAGATTAAGTCGAGAAGTCTGACGATGCTGAAAGAACGACGGTAGGAGCTTTGTTTATTTAACAAAAATAAAATCGGTCCTCGGAATGGTTCTCGGGGCATCGATCAGGCATTCCCGATATTACTACCCTGAATTCGTCTCCGATTTTATCTTACATCCGGTCAGATTGGGTAAGGAAGTCTGACGATGCTGCGAAAACGATGGTAGGAATATTGTTTATTTAACAAAGATAAAATCGGCACTCGGAATGGTTCACGGGGCCTCGATCGAACATTCCCGATATAACTGCCCCGAGTTTGTCTTCGATTTTATCTTACTTCCGGTCAGATTGGGTCGAGAAGTCTGACGATGCTGCGAAAACGACGGTGGGAGCATTGATTATTAAACAAAGATAAAATTGGTGCTGGGAATGGTTCTCGTGGCCTCGACCGGGGTTTCCCGATATTACTGCCCCGATTTCGTCTCCGATTTTGTTTTACTTCCAGTCAAGTTGGGTCGAGAAGTCTGACGAAGGTGCGCGAACGACGGTAGGAGCATTGTGTATTTAACAAAGATAAAATCGGTGCTCGGAATGGTTCCCGTGGCCTCGATAGGGCATTCCCGATATTCCTGCCCCGAATTCGTCTCCGATTTTATCTTACTTCCGGTCAGATTGAGTCGAGAGGTCTGACGATGCTGCGAGAACGACGGTAGGAGCATTGTTTATTTAACAAAGATAAAATCGGTGATCGGAATGGTTCCCGGGGCTTCGATCAAACATTCCCGATATTACCGCCCCAAATTCGTCTCCGATTTTATCTTACTTCCGGTCAGGAGTTGAGATGTCTGACGATGCTGCGAAAACGACGGTACGAGCATTCTTGATTCAACAAAGATAAAATCGCTGATCGGAATGGTTACCGGGGCCTCGATCGGACGTTCCCGATATTACTGCCCCGAAAGTGTCTCCGATTTTATCTTACTTCCAGTCAGATTGGGTCGAGAAGTCTGACAATGCTGCGAAAACGATGGTAGGAGCATTGTTTATTTAACAAAGATGAAATCGGTAATCGGAATGGTCCTCGGGGCGTCGATCGGAAATTCCCGATATTACTGCCCCGAGTTCGTCTCTGATTTTATCTTACTTCCGGTCAGATTGGGTCGAAAAGTCGATGCTGCGAAAACGACGGAAGGAGCATTGTTTATATTTAACAAAGACAGAATCGGTGCTCGGAATGGTTCCCGTCGCCTCGATCGGACATTCCCGATATTACTGGCCCGAATCCGTCTCCGATTTTATCTTACTTCCGGTCAGATTGGGTAGAGAAGTCTGACAATGGTAGGAGCATAGTTTATTTGACAAAGATAAAATCGGTACTCGGAATGGTTCTCGGAGCCTCGATCGGGCATTCCCGATATTACTACCCCGAATTCGTCTCCGATTTTATCTGACTTCCGGTCAGATTGGGTAGAGAAGTCTGACGATGGTGCGAAAACGATGGTAGGAGCATAGGTTATTTGACAAAGATAAAATCGGTACTCGGAATGGTTCTCGGGGCCTCGATCGGACATACACGATATTACTGCTCCGAGTTTGTCGCCGTTTTTATTCTACTTCCGGTCAGATTGGGTCGAGAAGTCTGACGATGCTGCGAAAACGAACGGTGGGAGCATTGTTCATTTAACAAAGATAAAATCGGTGCTCGGAATGGTTCCCGTGGCATCGATCGGACATTCCCGACATTACCGCCACCAATCCGTCTCCGATTTTATCTTACTTCCGGTCAGATTGGGTCGAGAAGTCGATGCTGCGAAAACGACGGTTGGAGCATTGTTTATTTAACAAAGATAAAATCGGTGCTCGGAATGGTTCCCGTGGCCTCGATCAGACATTCCCGATATTACTGCCCCGAATTCGTCTCCGATTTTTTCTTAATTCCGGTCAGATTGAGTCGAGAAGTTTAACGATGCTGCGAGTAGGACGGTAGGAACTGTGTTTATTCAACAAAGATAAAATCGGTGCTCGGAATGGTTCTCGGGGACTCAGTCGGACATTCCCGATATTAAAGCCGCGAATTTGTCTCCGATTTTATCTTACTTCCGGTCATATTGGGATGAGAAGTCTGACGATGCTGCGAAAATGACGGTAGGAGCATTGTTTATTTATCAAAGATAAAATCGGTGATCGGAATGGTTCCCGTGGCCTCGATCGAACATTCCCGACATTACTGCCACCAATCCGTCTCCGATTTTATCTTACTTCCGGTCAGATTGGGTAAGAAAGTTTGACGATGCTGCAAAAACGACGGAAGGAGCATTGGTTATTGAACAAAGATAAAATCGGTGCTCGGAATGGATCCCGGGACCTCGATCGGACATTCCCGACATTACTGCCACGAATCCGTCTCCGATTTTACCTTACTTCCGGTCAGATTGGGTAAGGAAGTTTGACGATGCTGCAAAAACAACGGAAGGAGCATTGTTTATTGAACAAAGATAAAATCGGTGCTCGGAATGGATCCCGGGGCCTCGATCGGACATTCCCGATATTACTGCCCCGAATTCGTCTTCGATTTTACCTTACGTCCGGTCAGATTGAGTCCAGAAGTCTGACGATGCTGCGAGAACGACGGTAGGAGCTTTGATTATTTAACAAAGATAAAATCGGTGCTCGGAATGGTTCTCGGGGCCTCGGTCGGACTTTCCCGATATTACTGCCCCGAATCCGTCACCGATTTTATTTTACTTGCGGTCAGATTAAGTCGAGAAGTCTGACGATGCTGAAAGAACGACGGTAGGAGCTTTGTTTATTTAACAAAAATAAAATCGGTCCTCGGAATGGTTCTCGGGGCATCGATCAGGCATTCCCGATATTACTACCCTGAATTCGTCTCCGATTTTATCTTACATCCGGTCAGATTGGGTAAGGAAGTCTGACGATGCTGCGAAAACGATGGTAGGAATATTGTTTATTTAACAAAGATAAAATCGGCACTCGGAATGGTTCACGGGGCCTCGATCGAACATTCCCGATATAACAGCCCCGAATTAGTCTTCGATTTTATCTTACTTCCGGTCAGATTGGGTCGAGAAGTCTGACGATGCTGCGAAAACGACGGTGGGAGCATTGATTATTAAACAAAGATAAAATAGGTGCTGGGAATGGTTCTCGTGGCCTCGATCGGGGTTTCCCGATATTACTGCCCCGATTTCGTCTCCGATTTTGTTTTACTTCCAGTCAAGTTGGGTCGAGAAGTCTGACGAAGGTGCGCGAACGACGGTAGGAGCATTGTGTATTTAACAAAGATAAAATCGGTGCTCGGAATGGTTCCCGTGGCCTCGATAGGGCATTCCCGATATTCCTGCCCCGAATTCGTCTCCGATTTTATCTTACTTCCGGTCAGATTGAGTCGAGAAGTCTGACGATGCTGCGAGAACGACGGTAGGAGCATTGTTTATTTAACAAAGATAAAATCGGTGATCGGAATGGTTCCCGGGGCTTCGATCAAACATTCCCGATATTACCGCCCCAAATTCGTCTCCGATTTTATCTTACTTCCGGTCACGAGTTGAGATGTCTGACGATGCTGCGAAAACGACGGTACGAGCATTCTTGATTCAACAAAGATAAAATCGCTGATCGGAATGGTTACCGGGGCCTCGATCGGACGTTCCCGATATTACTGCCCCGAAATTGTCTCCGATTTTATCTTACTTCCAGTCAGATTGGGTCGAGAAGTCTGACAATGCTGCGAAAACGATGGTAGGAGCATTGTTTATTTAACAAAGATGAAATCGGTAATCGGAATGGTCCTCGGGGCGTCGATCGGAAATTCCCGATATTACTGCCCCGAGTTCGTCTCTGATTTTATCTTACTTCCGGTCAGATTGGGTCGAAAAGTCGATGCTGCGAAAACGACGGAAGGAGCATTGTTTATATTTAACAAAGACAGAATCGGTGCTCGGAATGGTTCCCGTCGCCTCGATCGGACATTCCCGATATTACTGGCCCGAATCCGTCTCCGATTTTATCTTACTTCCGGTCAGATTGGGTAGAGAAGTCTGACGATGGTAGGAGCATAGTTTATTTGACAAAGATAAAATCGGTACTCGGAATGGTTCTCGGAGCCTCGATCGGGCATTCCCGATATTACTACCCCGAATTCGTCTCCGATTTGATCTGACTTCCGGTCAGATTGGGTAGAGAAGTCTGACGATGGTGCGAAAACGATGGTAGGAGCATAGGTTATTTGACAAAGATAAAATCGGTACTCGGAATGGTTCTCGGGGCCTCGATCGGACATACACGATATTACTGCTCCGAGTTTGTCGCCGTTTTTATTCTACTTCCGGTCAGATTGGGTCGAGAAGTCTGACGATGCTGCGAAAACGAACGGTGGGAGCATTGTTCATTTAACAAAGATAAAATCGGTGCTCGGAATGGTTCCCGTGGCATCGATCGGACATTCCCGACATTACTGCCACCAATCCGTCTCCGATTTTATCTTACTTCCGGTCAGATTGGGTCGAGAAGTCGATGCTGCGAAAACGACGGTTGGAGCATTGTTTATTTAACAAAGATAAAATCGGTGCTCGGAATGGTTCCCGTGGCCTCGATCAGACATTCCCGATATTACTGCCCCGAATTCGTCTCCGATTTTTTCTTAATTCCGGTCAGATTGAGTCGAGAAGTTTAACGATGCTGCGAGTAGGACGGTAGGAACTGTGTTTATTCAACAAAGATAAAATCGGTGCTCGGAATGGTTCTCGGGGCCTCAGTCGGACATTCCCGATATTAAAGCCGCGAATTTGTCTCCGATTTTATCTTACTTCCGGTCATATTGGGATGAGAAGTCTGACGATGCTGCGAAAATGACGGTAGGAGCATTGTTTATTTATCAAAGATAAAATCGGTGATCGGAATGGTTCCCGTGGCCTCGATCGAACATTCCCGACATTACTGCCACCAATCCGTCTCCGATTTTATCTTACTTCCGGTCAGATTGGGTAAGAAAGTTTGACGATGCTGCAAAAACGACGGAAGGAGCATTGGTTATTGAACAAAGATAAAATCGGTGCTCGGAATGGATCCCGGGACCTCGATCGGACATTCCCGACATTACTGCCACGAATCCGTCTCCGATTTTACCTTACTTCCGGTCAGATTGGGTAAGGAAGTTTGACGATGCTGCACAAACAACGGAAGGAGCATTGTTTATTGAACAAAGATAAAATCGGTGCTCGGAATGGATCCCGGGGCCTCGATCGGACATTCCCGATATTACTGCCCCGAATTCGTCTTCGATTTTACCTTACGTCCGGTCAGATTGAGTCCAGAAGTCTGACGATGCTGCGAGAACGACGGTAGGAGCTTTGATTATTTAACAAAGATAAAATCGGTGCTCGGAATGGTTCTCGGGGCCTCGGTCGGACTTTCCCGATATTACTGCCCCGAATCCGTCACCGATTTTATTTTACTTGCGGTCAGATTAAGTCGAGAAGTCTGACGATGCTGAAAGAACGACGGTAGGAGCTTTGTTTATTTAACAAAAATAAAATCGGTCCTCGGAATGGTTCTCGGGGCATCGATCAGGCATTCCCGATATTACTACCCAGAATTCGTCTCCGATTTTATCTTACATCCGGTCAGATTGGGTAAGGAAGTCTGACGATGCTGCGAAAACGATGGTAGGAATATTGTTTATTTAACAAAGATAAAATCGGCACTCGGAATGGTTCTCGGGGCCTCGATCGAACATTCCCGATATAACTGCCCCGAGTTTGTCTCCGATTTTATCTTACTTCCGGTCAGATTGGGTCGAGAAGTCTGACGATGCTGCGAAAACGACGGTGGGAGCATTGATTATTAAACAAAGATAAAATCGGTGCTGGGAATGGTTCTCGTGGCCTCGACCGGGCTTTCCCGATATTACTGCCCCGATTTCGTCTCCGATTTTGTTTTACTTCCAGTCAAGTTGGGTCGAGAAGTCTGACGAAGGTGCGCGAACGACGGTAGGAGCATTGTGTATTTAACAAAGATAAAATCGGTGCTCGGAATGGTTCCCGTGGCCTCGATAGGGCATTCCCGATATTCCTGCCCCGAATTCGTCTCCGATTTTATCTTACTTCCAGTCAGATTGAGTCGAGAGGTCTGACGATGCTGCGAGAACGACGGTAGGAGCATTGTTTATTTAACAAAGATAAAATCGGTGATCGGAATGGTTCCCGGGGCTTCGATCAAACATTCCCGATATTACCGCCCCAAATTCGTCTCCGATTTTATCTTACTTCCGGTCAGGAGTTGAGAAGTCTGACGATGCTGCGAAAACGACGGCACGAGCATTCTTGATTCAACAAAGATAAAATCGCTGATCGGAATGGTTCCCGGGGCCTCGATCGGACGTTCCCGATATTACTGCCCCGAAATTGTCTCCGATTTTATCTTACTTCCAGTCAGATTGGGTCGAGAAGTCTGACAATGCTGCGAAAACGATGGTAGGAGCATTGTTTATTTAACAAAGATGAAATCGGTAATCGGAATGGTCCTCGGGGCGTCGATCGGAAATTCCCGATATTACTGCCCCGAGTTCGTCTCTGATTTTATCTTACTTCCGGTCAGATTGGGTCGAAAAGTCGATGCTGCGAAAACGACGGAAGGAGCATTGTTTATATTTAACAAAGACAGAATCGGTGCTCGGAATGGTTCCCGTCGCCTCGATCGGACATTCCCGATATTACTGGCCCGAATCCGTCTCCGATTTTATCTTACTTCCGGTCAGATTGGGTAGAGAAGTCTGACGATGGTAGGAGCATAGTTTATTTGACAAAGATAAAATCGGAACTCGGAATGGTTCTCGGAGCCTCGATCGGGCATTCCCGATATTACTACCCCGAATTCGTCTCCGATTTTATCTGACTTCCGGTCAGATTGGGTAGAGAAGTCTGACGATGGTGCGAAAACGATGGTAGGAGCATAGGTTATTTGACAAAGATAAAATCGGTACTCGGAATGGTTCTCGGGGCCTCGATCGGACATACAAGATATTACTGCTCCGAGTTTGTCGCCGTTTTTATTCTACTTCCGGTCAGATTGGGTCGAGAAGTCTGACGATGCTGCGAAAACGAACGGTGGGAGCATTGTTCATTTAACAAAGATAAAATCGGTGCTCGGAATGGTTCCCGTGGCATCGATCGGACATTCCCGACATTACTGCCACCAATCCGTCTCCGATTTTTTCTTACTTCCGGTCAGATTGGGTCGAGAAGTCGATGCTGCGAAAACGACGGTTGGAGCATTGTTTATTTAACAAAGATAAAATCGGTGCTCGGAATGGTTCCCGTGGCCTCGATCAGACATTCCCGATATTACTGCCCCGAATTCGTCTCCGATTTTTTCTTAATTCCGGTCAGATTGAGTCGAGAAGTTTAACGATGCTGCGAGTAGGACGGTAGGAACTGTGTTTATTCAACAAAGATAAAATCGGTGCTCGGAATGGTTCTCGGGGCCTCAGTCGGACATTCCCGATATTAAAGCCGCGAATTTGTCTCCGATTTTATCTTACTTCCGGTCATATTGGGATGAGAAGTCTGACGATGCTGCGAAAATGACGGTAGGAGCATTGTTTATTTAACAAAGATAAAATCGGTGATCGGAATGGTTCCCGTGGCCTCGATCGAACATTCCCGACATTACTGCCACCAATCCGTCTCCGATTTTATCTTACTTCCGGTCAGATTGGGTAAGAAAGTTTGACGATGCTGCAAAAACGACGGAAGGAGCATTGGTTATTGAACAAAGATAAAATCGGTGCTCGGAATGGATCCCGGGACCTCGATCGGACATTCCCGACATTACTGCCACGAATCCGTCTCCGATTTTACCTTACTTCCGGTCAGATTGGGTAAGGAAGTTTGACGATGCTGCAAAAACAACGGAAGGAGCATTGTTTATTGAACAAAGATAAAATCGGTGCTCGGAATGGATCCCGGGGCCTCGATCGGACTTTCCCGATATTACTGCCCCGAATTCGTCTTCGATTTTACCTTACGTCCGGTCAGATTGAGTCCAGAAGTCTGACGATGCTGCGAGAACGACGGTAGGAGCTTTGATTATTTAACAAAGATAAAATCGGTGCTCGGAATGGTTCTCGGGGCCTCGGTCGGACTTTCCCGATATTACTGCCCCGAATCCGTCACCGATTTTATTTTACTTGCGGTCAGATTAAGTCGAGAAGTCTGACGATGCTGAAAGAACGACGGTAGGAGCTTTGTTTATTTAACAAAAATAAAATCGGTCCTCGGAATGGTTCTCGGGGCATCGATCAGGCATTCCCGATATTACTACCCTGAATTCGTCTCCGATTTTATCTTACATCCGGTCAGATTGGGTAAGGAAGTCTGACGATGCTGCGAAAACGATGGTAGGAATATTGTTTATTTAAAAAGATAAAATCGGCACTCGGAATGGTTCTCGGGGCCTCGATCGAACATTCCCGATATAACTGCCCCGAGTTTGTCTTCGATTTTATCTTATTTCCGGTCAGATTGGGTCGAGAAGTCTGACGATGCTGCGAAAACGACGGTGGGAGCATTGATTATTAAACAAAGATAAAATTGGTGCTGGGAATGGTTCTCGTGGCCTCGACCGGGGTTTCCCGATATTACTGCCCCGATTTCGTCTCCGATTTTGTTTTACTTCCAGTCAAGTTGGGTCGAGAAGTCTGACGAAGGTGCGCGAACGACGGTAGGAGCATTGTGTATTTAACAAAGATAAAATCGGTGCTCGGAATGGTTCCCGTGGCCTCGATAGGGCATTCCCGATATTCCTGCCCCGAATTCGTCTCCGATTTTATCTTACTTCCGGTCAGATTGAGTCGAGAGGTCTGACGATGCTGCGAGAACGACGGTAGGAGCATTGTTTATTTAACAAAGATAAAATCGGTGATCGGAATGGTTCCCGGGGCTTCGATCAAACATTCCCGATATTACCGCCCCAAATTCGTCTCCGATTTTATCTTACTTCCGGTCAGGAGTTGAGATGTCTGACGATGCTGCGAAAACGACGGTACGAGCATTCTTGATTCAACAAAGATAAAATCGCTGATCGGAATGGTTACCGGGGCCTCGATCGGACGTTCCCGATATTACTGCCCCGAAATTGTCTCCGATTTTATCTTACTTCCAGTCAGATTGGGTCGAGAAGTCTGACAATGCTGCGAAAACGATGGTAGGAGCATTGTTTATTTAACAAAGATGAAATCGGTAATCGGAATGGTCCTCGGGGCGTCGATCGGAAATTCCCGATATTACTGCCCCGAGTTCGTCTCTGATTTTATCTTACTTCCGGTCAGATTGGGTCGAAAAGTCGATGCTGCGAAAACGACGGAAGGAGCATTGTTTATATTTAACAAAGACAGAATCGGTGCTCGGAATGGTTCCCGTCGCCTCGATCGGACATTCCCGATATTACTGGCCCGAATCCGTCTCCGATTTTATCTTACTTCCGGTCAGATTGGGTAGAGAAGTCTGACAATGGTAGGAGCATAGTTTATTTGACAAAGATAAAATCGGTACTCGGAATGGTTCTCGGAGCCTCGATCGGGCATTCCCGATATTACTACCCCGAATTCGTCTCCGATTTTATCTGACTTCCGGTCAGATTGGGTAGAGAAGTCTGACGATGGTGCGAAAACGATGGTAGGAGCATAGGTTATTTGACAAAGATAAAATCGGTACTCGGAATGGTTCTCGGGGCCTCGATCGGACATACACGATATTACTGCTCCGAGTTTGTCGCCGTTTTTATTCTACTTCCGGTCAGATTGGGTCGAGAAGTCTGACGATGCTGCGAAAACGAACGGTGGGAGCATTGTTCATTTAACAAAGATAAAATCGGTGCTCGGAATGGTTCCCGTGGCCTCGATCGGACATTCCCGACATTACTGCCACCAATCCGTCTCCGATTTTATCTTACTTCCGGTCAGATTGGGTCGAGAAGTCGATGCTGCGAAAACGACGGTTGGAGCATTGTTTATTTAACAAAGATAAAATCGGTGCTCGGAATGGTTCCCGTGGCCTCGATCAGACATTCCCGATATTACTGCCCCGAATTCGTCTCCGATTTTTTCTTAATTCCGGTCAGATTGAGTCGAGAAGTTTAACGATGCTGCGAGTAGGACGGTAGGAACTGTGTTTATTCAACAAAGATAAAATCGGTGCTCGGAATGGTTCTCGGGGACTCAGTCGGACATTCCCGATATTAAAGCCGCGAATTTGTCTCCGATTTTATCTTACTTCCGGTCATATTGGGATGAGAAGTCTGACGATGCTGCGAAAATGACGGTAGGAGCATTGTTTATTTAACAAAGATAAAATCGGTGATCGGAATGGTTCCCGTGGCCTCGATCGAACATTCCCGACATTACTGCCACCAATCCGTCTCCGATTTTATCTTACTTCCGGTCAGATTGGGTAAGAAAGTTTGACGATGCTGCAAAAACGACGGAAGGAGCATTGGTTATTGAACAAAGATAAAATCGGTGCTCGGAATGGATCCCGGGACCTCGATCGGACATTCCCGACATTACTGCCACGAATCCGTCTCCGATTTTACCTTACTTCCGGTCAGATTGGGTAAGGAAGTTTGACGATGCTGCAAAAACAACGGAAGGAGCATTGTTTATTGAACAAAGATAAAATCGGTGCTCGGAATGGATCCCGGGGCCTCGATCGGACATTCCCGATATTACTGCCCCGAATTCGTCTTCGATTTTACCTTACGTCCGGTCAGATTGAGTCCAGAAGTCTGACGATGCTGCGAGAACGACGGTAGGAGCTTTGATTATTTAACAAAGATAAAATCGGTGCTCGGAATGGTTCTCGGGGCCTCGGTCGGACTTTCCCGATATTACTGCCCCGAATCCGTCACCGATTTTATTTTACTTGCGGTCAGATTAAGTCGAGAAGTCTGACGATGCTGAAAGAACGACGGTAGGAGCTTTGTTTATTTAACAAAAATAAAATCGGTCCTCGGAATGGTTCTCGGGGCATCGATCAGGCATTCCCGATATTACTACCCTGAATTCGTCTCCGATTTTATCTTACATCCGGTCAGATTGGGTAAGGAAGTCTGACGATGCTGCGAAAACGATGGTAGGAATAGTGTTTATTTAACAAAGATAAAATCGGCACTCGGAATGGTTCTCGGGGCCTCGATCGAACATTCCCGATATAACTGCCCCGAGTTTGTCTTCGATTTTATCTTACTTCCGGTCAGATTGGGTCGAGAAGTCTGACGATGCTGCGAAAACGACGGTGGGAGCATTGATTATTAAACAAAGATAAAATTGGTGCTGGGAATGGTTCTCGTGGCCTCGACCGGGGTTTCCCGATATTACTGCCCCGATTTCGTCTCCGATTTTGTTTTACTTCCAGTCAAGTTGGGTCGAGAAGTCTGACGAAGGTGCGCGAACGACGGTAGGAGCATTGTGTATTTAACAAAGATAAAATCGGTGCTCGGAATGGTTCCCGTGGCCTCGATAGGGCATTCCCGATATTCCTGCCCCGAATTCGTCTCCGATTTTATCTTACTTCCGGTCAGATTGAGTCGAGAGGTCTGACGATGCTGCGAGAACGACGGTAGGAGCATTGTTTATTTAACAAAGATAAAATCGGTGATCGGAATGGTTCCCGGGGCTTCGATCAAACATTCCCGATATTACCGCCCCAAATTCGTCTCCGATTTTATCTTACTTCCGGTCAGGAGTTGAGATGTCTGACGATGCTGCGAAAACGACGGTACGAGCATTCTTGATTCAACAAAGATAAAATCGCTGATCGGAATGGTTACCGGGGCCTCGATCGGACGTTCCCGATATTACTGCCCCGAAATTGTCTCCGATTTTATCTTACTTCCAGTCAGATTGGGTCGAGAAGTCTGACAATGCTGCGAAAACGATGGTAGGAGCATTGTTTATTTAACAAAGATGAAATCGGTAATCGGAATGGTCCTCGGGGCGTCGATCGGAAATTCCCGATATTACTGCCCCGAGTTCGTCTCTGATTTTATCTTACTTCCGGTCAGATTGGGTCGAAAAGTCGATGCTGCGAAAACGACGGAAGGAGCATTGTTTATATTTAACAAAGACAGAATCGGTGCTCGGAATGGTTCCCGTCGCCTCGATCGGACATTCCCGATATTGCTGGCCCGAATCCGTCTCCGATTTTATCTTACTTCCGGTCAGATTGGGTAGAGAAGTCTGACAATGGTAGGAGCATAGTTTATTTGACAAAGATAAAATCGGTACTCGGAATGGTTCTCGGAGCCTCGATCGGGCATTCCCGATATTACTACCCCGAATTCGTCTCCGATTTTATCTGACTTCCGGTCAGATTGGGTAGAGAAGTCTGACGATGGTGCGAAAACGATGGTAGGAGCATAGGTTATTTGACAAAGATAAAATCGGTACTCGGAATGGTTCTCGGGGCCTCGATCGGACATACACGATATTACTGCTCCGAGTTTGTCGCCGTTTTTATTCTACTTCCGGTCAGATTGGGTCGAGAAGTCTGACGATGCTGCGAAAACGAACGGTGGGAGCATTGTTCATTTAACAAAGATAAAATCGGTGCTCGGAATGGTTCCCGTGGCATCGATCGGACATTCCCGACATTACTGCCACCAATCCGTCTCCGATTTTATCTTACTTCCGGTCAGATTGGGTCGAGAAGTCGATGCTGCGAAAACGACGGTTGGAGCATTGTTTATTTAACAAAGATAAAATCGGTGCTCGGAATGGTTCCCGTGGCCTCGATCAGACATTCCCGATATTACTGCCCCGAATTCGTCTCCGATTTTTTCTTAATTCCGGTCAGATTGAGTCGAGAAGTTTAACGATGCTGCGAGTAGGACGGTAGGAACTGTGTTTATTCAACAAAGATAAAATCGGTGCTCGGAATGGTTCTCGGGGCCTCAGTCGGACATTCCCGATATTAAAGCCGCGAATTTGTTTCCGATTTTATCTTACTTCCGGTCATATTGGGATGAGAAGTCTGACGATGCTGCGAAAATGACGGTAGGAGCATTGTTTATTTATCAAAGATAAAATCGGTGATCGGAATGGTTCCCGTGGCCTCGATCGAACATTCCCGACATTACTGCCACCAATCCGTCTCCGATTTTATCTTACTTCCGGTCAGATTGGGTAAGAAAGTTTGACGATGCTGCAAAAACGACGGAAGGAGCATTGGTTATTGAACAAAGATAAAATCGGTGCTCGGAATGGATCCCGGGACCTCGATCGGACATTCCCGACATTACTGCCACGAATCCGTCTGCGATTTTACCTTACTTCCGGTCAGATTGGGTAAGGAAGTTTGACGATGGTGCGAAAACGATGGTAGGAGCATAGGTTATTTGACAAAGATAAAATCGGTACTCGGAATGGTTCTCGGGGCCTCGATCGGACATACACGATATTACTGCTCCGAGTTTGTCGCCGTTTTTATTCTACTTCCGGTCAGATTGGGTCGAGAAGTCTGACGATGCTGCGAAAACGAACGGTGGGAGCATTGTTCATTTAACAAAGATAAAATCGGTGCTCGGAATGGTTCCCGTGGCATCGATCGGACATTCCCGACATTACTGCCACCAATCCGTCTCCGATTTTATCTTACTTCCGGTCAGATTGGGTCGAGAAGTCGATGCTGCGAAAACGACGGTTGGAGCATTGTTTATTTAACAAAGATAAAATCGGTGCTCGGAATGGTTCCCGTGGCCTCGATCAGACATTCCCGATATTACTGCCCCGAATTCGTCTCCGATTTTTTCTTAATTCCGGTCAGATTGAGTCGAGAAGTTTAACGATGCTGCGAGTAGGACGGTAGGAACTGTGTTTATTCAACAAAGATAAAATCGGTGCTCGGAATGGTTCTCGGGGCCTCAGTCGGACATTCCCGATATTAAAGCCGCGAATTTGTCTCCGATTTTATCTTACTTCCGGTCATATTGGGATGAGAAGTCTGACGATGCTGCGAAAATGACGGTAGGAGCATTGTTTATTTAACAAAGATAAAATCGGTGATCGGAATGGTTCCCGTGGCCTCGATCGAACATTCCCGACATTACTGCCACCAATCCGTCTCCGATTTTATCTTACTTCCGGTCAGATTGGGTAAGAAAGTTTGACGATGCTGCAAAAACGACGGAAGGAGCATTGGTTATTGAACAAAGATAAAATCGGTGCTCGGAATGGATCCCGGGACCTCGATCGGACATTCCCGACATTACTGCCACGAATCCGTCTCCGATTTTACCTTACTTCCGGTCAGATTGGGTAAGGAAGTTTGACGATGCTGCAAAAACAACGGAAGGAGCATTGTTTATTGAACAAAGATAAAATCGGTGCTCGGAATGGATCCCGGGGCCTCGATCGGACATTCCCGATATTACTGCCCCGAATTCGTCTTCGATTTTACCTTACGTCCGGTCAGATTGAGTCCAGAAGTCTGACGATGCTGCGAGAACGACGGTAGGAGCTTTGATTATTTAACAAAGATAAAATCGGTGCTCGGAATGGTTCTCGGGGCCTCGGTCGGACTTTCCCGATATTACTGCCCCGAATCCGTCACCGATTTTATTTTACTTGCGGTCAGATTAAGTCGAGAAGTCTGACGATGCTGAAAGAACGACGGTAGGAGCTTTGTTTATTTAACAAAAATAAAATCGGTCCTCGGAATGGTTCTCGGGGCATCGATCAGGCATTCCCGATATTACTACCCTGAATTCGTCTCCGATTTTATCTTACATCCGGTCAGATTGGGTAAGGAAGTCTGACGATGCTGCGAAAACGATGGTAGGAATATTGTTTATTTAACAAAGATAAAATCGGCACTCGGAATGGTTCTCGGGGCCTCGATCGAACATTCCCGATATAACTGCCCCGAGTTTGTCTTCGATTTTATCTTACTTCCGGTCAGATTGGGTCGAGAAGTCTGACGATGCTGCGAAAACGACGGTGGGAGCATTGATTATTAAACAAAGATAAAATCGGTGCTGGGAATGGTTCTCGTGGCCTCGACCGGGCTTTCCCGATATTACTGCCCCGATTTCGTCTCCGATTTTGTTTTACTTCCAGTCAAGTTGGGTCGAGAAGTCTGACGAAGGTGCGCGAACGACGGTAGGAGCATTGTGTATTTAACAAAGATAAAATCGGTGCTCGGAATGGTTCCCGTGGCCTCGATAGGGCATTCCCGATATTCCTGCCCCGAATTCGTCTCCGATTTTATCTTACTTCCAGTCAGATTGAGTCGAGAGGTCTGACGATGCTGCGAGAACGACGGTAGGAGCATTGTTTATTTAACAAAGATAAAATCGGTGATCGGAATGGTTCCCGGGGCTTCGATCAAACATTCCCGATATTACCGCCCCAAATTCGTCTCCGATTTTATCTTACTTCCGGTCAGGAGATGAGAAGTCTGACGATGCTGCGAAAACGACGGCACGAGCATTCTTGATTCAACAAAGATAAAATCGCTGATCGGAATGGTTCCCGGGGCCTCGATCGGACGTTCCCGATATTACTGCCCCGAAATTGTCTCCGATTTTATCTTACTTCCAGTCAGATTGGGTCGAGAAGTCTGACAATGCTGCGAAAACGATGGTAGGAGCATTGTTTATTTAACAAAGATGAAATCGGTAATCGGAATGGTCCTCGGGGCGTCGATCGGAAATTCCCGATATTACTGCCCCGAGTTCGTCTCTGATTTTATCTTACTTCCGGTCAGATTGGGTCGAAAAGTCGATGCTGCGAAAACGACGGAAGGAGCATTGTTTATATTTAACAAAGACAGAATCGGTGCTCGGAATGGTTCCCGTCGCCTCGATCGGACATTCCCGATATTACTGGCCCGAATCCGTCTCCGATTTTATCTTACTTCCGGTCAGATTGGGTAGAGAAGTCTGACGATGGTAGGAGCATAGTTTATTTGACAAAGATAAAATCGGAACTCGGAATGGTTCTCGGAGCCTCGATCGGGCATTCCCGATATTACTACCCCGAATTCGTCTCCGATTTTATCTGACTTCCGGTCAGATTGGGTAGAGAAGTCTGACGATGGTGCGAAAACGATGGTAGGAGCATAGGTTATTTGACAAAGATAAAATCGGTACTCGGAATGGTTCTCGGGGCCTCGATCGGACATACAAGATATTACTGCTCCGAGTTTGTCGCCGTTTTTATTCTACTTCCGGTCAGATTGGGTCGAGAAGTCTGACGATGCTGCGAAAACGAACGGTGGGAGCATTGTTCATTTAACAAAGATAAAATCGGTGCTCGGAATGGTTCCCGTGGCATCGATCGGACATTCCCGACATTACTGCCACCAATCCGTCTCCGATTTTTTCTTACTTCCGGTCAGATTGGGTCGAGAAGTCGATGCTGCGAAAACGACGGTTGGAGCATTGTTTATTTAACAAAGATAAAATCGGTGCTCGGAATGGTTCCCGTGGCCTCGATCAGACATTCCCGATATTACTGCCCCGAATTCGTCTCCGATTTTTTCTTAATTCCGGTCAGATTGAGTCGAGAAGTTTAACGATGCTGCGAGTAGGACGGTAGGAACTGTGTTTATTCAACAAAGATAAAATCGGTGCTCGGAATGGTTCTCGGGGCCTCAGTCGGACATTCCCGATATTAAAGCCGCGAATTTGTCTCCGATTTTATCTTACTTCCGGTCATATTGGGATGAGAAGTCTGACGATGCTGCGAAAATGACGGTAGGAGCATTGTTTATTTAACAAAGATAAAATCGGTGATCGGAATGGTTCCCGTGGCCTCGATCGAACATTCCCGACATTACTGCCACCAATCCGTCTCCGATTTTATCTTACTTCCGGTCAGATTGGGTAAGAAAGTTTGACGATGCTGCAAAAACGACGGAAGGAGCATTGGTTATTGAACAAAGATAAAATCGGTGCTCGGAATGGATCCCGGGACCTCGATCGGACATTCCCGACATTACTGCCACGAATCCGTCTCCGATTTTACCTTACTTCCGGTCAGATTGGGTAAGGAAGTTTGACGATGCTGCAAAAACAACGGAAGGAGCATTGTTTATTGAACAAAGATAAAATCGGTGCTCGGAATGGATCCCGGGGCCTCGATCGGACTTTCCCGATATTACTGCCCCGAATTCGTCTTCGATTTTACCTTACGTCCGGTCAGATTGAGTCCAGAAGTCTGACGATGCTGCGAGAACGACGGTAGGAGCTTTGATTATTTAACAAAGATAAAATCGGTGCTCGGAATGGTTCTCGGGGCCTCGGTCGGACTTTCCCGATATTACTGCCCCGAATCCGTCACCGATTTTATTTTACTTGCGGTCAGATTAAGTCGAGAAGTCTGACGATGCTGAAAGAACGACGGTAGGAGCTTTGTTTATTTAACAAAAATAAAATCGGTCCTCGGAATGGTTCTCGGGGCATCGATCAGGCATTCCCGATATTACTACCCTGAATTCGTCTCCGATTTTATCTTACATCCGGTCAGATTGGGTAAGGAAGTCTGACGATGCTGCGAAAACGATGGTAGGAATATTGTTTATTTAACAAAGATAAAATCGGCACTCGGAATGGTTCACGGGGCCTCGATCGAACATTCCCGATATAACTGCCCCGAGTTTGTCTTCGATTTTATCTTACTTCCGGTCAGATTGGGTCGAGAAGTCTGACGATGCTGCGAAAACGACGGTGGGAGCATTGATTATTAAACAAAGATAAAATTGGTGCTGGGAATGGTTCTCGTGGCCTCGACCGGGGTTTCCCGATATTACTGCCCCGATTTCGTCTCCGATTTTGTTTTACTTCCAGTCAAGTTGGGTCGAGAAGTCTGACGAAGGTGCGCGAACGACGGTAGGAGCATTGTGTATTTAACAAAGATAAAATCGGTGCTCGGAATGGTTCCCGTGGCCTCGATAGGGCATTCCCGATATTCCTGCCCCGAATTCGTCTCCGATTTTATCTTACTTCCGGTCAGATTGAGTCGAGAGGTCTGACGATGCTGCGAGAACGACGGTAGGAGCATTGTTTATTTAACAAAGATAAAATCGGTGATCGGAATGGTTCCCGGGGCTTCGATCAAACATTCCCGATATTACCGCCCCAAATTCGTCTCCGATTTTATCTTACTTCCGGTCAGGAGTTGAGATGTCTGACGATGCTGCGAAAACGACGGTACGAGCATTCTTGATTCAACAAAGATAAAATCGCTGATCGGAATGGTTACCGGGGCCTCGATCGGACGTTCCCGATATTACTGCCCCGAAATTGTCTCCGATTTTATCTTACTTCCAGTCAGATTGGGTCGAGAAGTCTGACAATGCTGCGAAAACGATGGTAGGAGCATTGTTTATTTAACAAAGATGAAATCGGTAATCGGAATGGTCCTCGGGGCGTCGATCGGAAATTCCCGATATTACTGCCCCGAGTTCGTCTCTGATTTTATCTTACTTCCGGTCAGATTGGGTCGAAAAGTCGATGCTGCGAAAACGACGGAAGGAGCATTGTTTATATTTAACAAAGACAGAATCGGTGCTCGGAATGGTTCCCGTCGCCTCGATCGGACATTCCCGATATTACTGGCCCGAATCCGTCTCCGATTTTATCTTACTTCCGGTCAGATTGGGTAGAGAAGTCTGACAATGGTAGGAGCATAGTTTATTTGACAAAGATAAAATCGGTACTCGGAATGGTTCTCGGAGCCTCGATCGGGCATTCCCGATATTACTACCCCGAATTCGTCTCCGATTTTATCTGACTTCCGGTCAGATTGGGTAGAGAAGTCTGACGATGGTGCGAAAACGATGGTAGGAGCATAGGTGATTTGACAAAGATAAAATCGGTACTCGGAATGGTTCTCGGGGCCTCGATCGGACATACACGATATTACTGCTCCGAGTTTGTCGCCGTTTTTATTCTACTTCCGGTCAGATTGGGTCGAGAAGTCTGACGATGCTGCGAAAACGAACGGTGGGAGCATTGTTCATTTAACAAAGATAAAATCGGTGCTCGGAATGGTTCCCGTGGCATCGATCGGACATTCCCGACATTACCGCCACCAATCCGTCTCCGATTTTATCTTACTTCCGGTCAGATTGGGTCGAGAAGTCGATGCTGCGAAAACGACGGTTGGAGCATTGTTTATTTAACAAAGATAAAATCGGTGCTCGGAATGGTTCCCGTGGCCTCGATCAGACATTCCCGATATTACTGCCCCGAATTCGTCTCCGATTTTTTCTTAATTCCGGTCAGATTGAGTCGAGAAGTTTAACGATGCTGCGAGTAGGACGGTAGGAACTGTGTTTATTCAACAAAGATAAAATCGGTGCTCGGAATGGTTCTCGGGGACTCAGTCGGACATTCCCGATATTAAAGCCGCGAATTTGTCTCCGATTTTATCTTACTTCCGGTCATATTGGGATGAGAAGTCTGACGATGCTGCGAAAATGACGGTAGGAGCATTGTTTATTTATCAAAGATAAAATCGGTGATCGGAATGGTTCCCGTGGCCTCGATCGAACATTCCCGACATTACTGCCACCAATCCGTCTCCGATTTTATCTTACTTCCGGTCAGATTGGGTAAGAAAGTTTGACGATGCTGCAAAAACGACGGAAGGAGCATTGTTTATTGAACAAAGATAAAATCGGTGCTCGGAATGGATCCCGGGACCTCGATCGGACATTCCCGACATTACTGCCACGAATCCGTCTCCGATTTTACCTTACTTCCGGTCAGATTGGGTAAGGAAGTTTGACGATGCTGCAAAAACAACGGAAGGAGCATTGTTTATTGAACAAAGATAAAATCGGTGCTCGGAATGGATCCCGGGGCCTCGATCGGACATTCCCGATATTACTGCCCCGAATTCGTCTTCGATTTTACCTTACGTCCGGTCAGATTGAGTCCAGAAGTCTGACGATGCTGCGAGAACGACGGTAGGAGCTTTGATTATTTAACAAAGATAAAATCGGTGCTCGGAATGGTTCTCGGGGCCTCGGTCGGACTTTCCCGATATTACTGCCCCGAATCCGTCACCGATTTTATTTTACTTGCGGTCAGATTAAGTCGAGAAGTCTGACGATGCTGAAAGAACGACGGTAGGAGCTTTGTTTATTTAACAAAAATAAAATCGGTCCTCGGAATGGTTCTCGGGGCATCGATCAGGCATTCCCGATATTACTACCCTGAATTCGTCTCCGATTTTATCTTACATCCGGTCAGATTGGGTAAGGAAGTCTGACGATGCTGCGAAAACGATGGTAGGAATATTGTTTATTTAACAAAGATAAAATCGGCACTCGGAATGGTTCTCGGGGCCTCAATCGAACATTCCCGATATAACTGCCCCGAGTTTGTCTTCGATTTTATCTTACTTCCGGTCAGATTGGGTCGAGAAGTCTGACGATGCTGCGAAAACGACGGTGGGAGCATTGATTATTAAACAAAGATAAAATTGGTGCTGGGAATGGTTCTCGTGGCCTCGACCGGGGTTTCCCGATATTACTGCCCCGATTTCGTCTCCGATTTTGTTTTACTTCCAGTCAAGTTGGGTCGAGAAGTCTGACGAAGGTGCGCGAACGACGGTAGGAGCATTGTGTATTTAACAAAGATAAAATCGGTGCTCGGAATGGTTCCCGTGGCCTCGATAGGGCATTCCCGATATTCCTGCCCCGAATTCGTCTCCGATTTTATCTTACTTCCGGTCAGATTGAGTCGAGAGGTCTGACGATGCTGCGAGAACGACGGTAGGAGCATTGTTTATTTAACAAAGATAAAATCGGTGATCGGAATGGTTCCCGGGGCTTCGATCAAACATTCCCGATATTACCGCCCCAAATTCGTCTCCGATTTTATCTTACTTCCGGTCACGAGTTGAGATGTCTGACGATGCTGCGAAAACGACGGTACGAGCATTCTTGATTCAACAAAGATAAAATCGCTGATCGGAATGGTTACCGGGGCCTCGATCGGACGTTCCCGATATTACTGCCCCGAAATTGTCTCCGATTTTATCTTACTTCCAGTCAGATTGGGTCGAGAAGTCTGACAATGCTGCGAAAACGATGGTAGGAGCATTGTTTATTTAACAAAGATGAAATCGGTAATCGGAATGGTCCTCGGGGCGTCGATCGGAAATTCCCGATATTACTGCCCCGAGTTCGTCTCTGATTTTATCTTACTTCCGGTCAGATTGGGTCGAAAAGTCGATGCTGCGAAAACGACGGAAGGAGCATTGTTTATATTTAACAAAGACAGAATCGGTGCTCGGAATGGTTCCCGTCGCCTCGATCGGACATTCCCGATATTACTGGCCCGAATCCGTCTCCGATTTTATCTTACTTCCGGTCAGATTGGGTAGAGAAGTCTGACGATGGTAGGAGCATAGTTTATTTGACAAAGATAAAATCGGTACTCGGAATGGTTCTCGGAGCCTCGATCGGGCATTCCCGATATTACTACCCCGAATTCGTCTCCGATTTTATCTGACTTCCGGTCAGATTGGGTAGAGAAGTCTGACGATGGTGCGAAAACGATGGTAGGAGCATAGGTTATTTGACAAAGATAAAATCGGTACTCGGAATGGTTCTCGGGGCCTCGATCGGACATACACGATATTACTGCTCCGAGTTTGTCGCCGTTTTTATTCTACTTCCGGTCAGATTGGGTCGAGAAGTCTGACGATGCTGCGAAAACGAACGGTGGGAGCATTGTTCATTTAACAAAGATAAAATCGGTGCTCGGAATGGTTCCCGTGGCATCGATCGGACATTCCCGACATTACTGCCACCAATCCGTCTCCGATTTTATCTTACTTCCGGTCAGATTGGGTCGAGAAGTCGATGCTGCGAAAACGACGGTTGGAGCATTGTTTATTTAACAAAGATAAAATCGGTGCTCGGAATGGTTCCCGTGGCCTCGATCAGACATTCCCGATATTACTGCCCCGAATTCGTCTCCGATTTTTTCTTAATTCCGGTCAGATTGAGTCGAGAAGTTTAACGATGCTGCGAGTAGGACGGTAGGAACTGTGTTTATTCAACAAAGATAAAATCGGTGCTCGGAATGGTTCTCGGGGCCTCAGTCGGACATTCCCGATATTAAAGCCGCGAATTTGTCTCCGATTTTATCTTACTTCCGGTCATATTGGGATGAGAAGTCTGACGATGCTGCGAAAATGACGGTAGGAGCATTGTTTATTTATCAAAGATAAAATCGGTGATCGGAATGGTTCCCGTGGCCTCGATCGAACATTCCCGACATTACTGCCACCAATCCGTCTCCGATTTTATCTTACTTCCGGTCAGATTGGGTAAGAAAGTTTGACGATGCTGCAAAAACGACGGAAGGAGCATTGGTTATTGAACAAAGATAAAATCGGTGCTCGGAATGGATCCCGGGACCTCGATCGGACATTCCCGACATTACTGCCACGAATCCGTCTCCGATTTTACCTTACTTCCGGTCAGATTGGGTAAGGAAGTTTGACGATGCTGCACAAACAACGGAAGGAGCATTGTTTATTGAACAAAGATAAAATCGGTGCTCGGAATGGATCCCGGGGCCTCGATCGGACATTCCCGATATTACTGCCCCGAATTCGTCTTCGATTTTACCTTACGTCCGGTCAGATTGAGTCCAGAAGTCTGACGATGCTGCGAGAACGACGGTAGGAGCTTTGATTATTTAACAAAGATAAAATCGGTGCTCGGAATGGTTCTCGGGGCCTCGGTCGGACTTTCCCGATATTACTGCCCCGAATCCGTCACCGATTTTATTTTACTTGCGGTCAGATTAAGTCGAGAAGTCTGACGATGCTGAAAGAACGACGGTAGGAGCATTGTGTATTTAACAAAGATAAAATCGGTGCTCGGAATGGTTCTCGGGGCATCGATCAGGCATTCCCGATATTACTACCCTGAATTCGTCTCCGATTTTATCTTACATCCGGTCAGATTGGGTAAGGAAGTCTGACGATGCTGCGAAAACGATGGTAGGAATATTGTTTATTTAACAAAGATAAAATCGGCACTCGGAATGGTTCTCGGGGCCTCGATCGAACATTCCCGATATAACTGCCCCGAGTTTGTCTTCGATTTTATCTTACTTCCGGTCAGATTGGGTCGAGAAGTCTGACGATGCTGCGAAAACGACGGTGGGAGCATTGATTATTAAAAAAAGATAAAATCGGTGCTGGGAATGGTTCTCGTGGCCTCGACCGGGCTTTCCCGATATTACTGCCCCGATTTCGTCTCCGATTTTGTTTTACTTCCAGTCAAGTTGGGTCGAGAAGTCTGACGAAGGTGCGCGAACGACGGTAGGAGCATTGTGTATTTAACAAAGATAAAATCGGTGCTCGGAATGGTTCCCGTGGCCTCGATAGGGCATTCCCGATATTCCTGCCCCGAATTCGTCTCCGATTTTATCTTACTTCCAGTCAGATTGAGTCGAGAGGTCTGACGATGCTGCGAGAACGACGGTAGGAGCATTGTTTATTTAACAAAGATAAAATCGGTGATCGGAATGGTTCCCGGGGCTTCGATCAAACATTCCCGATATTACCGCCCCAAATTCGTCTCCGATTTTATCTTACTTCCGGTCAGGAGTTGAGAAGTCTGACGATGCTGCGAAAACGACGGCACGAGCATTCTTGATTCAACAAAGATAAAATCGCTGATCGGAATGGTTCCCGGGGCCTCGATCGGACGTTCCCGATATTACTGCCCCGAAATTGTCTCCGATTTTATCTTACTTCCAGTCAGATTGGGTCGAGAAGTCTGACAATGCTGCGAAAACGATGGTAGGAGCATTGTTTATTTAACAAAGATGAAATCGGTAATCGGAATGGTCCTCGGGGCGTCGATCGGAAATTCCCGATATTACTGCCCCGAGTTCGTCTCTGATTTTATCTTACTTCCGGTCAGATTGGGTCGAAAAGTCGATGCTGCGAAAACGACGGAAGGAGCATTGTTTATATTTAACAAAGACAGAATCGGTGCTCGGAATGGTTCCCGTCGCCTCGATCGGACATTCCCGATATTACTGGCCCGAATCCGTCTCCGATTTTATCTTACTTCCGGTCAGATTGGGTAGAGAAGTCTGACGATGGTAGGAGCATAGTTTATTTGACAAAGATAAAATCGGAACTCGGAATGGTTCTCGGAGCCTCGATCGGGCATTCCCGATATTACTACCCCGAATTCGTCTCCGATTTTATCTGACTTCCGGTCAGATTGGGTAGAGAAGTCTGACGATGGTGCGAAAACGATGGTAGGAGCATAGGTTATTTGACAAAGATAAAATCGGTACTCGGAATGGTTCTCGGGGCCTCGATCGGACATACAAGATATTACTGCTCCGAGTTTGTCGCCGTTTTTATTCTACTTCCGGTCAGATTGGGTCGAGAAGTCTGACGATGCTGCGAAAACGAACGGTGGGAGCATTGTTCATTTAACAAAGATAAAATCGGTGCTCGGAATGGTTCCCGTGGCATCGATCGGACATTCCCGACATTACTGCCACCAATCCGTCTCCGATTTTTTCTTACTTCCGGTCAGATTGGGTCGAGAAGTCGATGCTGCGAAAACGACGGTTGGAGCATTGTTTATTTAACAAAGATAAAATCGGTGCTCGGAATGGTTCCCGTGGCCTCGATCAGACATTCCCGATATTACTGCCCCGAATTCGTCTCCGATTTTTTCTTAATTCCGGTCAGATTGAGTCGAGAAGTTTAACGATGCTGCGAGTAGGACGGTAGGAACTGTGTTTATTCAACAAAGATAAAATCGGTGCTCGGAATGGTTCTCGGGGCCTCAGTCGGACATTCCCGATATTAAAGCCGCGAATTTGTCTCCGATTTTATCTTACTTCCGGTCATATTGGGATGAGAAGTCTGACGATGCTGCGAAAATGACGGTAGGAGCATTGTTTATTTAACAAAGATAAAATCGGTGATCGGAATGGTTCCCGTGGCCTCGATCGAACATTCCCGACATTACTGCCACCAATCCGTCTCCGATTTTATCTTACTTCCGGTCAGATTGGGTAAGAAAGTTTGACGATGCTGCAAAAACGACGGAAGGAGCATTGGTTATTGAACAAAGATAAAATCGGTGCTCGGAATGGATCCCGGGACCTCGATCGGACATTCCCGACATTACTGCCACGAATCCGTCTCCGATTTTACCTTACTTCCGGTCAGATTGGGTAAGGAAGTTTGACGATGCTGCAAAAACAACGGAAGGAGCATTGTTTATTTAACAAAGATAAAATCGGTGCTCGGAATGGATCCCGGGGCCTCGATCGGACTTTCCCGATATTACTGCCCCGAATTCGTCTTCGATTTTACCTTACGTCCGGTCAGATTGAGTCCAGAAGTCTGACGATGCTGCGAGAACGACGGTAGGAGCTTTGATTATTTAACAAAGATAAAATCGGTGCTCGGAATGGTTCTCGGGGCCTCGGTCGGACTTTCCCGATATTACTGCCCCGAATCCGTCACCGATTTTATTTTACTTGCGGTCAGATTAAGTCGAGAAGTCTGACGATGCTGAAAGAACGACGGTAGGAGCTTTGTTTATTTAACAAAAATAAAATCGGTCCTCGGAATGGTTCTCGGGGCATCGATCAGGCATTCCCGATATTACTACCCTGAATTCGTCTCCGATTTTATCTTACATCCGGTCAGATTGGGTAAGGAAGTCTGACGATGCTGCGAAAACGATGGTAGGAATATTGTTTATTTAAAAAGATAAAATCGGCACTCGGAATGGTTCTCGGGGCCTCGATCGAACATTCCCGATATAACTGCCCCGAGTTTGTCTTCGATTTTATCTTACTTCCGGTCAGATTGGGTCGAGAAGTCTGACGATGCTGCGAAAACGACGGTGGGAGCATTGATTATTAAACAAAGATAAAATTGGTGCTGGGAATGGTTCTCGTGGCCTCGACCGGGGTTTCCCGATATTACTGCCCCGATTTCGTCTCCGATTTTGTTTTACTTCCAGTCAAGTTGGGTCGAGAAGTCTGACGAAGGTGCGCGAACGACGGTAGGAGCATTGTGTATTTAACAAAGATAAAATCGGTGCTCGGAATGGTTCCCGTGGCCTCGATAGGGCATTCCCGATATTCCTGCCCCGAATTCGTCTCCGATTTTATCTTACTTCCGGTCAGATTGAGTCGAGAGGTCTGACGATGCTGCGAGAACGACGGTAGGAGCATTGTTTATTTAACAAAGATAAAATCGGTGATCGGAATGGTTCCCGGGGCTTCGATCAAACATTCCCGATATTACCGCCCCAAATTCGTCTCCGATTTTATCTTACTTCCGGTCAGGAGTTGAGATGTCTGACGATGCTGCGAAAACGACGGTACGAGCATTCTTGATTCAACAAAGATAAAATCGCTGATCGGAATGGTTACCGGGGCCTCGATCGGACGTTCCCGATATTACTGCCCCGAAATTGTCTCCGATTTTATCTTACTTCCAGTCAGATTGGGTCGAGAAGTCTGACAATGCTGCGAAAACGATGGTAGGAGCATTGTTTATTTAACAAAGATGAAATCGGTAATCGGAATGGTCCTCGGGGCGTCGATCGGAAATTCCCGATATTACTGCCCCGAGTTCGTCTCTGATTTTATCTTACTTCCGGTCAGATTGGGTCGAAAAGTCGATGCTGCGAAAACGACGGAAGGAGCATTGTTTATATTTAACAAAGACAGAATCGGTGCTCGGAATGGTTCCCGTCGCCTCGATCGGACATTCCCGATATTACTGGCCCGAATCCGTCTCCGATTTTATCTTACTTCCGGTCAGATTGGGTAGAGAAGTCTGACAATGGTAGGAGCATAGTTTATTTGACAAAGATAAAATCGGAACTCGGAATGGTTCTCGGAGCCTCGATCGGGCATTCCCGATATTACTACCCCGAATTCGTCTCCGATTTTATCTGACTTCCGGTCAGATTGGGTAGAGAAGTCTGACGATGGTGCGAAAACGATGGTAGGAGCATAGGTTATTTGACAAAGATAAAATCGGTACTCGGAATGGTTCTCGGGGCCTCGATCGGACATACACGATATTACTGCTCCGAGTTTGTCGCCGTTTTTATTCTACTTCCGGTCAGATTGGGTCGAGAAGTCTGACGATGCTGCGAAAACGAACGGTGGGAGCATTGTTCATTTAACAAAGATAAAATCGGTGCTCGGAATGGTTCCCGTGGCATCGATCGGACATTCCCGACATTACTGCCACCAATCCGTCTCCGATTTTTTCTTACTTCCGGTCAGATTGGGTCGAGAAGTCGATGCTGCGAAAACGACGGTTGGAGCATTGTTTATTTAACAAAGATAAAATCGGTGCTCGGAATGGTTCCCGTGGCCTCGATCAGACATTCCCGATATTACTGCCCCGAATTCGTCTCCGATTTTTTCTTAATTCCGGTCAGATTGAGTCGAGAAGTTTAACGATGCTGCGAGTAGGACGGTAGGAACTGTGTTTATTCAACAAAGATAAAATCGGTGCTCGGAATGGTTCTCGGGGACTCAGTCGGACATTCCCGATATTAAAGCCGCGAATTTGTCTCCGATTTTATCTTACTTCCGGTCATATTGGGATGAGAAGTCTGACGATGCTGCGAAAATGACGGTAGGAGCATTGTTTATTTATCAAAGATAAAATCGGTGATCGGAATGGTTCCCGTGGCCTCGATCGAACATTCCCGACATTACTGCCACCAATCCGTCTCCGATTTTATCTTACTTCCGGTCAGATTGGGTAAGAAAGTTTGACGATGCTGCAAAAACGACGGAAGGAGCATTGTTTATTGAACAAAGATAAAATCGGTGCTCGGAATGGATCCCGGGACCTCGATCGGACATTCCCGACATTACTGCCACGAATCCGTCTCCGATTTTACCTTACTTCCGGTCAGATTGGGTAAGGAAGTTTGACGATGCTGCAAAAACAACGGAAGGAGCATTGTTTATTGAACAAAGATAAAATCGGTGCTCGGAATGGATCCCGGGGCCTCGATCGGACATTCCCGATATTACTGCCCCGAATTCGTCTTCGATTTTACCTTACGTCCGGTCAGATTGAGTCCAGAAGTCTGACGATGCTGCGAGAACGACGGTAGGAGCTTTGATTATTTAACAAAGATAAAATCGGTGCTCGGAATGGTTCTCGGGGCCTCGGTCGGACTTTCCCGATATTACTGCCCCGAATCCGTCACCGATTTTATTTTACTTGCGGTCAGATTAAGTCGAGAAGTCTGACGATGCTGAAAGAACGACGGTAGGAGCTTTGTTTATTTAACAAAAATAAAATCGGTCCTCGGAATGGTTCTCGGGGCATCGATCAGGCATTCCCGATATTACTACCCTGAATTCGTCTCCGATTTTATCTTACATCCGGTCAGATTGGGTAAGGAAGTCTGACGATGCTGCGAAAACGATGGTAGGAATATTGTTTATTTAAAAAGATAAAATCGGCACTCGGAATGGTTCTCGGGGCCTCGATCGAACATTCCCGATATAACTGCCCCGAGTTTGTCTTCGATTTTATCTTACTTCCGGTCAGATTGGGTCGAGAAGTCTGACGATGCTGCGAAAACGACGGTGGGAGCATTGATTATTAAACAAAGATAAAATTGGTGCTGGGAATGGTTCTCGTGGCCTCGACCGGGGTTTCCCGATATTACTGCCCCGATTTCGTCTCCGATTTTGTTTTACTTCCAGTCAAGTTGGGTCGAGAAGTCTGACGAAGGTGCGCGAACGACGGTAGGAGCATTGTGTATTTAACAAAGATAAAATCGGTGCTCGGAATGGTTCCCGTGGCCTCGATAGGGCATTCCCGATATTCCTGCCCCGAATTCGTCTCCGATTTTATCTTACTTCCGGTCAGATTGAGTCGAGAAGTCTGACGATGCTGCGAGAACGACGGTAGGAGCATTGTTTATTTAACAAAGATAAAATCGGTGATCGGAATGGTTCCCGGGGCATCGATCGAACATTCCCGATATTACAGCCCCAAATTCGTCTCCGATTTTATCTTACTTCCGGTCAGGAGTTGAGATGTCTGACGATGCTGCGAAAACGACGGTACGAGCATTCTTGATTCAACAAAGATAAAATCGCTGATCGGAATGGTTACCGGGGCCTCGATCGGACGTTCCCGATATTACTGCCCCGAAATTGTCTCCGATTTTATCTTACTTCCAGTCAGATTGGGTCGAGAAGTCTGACAATG
Organism: Ophion slaviceki; assembly: GCA_944452715.1. Lineage (NCBI taxonomy): Eukaryota > Metazoa > Arthropoda > Insecta > Hymenoptera > Ichneumonidae > Ophion > Ophion slaviceki. The sequence goes on from OX101786.1 coordinate 44,040,670, forward strand.
CTGCGAAAACGATGGTAGGAGCATTGTTTATTTAACAAAGATGAAATCGGTAATCGGAATGGTCCTCGGGGCGTCGATCGGAAATTCCCGATATTACTGCCCCGAGTTCGTCTCTGATTTTATCTTACTTCCGGTCAGATTGGGTCGAAAAGTCGATGCTGCGAAAACGACGGAAGGAGCATTGTTTATATTTAACAAAGACAGAATCGGTGCTCGGAATGGTTCCCGTCGCCTCGATCGGACATTCCCGATATTACTGGCCCGAATCCGTCTCCGATTTTATCTTACTTCCGGTCAGATTGGGTAGAGAAGTCTGACAATGGTAGGAGCAAAGTTTATTTGACAAAGATAAAATCGGTACTCGGAATGGTTCTCGGAGCCTCGATCGGGCATTCCCGATATTACTACCCCGAATTCGTCTCCGATTTTATCTGACTTCCGGTCAGATTGGGTAGAGAAGTCTGACGATGGTGCGAAAACGATGGTAGGAGCATAGGTTATTTGACAAAGATAAAATCGGTACTCGGAATGGTTCTCGGGGCCTCGATCGGACATACACGATATTACTGCTCCGAGTTTGTCGCCGTTTTTATTCTACTTCCGGTCAGATTGGGTCGAGAAGTCTGACGATGCTGCGAAAACGAACGGTGGGAGCATTGTTCATTTAACAAAGATAAAATCGGTGCTCGGAATGGTTCCCGTGGCATCGATCGGACATTCCCGACATTACTGCCACCAATCCGTCTCCGATTTTATCTTACTTCCGGTCAGATTGGGTCGAGAAGTCGATGCTGCGAAAACGACGGTTGGAGCATTGTTTATTTAACAAAGATAAAATCGGTGCTCGGAATGGTTCCCGTGGCCTCGATCAGACATTCCCGATATTACTGCCCCGAATTCGTCTCCGATTTTTTCTTAATTCCGGTCAGATTGAGTCGAGAAGTTTAACGATGCTGCGAGTAGGACGGTAGGAACTGTGTTTATTCAACAAAGATAAAATCGGTGCTCGGAATGGTTCTCGGGGACTCAGTCGGACATTCCCGATATTAAAGCCGCGAATTTGTCTCCGATTTTATCTTACTTCCGGTCATATTGGGATGAGAAGTCTGACGATGCTGCGAAAATGACGGTAGGAGCATTGTTTATTTATCAAAGATAAAATCGGTGATCGGAATGGTTCCCGTGGCCTCGATCGAACATTCCCGACATTACTGCCACCAATCCGTCTCCGATTTTATCTTACTTCCGGTCAGATTGGGTAAGAAAGTTTGACGATGCTGCAAAAACGACGGAAGGAGCATTGGTTATTGAACAAAGATAAAATCGGTGCTCGGAATGGATCCCGGGACCTCGATCGGACATTCCCGACATTACTGCCACGAATCCGTCTCCGATTTTACCTTACTTCCGGTCAGATTGGGTAAGGAAGTTTGACGATGCTGCAAAAACAACGGAAGGAGCATTGTTTATTGAACAAAGATAAAATCGGTGCTCGGAATGGATCCCGGGGCCTCGATCGGACATTCCCGATATTACTGCCCCGAATTCGTCTTCGATTTTACCTTACGTCCGGTCAGATTGAGTCCAGAAGTCTGACGATGCTGCGAGAACGACGGTAGGAGCTTTGATTATTTAACAAAGATAAAATCGGTGCTCGGAATGGTTCTCGGGGCCTCGGTCGGACTTTCCCGATATTACTGCCCCGAATCCGTCACCGATTTTATTTTACTTGCGGTCAGATTAAGTCGAGAAGTCTGACGATGCTGAAAGAACGACGGTAGGAGCTTTGTTTATTTAACAAAAATAAAATCGGTCCTCGGAATGGTTCTCGGGGCATCGATCAGGCATTCCCGATATTACTACCCTGAATTCGTCTCCGATTTTATCTTACATCCGGTCAGATTGGGTAAGGAAGTCTGACGATGCTGCGAAAACGATGGTAGGAATATTGTTTATTTAACAAAGATAAAATCGGCACTCGGAATGGTTCTCGGGGCCTCGATCGAACATTCCCGATATAACTGCCCCGAGTTTGTCTTCGATTTTATCTTACTTCCGGTCAGATTGGGTCGAGAAGTCTGACGATGCTGCGAAAACGACGGTGGGAGCATTGATTATTAAACAAAGATAAAATTGGTGCTGGGAATGGTTCTCGTGGCCTCGACCGGGGTTTCCCGATATTACTGCCCCGATTTCGTCTCCGATTTTGTTTTACTTCCAGTCAAGTTGGGTCGAGAAGTCTGACGAAGGTGCGCGAACGACGGTAGGAGCATTGTGTATTTAACAAAGATAAAATCGGTGCTCGGAATGGTTCCCGTGGCCTCGATAGGGCATTCCCGATATTCCTGCCCCGAATTCGTCTCCGATTTTATCTTACTTCCGGTCAGATTGAGTCGAGAGGTCTGACGATGCTGCGAGAACGACGGTAGGAGCATTGTTTATTTAACAAAGATAAAATCGGTGATCGGAATGGTTCCCGGGGCTTCGATCAAACATTCCCGATATTACCGCCCCAAATTCGTCTCCGATTTTATCTTACTTCCGGTCACGAGTTGAGATGTCTGACGATGCTGCGAAAACGACGGTACGAGCATTCTTGATTCAACAAAGATAAAATCGCTGATCGGAATGGTTACCGGGGCCTCGATCGGACGTTCCCGATATTACTGCCCCGAAATTGTCTCCGATTTTATCTTACTTCCAGTCAGATTGGGTCGAGAAGTCTGACAATGCTGCGAAAACGATGGTAGGAGCATTGTTTATTTAACAAAGATGAAATCGGTAATCGGAATGGTCCTCGGGGCGTCGATCGGAAATTCCCGATATTACTGCCCCGAGTTCGTCTCTGATTTTATCTTACTTCCGGTCAGATTGGGTCGAAAAGTCGATGCTGCGAAAACGACGGAAGGAGCATTGTTTATATTTAACAAAGACAGAATCGGTGCTCGGAATGGTTCCCGTCGCCTCGATCGGACATTCCCGATATTACTGGCCCGAATCCGTCTCCGATTTTATCTTACTTCCGGTCAGATTGGGTAGAGAAGTCTGACGATGGTAGGAGCATAGTTTATTTGACAAAGATAAAATCGGTACTCGGAATGGTTCTCGGAGCCTCGATCGGGCATTCCCGATATTACTACCCCGAATTCGTCTCCGATTTTATCTTACTTCCGGTCAGATTGGGTAGAGAAGTCTGACGATGGTGCGAAAACGATGGTAGGAGCATAGGTTATTTGACAAAGATAAAATCGGTACTCGGAATGGTTCTCGGGGCCTCGATCGGACATACACGATATTACTGCTCCGAGTTTGTCGCCGTTTTTATTCTACTTCCGGTCAGATTGGGTCGAGAAGTCTGACGATGCTGCGAAAACGAACGGTGGGAGCATTGTTCATTTAACAAAGATAAAATCGGTGCTCGGAATGGTTCCCGTGGCATCGATCGGACATTCCCGACATTACTGCCACCAATCCGTCTCCGATTTTATCTTACTTCCGGTCAGATTGGGTCGAGAAGTCGATGCTGCGAAAACGACGGTTGGAGCATTGTTTATTTAACAAAGATAAAATCGGTGCTCGGAATGGTTCTCGGGGCCTCGATCAGACATTCCCGATATTACTGCCCCGAATTCGTCTCCGATTTTTTCTTAATTCCGGTCAGATTGAGTCGAGAAGTTTAACGATGCTGCGAGTAGGACGGTAGGAACTGTGTTTATTCAACAAAGATAAAATCGGTGCTCGGAATGGTTCTCGGGGCCTCAGTCGGACATTCCCGATATTAAAGCCGCGAATTTGTCTCCGATTTTATCTTACTTCCGGTCATATTGGGATGAGAAGTCTGACGATGCTGCGAAAATGACGGTAGGAGCATTGTTTATTTATCAAAGATAAAATCGGTGATCGGAATGGTTCCCGTGGCCTCGATCGAACATTCCCGACATTACTGCCACCAATCCGTCTCCGATTTTATCTTACTTCCGGTCAGATTGGGTAAGAAAGTTTGACGATGCTGCAAAAACGACGGAAGGAGCATTGGTTATTGAACAAAGATAAAATCGGTGCTCGGAATGGATCCCGGGACCTCGATCGGACATTCCCGACATTACTGCCACGAATCCGTCTCCGATTTTACCTTACTTCCGGTCAGATTGGGTAAGGAAGTTTGACGATGGTGCGAAAACGATGGTAGGAGCATAGGTTATTTGACAAAGATAAAATCGGTACTCGGAATGGTTCTCGGGGCCTCGATCGGACATACACGATATTACTGCTCCGAGTTTGTCGCCGTTTTTATTCTACTTCCGGTCAGATTGGGTCGAGAAGTCTGACGATGCTGCGAAAACGAACGGTGGGAGCATTGTTCATTTAACAAAGATAAAATCGGTGCTCGGAATGGTTCCCGTGGCATCGATCGGACATTCCCGACATTACTGCCACCAATCCGTCTCCGATTTTATCTTACTTCCGGTCAGATTGGGTCGAGAAGTCGATGCTGCGAAAACGACGGTTGGAGCATTGTTTATTTAACAAAGATAAAATCGGTGCTCGGAATGGTTCCCGTGGCCTCGATCAGACATTCCCGATATTACTGCCCCGAATTCGTCTCCGATTTTTTCTTAATTCCGGTCAGATTGAGTCGAGAAGTTTAACGATGCTGCGAGTAGGACGGTAGGAACTGTGTTTATTCAACAAAGATAAAATCGGTGCTCGGAATGGTTCTCGGGGCCTCAGTCGGACATTCCCGATATTAAAGCCGCGAATTTGTCTCCGATTTTATCTTACTTCCGGTCATATTGGGATGAGAAGTCTGACGATGCTGCGAAAATGACGGTAGTAGCATTGTTTATTTAACAAAGATAAAATCGGTGATCGGAATGGTTCCCGTGGCCTCGATCGAACATTCCCGACATTACTGCCACCAATCAGTCTCCGATTTTATCTTACTTCCGGTCAGATTGGGTAAGAAAGTTTGACGATGCTGCAAAAACGACGGAAGGAGCATTGGTTATTGAACAAAGATAAAATCGGTGCTCGGAATGGATCCCGGGACCTCGATCGGACATTCCCGACATTACTGCCACGAATCCGTCTCCGATTTTACCTTACTTCCGGTCAGATTGGGTAAGGAAGTTTGACGATGCTGCAAAAACAACGGAAGGAGCATTGTTTATTGAACAAAGATAAAATCGGTGCTCGGAATGGATCCCGGGGCCTCGATCGGACATTCCCGATATTACTGCCCCGAATTCGTCTTCGATTTTACCTTACGTCCGGTCAGATTGAGTCCAGAAGTCTGACGATGCTGCGAGAACGACGGTAAGAGCTTTGATTATTTAACAAAGATAAAATCGGTGCTCGGAATGGTTCTCGGGGCCTCGGTCGGACTTTCCCGATATTACTGCCCCGAATTCGTCTCCGATTTCATCTTACTTCCGGTCAGATTGGGTCGAGAAGTCTGACGATGCTGCGAGAACGAAGGTAGGAGCTTTGTTTATTTATGAAAGATAAACTCGGTCCTCGGAATGGTTCTCAGGGCCTCGATCCGGCATTCCCGATATTACTACCCTGAATTCGTCTCCGATTTTATCTTACATCCGGTCAGATTGGGTAAGGAAGTCTGACGATGCTGCGAAAACGACGGAAGGAACTTCGTTTATTTAACAAAGATAAAATCGGTCCTCGGAATGATTCTCGGGGCCTCGATCAGACATTCCCAATATTACTGCCCCGACTTCGTCTCCGATTTATGTTACTTCCGTTCAGATTGGGTCAAGAAATCTGATGATGCTGCGAAAACGACGGTAGGAGCATTGTTTATTTAACAAAGATAAAATCGGTGATCGGAATGGTTCCCGGGGCCTCGATCGAACATTCCCAATATTAATGCCCCGAATTCGACACCGATTTTATCTTACTTCCGGTCAGCAGGAGTTGAGAAGTCTGACGATGCTGAAAGAACGACGGTAGGAGCTTTGTTTATTTAACAAAGATAAAACTCGGTCCTTGGAATGGTTCTCGGGGCCTCGATCGGGCATTCCCGATATTACTACCCCGAATTCGTCTCCGATTTTATCTTACTTCCGGTCGGATTGGGTAAGGAAGTCTGACGATGCTGCAAAAACGACGGAAGCAGCTTTCTTTATTTAACAAAGATAAAATCGGTGCTCGGAATGGTTCCCGTGGCCTCGATCAGACATTCCCGATTTTACTGCCCCGAATTCGTCTCCGATTTTTTCTTACTACCGGTCAGATTGAGTCGAGAAGTCTAACGATGCTGCGAGTAGGACGGTAGAAGCTGTGTTTATTCAACAAAGATAAAATCGGTGCTCGGAATGGTTCTCGGGGCCTCGGTCGGACATTCCCGATATTAAAGCCGCGAATTTGTCTCCGATTTTATCTTACTTCCGGTCATATTGGGATGAGACGTCTGACGATGCTGCGAAAATGACGGTAGGAACTTCGTTTATTTAACAAAGATATAATCGGTCCTCGGAATGATTCTCGGGGCCTCGATCGGACATTCCCAATATTGCTGCCCCGACTTCGTCTCCGATTTCTGTTACTTCCGGTCAGATTGGGTCGAGAAATCTGATGATGCTGCGAAAACGACGGTAGGTGCATTGTATATTTAACGAAGATAATATCGGTACTCGGAATGGTTCTCGGGACCTCGATCGGACATTCCCGATATTACTGCCCCGAATTTGTCTTCGATTTTATCTTACTTCCGGTCAGATTGGGTCGAGAAGTCTGACGATGCTGCGAGAACGACGGTAGGATCATTGTTTATTTAACAAAGATAAAATCGGTGATCGGAATGGTTCCCGGGGCCTCGATCGAACATTCCCGATATTACTGCCCCGAATTCGTCACCGATTTTATCTTACTTCCGGTCAGCAGAAGTTGAGAAGTCTGACGATGCTGAAGGAACGACGGTAGGAGCTTTGTTTATTTAACAAAGATAAAATCGGTCCTTGGAATGGTTCTCGGGGCCTCGATCGGCCATAGCAGATATTACTACCCCGAATACGTCTCCGATTTTATCTTACTTCCGGTCAGATTGGGTAAGGAAGTCTGACGATGCTGCGAAAACCATGGTAGGAGCATTGTTTATTTAACAAAGATAAAATCCGTACTCGGAATGGTTCTCGGGGCCTCGATCGGACATTCCCGATATTACTGCCCCGAGTTTGTTTCCGTTTTTATTTTACTTCTGGTCAGTTTGGGTCGAGAAGTCTGACGATGCTGCGAAAACGACGGTGGGAGCATTGTTTATTTAACAAAGATAAAATCGGTCCTTGGAATGGTTCCCGTGACCTCGATCGAACATTCCCGATATTACTGCCACGAATCCGTTTCCGATTTTATCTCACTTCCGGTCGGATTGGGTAAGGAAGTCTGACGATGCTGCAAAAACCACGGAAGCAGCATTGCTTATTTAACAAACATAAAATCGGTGCTCGGAATGGTTCCAGGGGCCTCGATCGGACATTCCCGATATCACTGCCCCGAATTCGTCTCCGATTTTACCTTACTTCCGGTCAGATTGAGTCCAGAATTCTGACGATGCTGCGAGAACGACGGTAGAAGCTTTCTTTATTTAACAAAGATAAAATCGGTGCTCGGAATGGTTCTCGGGGCCTCGATCGGACTTTCCCGATATTACTGCCCCGAATTCGTCTCCGATTTTATCTTACTTCCGGTCAGATTGGGTCGAGAAGTCTGACGATGCTGCGAAAACGACGGTAGGAGCATTGTTTATTTAACAAAGATAAAATCGGTGATCGGAATGGTTCCCGGGGCCTCGATCGGACATTCCCGATATTACTGCCCCGAATTTGTCTCCGATTTTATCTTACTGCCGGCCAGATTGGATACGGAAGTCTGACAATGCTGCGAAAACGATGGTAGGAGCATTGTTTATTCAACAAAGATAAAATCGGTCCTCGGAATGGTTCGCGGGCTCTCGATCGGACATTCACGATATTACTACCCCGAATTCGTCTCCGATTTTATCTTACTTCCGGTCCCATTGGGTAAGGAAGTCTGACGATGCTGCAAAAACGATGGTAGGAACATTGTTTATTCAACAAAGATAAAATCGTTACTCGGAAGGGTTTTCGGGGCCTCGATGGGACAGTTCCGATAATACTGCCCCGAGTTTGTCTCCGATTTTATCTTACTTCCGGTCAGATTGGGTCGAGAAGTACACGCCTACAGAGTGATTCTGTATATCACGAAGAGAGGCCAGAATCTGAAGGCTGTGCATAACAGTCGGGTATCAGTCAGGCCAGGCGGCAGCGCGTCGGTAGTCCTGTATTCCCATTAAGAGTCGTAACGCTCGTTATGACAGAGCCATGCTTTGATTCTCGTCACATTATCCAGAGCACACGCATACTTTTTCTTGCGTATCACAGCGTGGTACGAGGAACGTGCACCGGTTCCTGGGAAATGTTGAAATGACGCATCGTCATCGTATTCCTCCAAATTTATAATATAGCTGTCGGTGAGTTGAGCCAGGTAGCATGATTTATCGGCACCCCTTACAAATACCCGCCTAGAATCAGCAACCATTGTCCTCAAAATTCTGGCGGTCACTCGTAACGGTGTATAGCCCTCGAACCATACTGGTCACTGATGATTGCGCGTCACCCAGTCGTTCGTTCTTTTCACATCCTGGGGTAATTGACGATTCGCGTGAGGCGGTGCAACGAACCAATGATCAGCATACGATGAATCAAGCGAAACGACAGCCACTTCTTTGGGTATAAAATCATTATGTTTGTCCCTTAGACCTTGTATGTCAATCACGATATTCATGATGCAGACTTACGCTTTGAACACTTAACGAGAAATGAAGACCACCGCAGCGCTCAACGGCTGAAATCTACAATGACTTGTCGGGATGCATCAATCTCCAGTACGTTATCATATTCCGCATACACGACACAATTAACTGTTGATGTTAGCGCTTCGTCGAATCGTACTTCTATCCTGACGCTACCGTGTTTCACCAGATTCCAATGACTGGCGCTGTTTGCCGACAGATCGGGCGTAAGATCAAACGCAAAAAGACAATACCCGTAGGGGTACACGGTGCGCGTGATTGAATTCCCCTGATTTGGAAAGTGAATACCCGTACCGGAAAATAACGTATGAAACGCATCTACATATAGGGAGGTGTCGGTGAAGTTAGGCTGGAGAGCTTTTGACGGTATTTGTACGCCGTCAGCGTACAAAGCAAGATAATTAATTTTATAATTCTGAAAGTAGAAGGGGTTGAGTGCCCGATTGCCGTTGAACGCTTTATTATCGACAAAACCGATAATTATGCGCTTCGGTAGTTGGCCTAGTGTTACATTGTCCAGGGTATCCCAATGTACACCAGCATGCATCGATATAGTTTTAACCTCTACACGCGTCAACGGGTATTTTGCCGTAGATTTGGACAATGCTCTCGCATGAGCTAAAAGCATACCTGGGGCAATTTTTGCGCGGCGCACAAGGAGTGACGCCTCGGTAATGTGGATACTGTAATCTTTTGAAGACGTCATAAGACAGAAGGCGTCACTGTTACGCACAAGATGCAAATCCATCTCAACGCCGTTTATCAGAAATCTCTCCTGGTTAACACGTTGACTGCCGTGTCACCCGTATTTGGGTGACAGCAAAAGTTCTCATCAGGCCACGTCACCCGTATTCGGCACCCGTCAGGCACGGGTGGCCTGACGGGGATTTCGCTGTAAACACGCGTGGCAGTCAACGTGTTAAAGACATCGCAGTGCAAATGACCGAGCAGATCAATCTCCCCGCGCGCATTTAAAGCCGCTCAACGGTTAGAAAGACCGACGTTTGCGTCTGCTATATCGTCCATTTTATCGGCTGAATCGCCGTACCATAGACAGCTTGTGAGATGAGAGGTTTTATCACCCTGTCCATAATTTAATAATGTTTCAATGTAGTCTCTGTGTGCATAAGCATTATTGGGCGGTGATACAAGTTTTTGATTCAAGAATACATCGACCTGATTGAACATTGAGTGGAGTAAATTATTAACAGGTCCCACTTTAACTGTAGGGCCGGGTTTTACAGAGTTCGAGCGTATTCGAACACGCATACTTAGCATGGTATGTGCAAGGTCAATGTACTCGTCACCCTGGCCAGGTACCACGAACTCGATAGGTGAATCGTCTGTTAGAGACGAGATCAGCTTGTAGTGTAACCATTGTGTCCCCTCGATAGTAGTTTGAGTCGGAGGTAATGTGAATAGCTCCAGGTCCGACTTCAAGCACTCATACGAATGAGTGTGTAAGAAAGCCATTTTTTTCACGAAAAGATTTCGGACACGGTCCTAGGCCGTGACGTTTTTTTCTTCTGTGTCCTTTTGGACGTCTTTCTACTTGCTCTTTTCACTGTTGTTCTCTTCTTCTTCTTTTTAACACACCCGACGTGTTTTTTTATGTCGCGGGTTTCTTTTTTTGACCGACCCTACGCGTACCGTAGCTGTCGACCGAGTGCACAAGTTTGCGAATTTTCGAACGTTTATATCCGGAGCCCTGCATGTGGCTATTGAGTTTTTCTTCAGCCTTTCTCTTCAAATTCACACCCGATTCGCGCAAACGTGATTTAAAGGCCTCTCTAGGATGCATACCTGTATCTATTATATCGTTTGCTACATTAATTCCCGAACGTATAGCTTCTTTGCCAACAGTGCGTGCTCCCTGCTTTAAGAGCGGTAAAATGAGGCGAAAAAGGCCACCGAGAAAGCTACCGATTCCATGGCCCCTTTGATTTGGCGAGCCTATGTCTACCTGACTAATCCCTCCGTATCCTGTTCTAGGTCCACTTGTCTGTGTATCAAAGTACACATCGTCGTAATCCATTGTCTCTTTCTGTGATGCTGCGGCTAATCTATACGCTTAAACTGTAGCGTCACGGTTAGTGTTCCTCCTTCGAATGGCACCGGTTGCCTAAACTCATCCCTTATATCGATATCTATTGTTTGGAAGCTTGTGCGTAAAAGAGGCACGTAGCGAGGTGGCGAAAAACTTTTGATTTTCACAGAACCGTAATTATAATTATTATCTCCATCAGAAGGAACGACACGTAGCAAGGGAGCGTGCACATCTCCTGTGATGTATGGCTCGCAAATATCGGTATAAACAAACAACACGTTAGGGATCCCGTTGGTGAGACTGGCCGGTTGCGGCGCAACATACTCAGAACCACTCATCACCACAACCCCTATACTCTGGGTGAACCCTAAAATTTTACTTAATACCGGAGAGAAAGAGAAAGAGTGCTCCAGATTTTTATACGCGGTACAGATACGCTCTACCGAGATATAGCCGTTACGCGTGTATTGGAACTTCAAGTGTCCCATCACACATCCCGTCAATAAACGAAATGGGATTTCGTTTATTGACTCGAGTAACGCATTTACGTTGCGATATACTCCACCTGGCACGCATGCACGCTCATCTTTGAAATCGATGTCGGCCTTAACAGCGGGTGTTGTAATGTTCGTTACCACGCTGACCAAGTTTTTTTCACCTTCAGGAGGTACATGCAAAATGGTCATGGGTATGTGTATCTCGGCTAGAGAAACAGCCCAATTACCCTGCAGGTTTACGCTTTGCGGCAAATGCGTCGTATACTGCGTTGTCCTGTTTTCAAGATAAGAGCTTCATGCTACTATTGCTAGGTAAAACAACATAGAACTCATCCTTAATCTCGCTCACTTTTTCCTACGACCTTTCGCGCTCACTTGGACTCTCGATAATTCAGCCTCGTATAAAATACCGTCAATCTCCTCGTTGTTAAGGTCGCGTAAGATGTATACGACAGGCCTGCTACTCAATGATAGGCAATGTATCTTAAACAGTTCACTGCTCCATCCGCTCTCCTACCCTTTAGCAAAGGCCGCCTTTGCACTACTGATACGAACAACGTACCCACTCTGTATTTAGGAGCCGGCCATCGTTTGGGTTGTTTATATCGCTGCAAAAGATTATTTCGCGCTTTGGCCGCTGAAAGAAGTGTCACAGATACGGGTGTCATTTTAGTGCCACTGTGTAGCGTATGATTATATGCAGACACTATATTCTGCAACACACCAATATAGCGTTTTTGGCGAGAATACGTGAAATACCGCCACATTCTTTCTTTCAGTGTTCGATTGAATCGCTCTACAATGGCGACTTTTATATCGTGGTTGCGTGTCGCGCGAAACTGGATATTATTTTTCTTCAGGAACGCCTGAAAGACGGCGCCCGTAAACTCTTTGCCCTTGTCTGATTGCAGACAAACGGGTGATCGTCCGTTTGTGCTCTTTAGGGAGAGTATGTGTGTCACAGCTTTCGCCACTGTCGCAGCCGACTTATCGCGCAAGGGCTCGACCCACGCGTACTTGCTGAGTACATCTATGACTACAAGAAGATAGGCATAACCGTCATTATAACTTTTAAGTGAGCGAAGATCTATAAGATCAGCTTCCCATACATCGTCAACGGTCCATACGTTGTAGGACCGACGTGGGAACCGCCACCTCACAGATCTGTGTTTGGTATAAGCATCCTGAGCTTCAAGCCATTGTATCGTTTTGTCAAGGGAGATCTTTTTTGACGGCTTACGCGAAACAGCTTGGCAGCAGCACCGGTGAAAAACGCTTCATGGGATTTACTGCTCTCGCTGCCGCTGTAAAACTCAGAATGACCAACATCGCTGATAGCCCCGTCATTTTCATCGGTGGCACTATCACAGCGCGATCGTAATGTTGAATTTGCTCGAGACTCCAGCCGAAGTTCTTCGTTTCCCACAAATTCTCGAGGTGTCTGTATGGATCGCAAAAATTTTGCAGACTTTTCGGCCCGCCGGCTTGGGTACTTTTCTCGCGCGCATTGCGTCGTTCACGAGATCAATGATGTTTGAATCCTTGATCGGTTCCCCGCTGGCGGAAACCACACCGGCTGAATCCCAAGAAAAATCTGACGGAGGTGCATCATGCAAACGTCGCAATAAAAGCTTTACTTTATTGCGAAATTTCAAAGACACACTCTCGATGATAACGGAATCATTCATCCGGGTCGTAGGGATGTCGCTTTTGGCTCGGGTAAATTGCGCACTACCCTCTTTCTTTTTCATAAGAGCATGGTACTGATGTGCTCGTTCCCCATCAGCGAAATGCAAGTACCGCTGCAGTACACTCAAATATGCCAGCCACTTTTCACGCTCATCCGCGTACGCGTTAGATTTCAAATTCTCATTCATTTCCGCATCCAATCTGCTGAGAGTCGCCTCAATTGTTTTCTCTGCTTGCTTTGCTGACAGCCCCTCGTTATCATTGGTAAAGTTCTGTGGCCTATAACTACTGAGCTGTAATAGATTTTCCTCAGGTACCAAAACCATTTTTCGGGCATGCTCCATTATCCACGACCAGCAATTAGATTAGACAACACAGTACCTAATATGGGAGCAAGTAGAAGGGGTAAAAAACCACCACATTGAACGACAAACTTCTTACTCTTCCAGCACCCGTTTTTCGAGGCTAAGCGGCGAAGAAGGGGAGCGTGATGGCGTAGTTTTTTCCTCTGACCAGACTTGAGAGGTATATTGCCTCGAAGAACGTTCAAAGCACACTCGCAAACGCAGCGTATCATGCGAGGGTCTGCTTTCCGCAAAATGGCCTCGCGCTGTTCTTTGCTGAGATACTGAAGGGCGTTCAATATCGCAATGCTCTTCCTGCAGAGAGACGATCTGTTGCGTGCCATTACAGACGTAGAACTGGCAATTCGCCTCTCGTGTTGCCGCTTTTTGATTTTTTTCGCGGCACGTAAACGAAATGATGAGGGTCATCGGGAAAAATACATGCGCGGAATCGACAATTGTCGGGTGGCGATTGCTTCAAATCTAGTAGCAAATAACCATGGGGCTTAGACGTTGCGTCGTAATAAACCTCTTGCAGAAAGCGTGGGTTCTCAGGACATACCTGTCCCGCCAGGTGCTGTATTTGGGCGCGGTCGCGGGGGTTTTTGAAAATAACGATATAACTTGCGTTCAGAGCGATATCTCTCTGCCCATGACCCTGATGAAATAAGTTTTGCGTTATAAAAATAACACTCAAATTCTTATGATGACTACCCTTGGTGAAGAGAACAACAACGCTATTGTTCGATGCTTCACGCATCAGATCATCGATAATTAAAAGCTTGGCGCGAGGGTTGTTTGAGTAATCGGCAGACTGGGGTAATCCTTCGCGAAATTCAATAGAGGCGCCGTACTCCGCATATGCCGTCTGCCACTCGGAATAATAGAATATTATCCTCTCGAACGGCTCGCTGCTCATGCGCGTGATGAACTTTAACATTTTTTCTACAAAATACGTCTTACCGCAACGTGTAGGTCCACAAATCATTGAAGTCCACGGATGCGTTCACCGTGCGTCCATTGTGATGAAAGAGAAAAGCTACTTCTGAAGTAGCAAAAAATACTCACGGACTTGGCGTTTCTTTTTATACAAATACATTTACAGGTAAAACATATTTTACAATTTTTAATGACGATAGCCGTAAGGCAGCGAACCGTATTCGCCATCACGCCTTCGCTTAACACTCGACGGTTTACACGATTTTGTTTCGGAGTGCGTAACAACATGATGGAACTCTGTACGTCTAATAGCATCGTAGCGCAGCACGATAGGATCCTCTCTGTCCCCGACAATGAAGGATCGTACAGATTGGTAATTTATTAACGCGTTGTTTGCAAAATTAAGGGTGATACCCTTAACCTAGCACGCACTATCAACGCGTAAAATTTTGGCCCACCGGAAATGAAGCTTTTGATATAGCTACCCTCTCCATAATCACTCAGCTCATCCGTTAAATCACTTAAGAGCTGGCCTACAGGAGGTTCGTATTCATTAGGTTGCTGCCTCGTTACATAAATAACGGAGTCTGTGTCGCAGTACAAGGCACGCCGATCGAGACGTTCCAGGTAACTGTAAAGCTTTAGACGTGCCTGAGCCGTGGTGTATGCAGCAATTACAGCATTCGCTATATTCGAGGGCATCACAGCTTCATCCGTATTAGTATAGCTTACATACAGGGTTTGATTATTCATATGAAGCATACCGGTAATTTCACACCCGGGGTCGGTTAATAATTCCATAAGTTTTTTCGCGTCGATACTACGGCTGTTTGCGGAAGATTTTCGCGGTGGCCGAATTTTCCGCAGAATGAATTTAGACAAAGCTTTGCGAGCGAGCGTAACCCGGGGTTTTCGGCTATCACCTGACTGTTCGAGCGAACACCCTCAGATTGTTCAAAATGCGTGATATAATGTTTTTGTAGTGTTTCATCGTCTGCGCAGTTTTCAGGCCACCCACTCGCCTCTTGCTTGATTTTCAAAAACGTATTAATGTATTCGGCGAACAACCCGCCCGATTGCGTATTACGATCAAATTGCGTTACTTTGTATTGCCAAATTTCGGCTATAGAGAGTATTGTGTAGCCGCACAAAACGGCTTTTCACAACTCGTCAACTACCCACGTGCCCGCGAACACACGGTTAGCGGGATCATCGTGTGTGCACTCTTCCTGATTCAATACCTCGCAGCAGCTGCAACATAAAGAGGACAGCAGACGCTGATGCATACGCACGGGTAATAAAGGATGGTAAAGATTGCGCGGTGGTAGCACAGTATATTTGACCAACCCCTCAACGCGCGTTAAATCGTTAGTTCCCCCCCCCCCCCCCCGTCAATTCTAAGCACTCTTCAGCAATAAATAATTTTGGATGGCACACGGGGTATTTACCAAATTTGCAGATATATGGATACAGAGAGCAGACATCTACGTAGCGTATACGCTCCCCCTCCCTTGTATCATAGAGTGTTACCATGTTTTCTGTACGCCCACCGAAGAACGCATCACGAGGGTTCAATGGGTATTTTTCTGTTAGTGGATGATCCCGCACGAACTCACGAATTTCAGAGTTTGCTTCTACATGGCGATCCCACTCGCATTCCCAAATATCCACCAATTGGTAACCGCTCGAGCGAATTCTCTGTGATATGGCTATGGTTCGTTCTAGACTCTCGTCCATAGACAGGCCATTGCATTGTTTACGATCTCTATTAAAGATGTAGCATTTGGAGCAACCGTGCCAACACCAACCGTGAAACTGTAATACATGCGCTGTGCCGTTTGTTTCGTAGTACCCGTCAACTAGTCAATTCTGAGGTAATTTAAACTCGTGTGACCCGCCTGCGTGTATAATGGGGTGCCCAAGAGAATGCTCCATCCAGACGAGCCATGAGATTGCTTTTTTCGACTGATTATGAGCCCATCTATAACCGCCTAGAGGTATAATACCGATCGTGTTGTCTTTTAGGAAATTTTTACGAAAGACGCGAAAACAGGTTGACGCTATTGTTGTTCTCTCGTCAAAAGGGCAGACGCGACCGTTGGCTATAAACATAGCGCGAACAGCCATGCACGCCCGTCGCAATATCGTGACGTCGTCCGTACAATAGCTTACAAGCTCTTTCGAAAAGTCGAACACGTAATTGGCGTCTTTTGACTCCCTGTACCAGACTAGAAATTTTTCGCGCTCTGCAGAACGCATCGTGTCAGCGGAGTAATACTCTATAGCCGGTAGGGGCCCGGCATAATTTTGGTTTTCCGGCCGGTTGAACAAATGGGGAAAAATACCTTTAGCGATAGAGCCTGTGAGGCCAAAGGCTTTAGGTAGTGCGCTAAGAGGCATGTGGAAATAATTTAGGCTGTCAAGAAATACCAGTTTTTCAAGGCGCATCGAGATGATCTTTGTACCGTTCATAATTATACGCGGTAGTTGAGTCCTTTTTTCCTCGATCAAATAGCGCAAAATGAATTGCGCATCAAAGCCCCCGGCGTTGTGAGCAATGCAGATCGTACGCGAAAAATTATTGACGCGCTGCATAGCAAATTCGACCAATTCACCCACAGGATGATGACTAAAGACAAACTCATGGGGACCGCAATGTTCACACGGCTCATCGATAAAATCACGTGTGCAGCAATATGTGCAAACGCGCTGCGCTACGCACAGGTTTGGCTCGTGTATAAAGGTACCAGCATCGCCGTGTACATTTGTGCATTGCTGCGTCTCAAAATCATAAAATATGAAAAGTATTTTATCCGCATCTTTACCGTCGCGGAGGGGTTTCATGAAGCACGCATCGTTATTGGGATGGTCTGTTCTACACGTTTTGCAAAAGATCACGCCACAAACATGCTTTCTCCTTTATCCAATGGCCGTAGTGTTTTTAAGGGGGGATTGTCTTTTTTTCGCAAAATTTACCGCTTTTTGGGAACTTTTTTGTGCAGAAAGTATACAACGGAAAGCTTGTAAAACTTGGCATATAGTTTTATTGATCTGTTTACTACATACAAAAATTTTTTTAAACAATTTCATCAAAAAATCCGCCTCCCACCCCCCTCGACGCGCGATGGTCCTTTTTTAATGGTGTGCACGATTACAGCCTTCACGTTCATCCTGCAACAAAAACCCAAAAAGCATTTTACTTTAGACACATATAGCTATCGTTCGATGAAGGGAAAAAAAATTGACGATTTGGTGACGTTTTGAACTTGAAGTATCGATTTTTCAAAAAAAATTGATCGATTTTTTGTTATAAATAAAAAACTATTAAACGTATTGCTTTTTTGCTTCATCAAACGATAAAAGGATGTCAGCTGAGCATTCTGTCCAAATTTGAAGGCAATCGGTTGAATAGTTTTTGAGAAATCGTGCACACCATCAAAAAAGGACCATCGCGCGTCGAGGGGGGTGGGAGGCAGATTTTTTGATGAAATTGTTTAAAAATTTTTTTGTATGTAGTAAACAGATCAATAAAACTATATGCCAAGTTTCACAAGTTTTCCGTTGTATACTTTCTTCACAAAAAAATTCCCAAAAAGCGGTAAATTTTGCGAAAAAAAAAGACAATCCCCCCTTAAGCATCCGCGGCACCGTTTGAGAGAGGCACGAACACTATTTGACTTTCGTCTTTGGTCTTGCTTAACGGCCAAATGGTTTTCAAAGCATTGCCGACCGTAAAACGTGCGAGCGCACATATCACACTCGAGCGTAGCATTTACGTTGGGATTGCAAGGCGGGGTGGTCATGCAGCGAGGGCACCTCTTTTTTGAACATCTATGACTTTGCCTACGATTTTGCGAATTACACGAGGAGCAAAAATCGCGGCTTCCGACAGCACCTTGTAAATTTAATATCGGCTGAAAGTGATGCGAGCGCTCGTAATATAATATATACAGAGTGTGCTGGATGTTACCAAAAGTGTTCAAGGCTTTTTGTGTACCATCGAACAAGGGCTGGACCCCGCGCCCCAGAGTTAAAAACTCATAAACCACTATCGCAATACCGTCTTGCGCTAAATAATTTTGAAAGAGAGCAACTTCGCGGATACCGCAGCCATTCGCCGGCACTATAACATGGGCGGCGTTCGTTAATTCAAGAGCTGCGTTTCTCTGCAGTGAACCGTTAATCTGTCTCATACGTTGCCAATTTGCGTAGATACATCGCCTATCATTGAGTAGCTGGCCTGTCGTATACATCTAACGCGACCTTAACAACGAGGAGATTGAAAAAAAAATACTGGCGACCTGACGAGTCACAAAATTTATTTCCTCTTCTCCTCTCAACAATCCTTCACTTTACTCTCGTCAAAAGTTTACCTCCGTCGTTTACAACGTCTATCCCCGCCGCGACAAACTCTGGCATCCGCGCCTTAATAATCGACGGAGATCGCACACACATTGAGACGGCACAACTAAATCTACGGACTCAAACCCGCGTAAAAAAAAAGAAATGTGAATCCCTCTCGGCGACTCCCAATAATAAAAGGAGGACAAGGTGACGAATGATTTTAACGGTTGGTTATCTTCTTTGTCGCGTCGGCGCCCCGCCAATTGTGGCGGGGACTTAGAGTGAGATCATTGGATCTCACTCTAAGTCGGACAATTCCCCGACACACAATAATTCAACTTCTACTCACAGGGCCCAAATTCAAAATTCTCAAGAGAGCGAGACGACAGTCCTACCGGCGTTTTCCTCAGAACGAGCCTTCGAATTTCCCAGGTCTCGTCCGTTGATTGTTAGCGGCGGCGTCGCTTTCTCAGTGGGTGGCTGCGGCAACGGCTCGGGAAGCGTCTATCCTCGTCCAACGCTGGGATTAGAGTCCTCCTCTATTCTTCGAAATCGCGTCACACGAACGCGAGCCTTGGCCCCCCACCCCTTCCGATATCATTTATTCGGCGCGATCGACGACAGAGCGCTCTAGATTTTCGATTCAGGTGAAGATGAAGCAAGATGAAGGTGCACTTGGCCGATGTATAGCAATCGGGTGGAGTCTTGATAGAGGGTATTTTTCCCTCGCAGATCGTGGTGACGGTGCTTTAACGGCTCAGGGTGAGGCTATAAGCCAGCTGCTCGCCGCGAGACGACCTGAACCTCGCGCGTTTTTATAGGGGAAGCCTCCCCCAATTATAGGGGAGCCACGCCAACGTAACGGACGAGAGTAGGTGAGGCGCCTCATGCAGGACCGCTGACGACCGACCTCGACGGCTTCGGCGATGAGAAAAGTTGGGCCGAGGTGAGCTGACTCTAGCCGAAGTCGTCTGAGGAAAGACTTTCCTCGCCAACCTCGACGTTGCCGATGCTTGGGCCGCGATGCATTGATGCGACGTTACCCGGTAAGAGGCTGTCTCTCGCTCGCATTACCATGTAATAGTACAAATGTGAATTAGAACCGACCAAATATAATTTAAGCCCTGTTGGATCGCTCGAGAGAGATTCTGGACGACGAGAGACGCCTATTCTGCTGAGCCATGCCTACAAAAATCGCGAGAGCATCGAGGAAATTTGTGAGGCGAAAATACGCCGTCACAGCAGATAATAATTATAATTACGGTTCTGTGAAAATCAAAAGTTTTTCGCCACCTCGCTACGTGCCTCTTTTACGCACAAGCTTCCAAACAATAGATATCGATATAAGGGATGAGTTTAGGCAACCGGTGCCATTCGAAGGAGGAACACTAACCGTGACACTACAGTTTAAACGTATAGATTAGCCGCAGCATCACAGAAAGAGAACATGGATTACTACGATGTGTACTGTAACGAGCTATCTGAATCGCTTTGGTGATTATCTCGAGGCTCGTCACTTTTGAAACATTCTGGGTGAATAGGCGGGAAGGCCCGTCGAGGTCCAACGGCCTGGAACCGCTCCAAGACTGAACAGGCCCGGTGGGCCGCGATTCACGATGATCGATGACCGAACGATAAAATGGCGGCTCCTTTCGCGACCGCACACGACGAGAAGGGAGCACTCAATCTCGTTCGCGGGAAGCAACAGATCATACTTTCTTTGGGATCAGCACCCTAACAAATTTTATTTTCTTTCGACAGCACTAAACAATCCAATAGATATTCTTCGACATTATTAACTGAACAAATTATTCTCTGTATTTCGAGAGCGCAAGGTATAACAAATCAGATTCATCCGTCATCGCTAAATAATCAAATACATTTTCTTCTCGATCGTTAACGGAACAAATTATTCTCGTTCTTTCGAGACCGCAAGGTATCACAAACTGGATTCATACGACATCGCTAAAGAATCAAATAGATTTTCTTCTAGATCGTTCACGGAACAAATTATTCTCGTTCTTTCGAGACAGCCAGGTATCACAAGACGGATTCATACGACATCGTTAAATAATCAAATAGATTTTCTTCTAGATCGTTCACGGAACAAATTATTCTCGTTCTTTCGAGACAGCCAGGTATCACAAGACGGATTCATACGACATCGTTAAATAATCAAATAGATTTTCTTCTAGATCGCTAACCGAACAAAGCATATTTTATTTCGAGATCACAAAATGGCCGGCTGCGAATTCGGTCTCGCACGCCGGCATGAAACAAGAACGACGTCTGTCTCGTTCATGGAAATTGAACCTCACGGATTCGATTTAATTAGGTAATCGACACAATAGCGACTTCTGTTTCGCAAAATTACACGTAAACGTCACAGTTCCTCTTACTCTTTCTTTCTCGCGCACGATTCGGGGAACGGTGGATTTGGCTTCGCGAGCCTATAGTTCACTCACTTGTCAGCTTTGGATAGGCTCACAATACGGGCCACGTCCTTAGTCTTTCACCGAGATGAAACCAAATTGAGCGTACTTACGCGTCGGCCCACGATAGTATACCGGGCTATGGACATGCGTCTCGATGGGCTCCCCGAAAGGACGCGGTCGCTTTTCCTTCTTTCCTGGATCGCTCGCCGTTCACAAGATGGCGGCAGGAACTGTGGGATGCTCTGATCTTCCTTCTTATGCTGACGATTTCCTGCCGAGAGCGTCCCGTGATCCTGGGGTTCTGACGCGATTTCGCCAACGTCGACGCAAAGCCTTTGGCGGATCCCGGCGACTGCGTGCCTTATGGGACCCGCACCGTTGGATCGGGGATCGACCGGGGTTGTCGGAATGCGGCCTTTAGATTTTGCCCGAGTCACCAACGTCAAGCCTCCTTTCTTGAAACACGAGGGCCCGATCACTCTTTTTGAACGATCGGTTTCGGATATTCACTCCGGCCCGGGATGTCGACGGATTTTTGAGAGGCCGATCGCCGTGTCCCCGCGTGGCTACGAGACAAGCGCGGTAATTCGTACGCGTGTGTGGACGGTATCGTGTCCGGTTAGCTTCTCTACTGAACTCACGCTGTCTCGTGAAGCGATCTCCGGCGTCGCGTGCGCGCACGCGAAAAAGTTCCCTTGCTTCCGGCGATCGAGGCTCCGCTATGGAAACAAACTAGAGGGCTCACCCTACATCAGGCGCGGGAATTCAAATCTCGCATCGGAGTCTTTTCTTTTTGACTCATACGCAACCCTACAGTACTTTGATACACAGACGGGTGGAGCTAGAACAGGATACAAAGGAATTAGTCAGGTATACATAGGCTCGCCAAATCAAAGGGGCCATGGCATCGGTAGCTTTCTCGGTGACCTTTTTCGCCGAATTTTACCGCTCTTAAAGCAGGGAGCACGCACTGTTGGCAAAGAAGCTATACGTTCTGGAATTAATGTAGTGAGACGTATAGGTCCGTCTCATGGGGATAACCCCGCCCCTCCTCCCCACTACAACTAGAAATAGAACGACCATTGGGGAGTAGGGGAGGGGGAACAAGAAAAGTCAAGTGGGCAGATACGACCTTCAAGGTCACAAAGCAACAAGCAGACGGAGAAAGTTCGAGAGAAAACGAAAAACAGAAAATAAACAAAAACAGTAGAAAAAGTTAACGACGGTTAAAAAGTAAGGGAAGAGGAAAGAGTCGTTGGAAAGAAAACAGAGAAAGTAACAAAAAAAACAAAGGAAGCATAAATTTATTTAAAACATAAAAAAAGTTAACAATAAAGGGAATGATGGGTAATCGGTAATGGAAGGGGAAGAATAAACAAGAAAATGTGGTATAAAAGAGGAGGACATTTGAAGGAAAGGCACTTCTTCTTCTACTTTTTGTGTGGATCAACTAGTACCGCTCAGCGGAGTACCACCTTTTGAGGAGGGAAAAACTGATGAGAGGAACCTTGAAAAAACAATAAAAAAGAAAGAAGTCATTAGCATAGAGTAGGAGGCTTGTTTTTATCAAGCAGTACCGCTCAGCGGAGTACCACCTTTTTAGGAGGGAAAAACTGATGAGAGGAACGTTGAAAAAAACAATAAAAAAGAAAGAAATCAATAGATACCGGAACAAAAACCGGGAAGAGAATAAAAGAAAATAGCACTAAAAAACATTAAAGATTAATCAAAGGAGGAATAAATTATAGGGGAGAGATAGAAAATTAGGATCAGGCGAATAGAAAGTGCGAGGAGGTAGCAGAAATACCCGGCGGCAATACACACACACACACACATACAACTAAAAATCGCGAAATATCTGCAAGGGCTCCCGAAATTAGCAGGAGAACCTGAAGGTCAGAGAGGTATCAGAATTTCAAACACCACACCGACACAAGACACGTAACGAGCGGTAAAATAAGCAAAAGCGGGCACGTGGCGCCATCCGACGGCGTCAGCCACCGTTAGCATAATCGATTACCGACGCGCGATAATTGATTACACTCACGGGGCGTGATTACGAGAGAACGCGCTGTAGCGCGTAAGTCGAAGGCGCGCCGCGATCCACCGCGTCGGGACTCAATAGAGTGGGGGGACACAGGGACGGCAGATAGCACGAGAGCGCGCTCGCGTACCGCACGCAACGAGCGACAGTAGGAAGAGAGGGGATAACGCGCCGCCTTCAGATCGAGCGCGCTACGATCGACACCACTAGGAAACGTGAACCGCGACAGATGACGCCACACGCAACGTAGAGAAATTTACCATCCGAGCGAATCCACTACTCGAGTATTTTACCGACCGAGACGCGATACATTAAAAACACACAAAAAACACTTTAGCGACACAAACAACATACCACACTTGTACACAGGAATCTTTAAACATTATATCGAGTCAAAAACACTGAATAAATGTCATTTTATTACCAAATACCTCCAAAACAAAGAGTTTAAATTAATTTCTTCCCTGATCGAGTCCCGAACAAATAAAATTTATTGTAACCATTTCCGACCCGTTACAGTAGCAAACGATATAATAGATACAGGTATGCATCCTAGAGAGGCCTTTAAATCACGTTTGCGCGAATCGGGTGTGAATTTGAAGAGAAAGGCTGAAGAAAAACTCAATAGCCACATGCAGGGCTCCGGATATAAACATTAGAAAATTCACAAACTTCTGCATTTGGTCGACAGCTACGGTACGCGTAGGGTCGGTCAAAAAAAGAAACTCGCGACATCAAAAAAACACGTCGGGTGTGTTAAAAAGAAGAAGAAGAGAACAACAGTGAAAAGAGCGATTAGAAAGACGTCCAAAAGGACACAGAAGAAAAAAACGTCACGGCCTAGGACCGTGTCCGATATCTTTTCGTGAAAAAAATGGCTTTCTTACACACTCATTCGTATAAGTGCTTAAAGTCGGACCTGGAGCTATTCACATTACCTCCGACTCAAACTACTATCGAGGGGACACAATGGTTACACTACAAGCCGATCTCGTCTCTAACAGACGATTCACCTATCGAGTTCGTGGTACCTGGCCAGGGTGACGAGTACATTGACCTTGCACATACCATGCTAAGTATGCGTGTTCGAATACGCTCGAACTCTGTAAAACCCGACCCTACAGTTAAAGTGGGATCTGTTAATAATTTACTCCACTCAATGTTTAATCAGGTCGATGTATTCTTGAATCAAAAACATGTATCACCGCCCAATAATGCTTATGCACACAAAGCCTACATTGAAACATTATTAAATTATGGACAGGGTGCGAAAACCTCTCATCTCACAAGCTGTCTATGGTACGGCGATTCAGCTGGTAAAATGAACGATATAGCAGACGCAAACGTCGGTCTTTCTAACCGTTGACCGGTTTTAAATGCGCGCGGGGAGATTGATCTGCTCGGTCATTTGCATTGCGATGTCTTTAACCAGGAGAGATTTCTGATAAACGGCGTTGAGATGGGTTTACGTCTTGTGCGTACCAGTGACGCCTTCTGTCTTATGACGTCTTCAAAAGATTACAGTATCCACATTACCGAGGCGTCACTCCTTGTGCGCCGGGCAAAAGTTGTCCCAGGTATGCTTTTAGCTCATGCGAGAACATTGTCCAAATCTACGGCAAAATACCCGTTGACGCGTGTAGAGGTTAAAACTATATCGATGCATGCTGGTGTACACGGGAATACCCTGGACAATGTAATACCAGGCCAACTACAGAAGCGCATAATTATCGGTTTTGTCGATAATAAAGCATTCAACGGCAATAGGGCGCTCAACCCCTTCAACTTTCAGAATTATAAA
Organism: Ophion slaviceki; assembly: GCA_944452715.1. NCBI lineage: Eukaryota > Metazoa > Arthropoda > Insecta > Hymenoptera > Ichneumonidae > Ophion > Ophion slaviceki. The sequence goes on from OX101786.1 coordinate 44,065,658, forward strand.
ATTAATTATCTTGCTTTGTACGCTGACGGCGTACAAATACCGTCAAAGGCTCTCCAGCCTAACTTCACCGACACCTCCCTATATGTGGATGCGTATCATACGTTATTTTCCGGTACGGGTATTCACTTTCTCAATCAAGGGAATTCAATCACGCGCACCGCGTGCCCCTGCGGATATTGTCTTTTTGCGTTTGATCTTACACCCGATCTTTCGGCAAACAGCGCCAGTCATTGGAATCCGGTGAAACACGGTAGCGTCAGGATAGAAGTACGATTCGACGAAGCGCTAACATCAACAGTTAATTGTGTCGTGTATGCGGAATATGATAACGTACTGGAGATTGATGCATCCCGACAAGTCATTGTAGATTTCAGCCGTTGAGCACTGCGGTGGTCTTCATTTCTCGTTAAGTGTTCAAAGCGTAAGCCTGCATCATGAATATCGTGATTGACATACAAGGTCTAAGGGATAAACATAATAATTTTATACCCAAAGAAGTGGCTGTCGTTTCGCTTGACTCATCGTACGCTGATCATTGGATCGTTGCACCGCCTCACGCGTACCGTCAATTACTCGACCAGTATGGTTCGAGGGCTATACACCGTTACGGGTGATCGCCAGAATTTTGAGGACAATGGTCGCCGATTCTAGGCGGGTGTAGGGGGTAAGGGGTGTAGGGGGTAAGGGGTGTAGGGGGTAAGGGGTGTAGGGGGTAAGGGGTGTAGGGGGTAAGGGGTGCCGATAAATCATCCTACCTGGCTCAACTCACCGACAGCTATATTATAAATTTGGAGGAAGACGACGACGATACGTCATTTCAACATCTCTCAGGAACCGGTACACGTTGCTCGTACCACGCTGTGATACGCAAGAAAAAGTATGCGTGTGCTCTGGATAATGTGACGAGAATCAAAGCATGGCTCTGTCATAGCGAGCGTTACGACTCTTTATGGGAATATAGGACTACCGTCGCGCTGCCGCCTGGCCTGACTGATACCCGCCTGTTATGAACAGCCTTCAGATTCTGACGTCTCTTCGTGATATACAAAATCACTCTGTGGGCGTGTACCCTGCAGACCGCATACCAAAGATCTGGACGAAACCAACAGCATTTGTTGTGAATACCGATGGACATAAACAGCCGGGAGCCCACTGAGTCGCTATGTACGTCGATCGAACTGGACACGGATGGCACTTCGACAGCTACGGATTGCCCCCCATTGTCCCGCAACACCTCATTCGACTCCGTAGAAACTGTAAACTCTTCCGGTACAGCGCTCATCAACTTCAAGCTCCGGATTCGCAATGTTGCGGACAGTATTGCATTATGTTTCTTCTCTATATGTGTACTGGCTTCTACATTATACGTGTACTCGGCATGCATAAGTTTAGAAGTGTATTTTCAAATGATTTATCACGCAACGACAAAATAGTCAATCGTTATTAAATAAGTTTACATTGTGTACAAGGCTGTTGTTCCCGTACGCGCTAATTGTAATACATCATGTTACTTTAATAAATAACCTTCTTCAAATATTCTGTGTATTTATTCTTATAGCTTAATCATTTCAGCGTACAGTTTTAGCAGCGATGGAGAGTGTTGCGGTGATTCACGCACCGCTAAGTCAGCAGATTTTGCAAAATCGCCGAGAAAAAGCTCTCTTGGCGAGGCCTTACTCACACCTCCTCTCGTGATGGTGGGGGGTAACGGTTGTGGTGGGGACAATACTAGAAATAGGCCATACGTTTCGGTAGTCAGACCGCAATTGTTACGGAGCCACGATAGAGCTTAATGCAGAAAAAAAGACGCGAGTTGAAAGCACGTATAGAAGTTTTCTTGCAAAATATCGCAATTCTTCAAAGTCTCATAGAAAAGAGAAGCGCGTTAAATATTTTAACACGAAAAATCGCGAAACTTTAAATCAGCGATGGACTTTACGCGCATCAACAAGGTCGGTGCGATGGCCGACGAAGAAGATGTCAGAACTCTCCCTGAAAACGGACTACAAAATTTCCGATATACGAGTGGTGAAAACTCGATTCGGGTCACGTCTTATCGCGGAGATGGACAAGACGTTCGTTTGCTTTCTACCGGCGAGATTTATGGGAGCTCTTGACGAAGACGAGGCGCTGTTCAAGTAGATGGTAGCAGCGGCCCATGCAGATAATCTCGTTATGGAATACCTTGGCTCCAAATACAATAATTTGGAGTTCAAGCCAGCTGTCAAATAACTCTGCACGACAGCTCTCGTATACTACATCAGGCTTGTCAGAGCGCATCAGTCTGCAGGAAGAAGCCATGGCGGGCAAACGTTCAACTTCCACTCTCTCGGCACAAAACAAACATGCCTATAATCTACGACCATTAGTGTTGCAGACGTTTTACAGTCTGAATAGTCAAATGACGAAAAATGTGTGGCTAGGCATAGATGTTGACGACGCCGGCCAACTGCACCCCATTATTCGTTTCATGTGTGATACCAACGGCTGGACAACCCTAAATACATCATCATGGCTGACGTTTCAAAAACAGCTCAGCACCACCATCGCTGCATACTTCAACGGAGAAAACATTGCAAGCGCTTCCGACTACCCTACTGTTCATACGGTAGTCGCTTATGATGACTACATTCTGTAATACGGTGAATATTTCGACCAACCCGCCGTAACTATTCAAAATTTCAACGAGTACGATGCACACGCAGTACACCGCGCGGCGCCTTTCTTCACCTTCGTTGAAGATGACTTCATTGCGTTGAAATTATTGGAGGATCGCATAAACGCGTACGCAGCATGGCTTAACAATGCTTCGACCGACGTGGTTAAATGTAAGGATGCGCTTGTCACCGCCATTGCATCGGAAATTTACAATACGACGGCGAGACGTTTACGGCGTCGGGTTAGAAAGAAACACGCTAAAATTCGGGAGGCTGTTCACCGCACTTTATCCAATGTCTCCTGCAACCTCTCCACACACGCTAGAACAATCGTCACCGATAATCTCATAAATCATCAATTGAAACGCATAATTGATATGATGAATACATGTATATAAACCTGTATGTATATCTAACAAAAAAAGAGGGGGCTACTATGGCGACACCGTTCCTCCCCACTCTTACCCCCACCACCTCGGCTGCCCCCACCATGGGCCGAGGAGTGGGGATCGGAGTGGGGGTCGCCATAGTAGCCCCTTACTACTCGTATATGAGCCGACCCTTTCTAAAATTAGATTTTCAAGTGAAGGAGGGGACAGAAAGGACGACCGGATCGAACATTTTTGTGCTCAGTATGGTCTGTGCTACGACGAAGCTAGCAGTGTTATCTCCGTGTGCCTGATTTATACTTTTTTCTTATGAATTCTTGTGAGAAAATTATAAGAGTCAATTAAGATGAACATCTGTTTCATTTGTCGTGAGCCGTTAGGCGAAGAAGATACAGTATCGGTAAAAAAAACGTATCTAAAGTCTTGTAAAAGCTAGCATAGAAAGAGGAGAGAGCCAACATCAACGCATGTTAATGGACCTGGATACTTTAAGGTAAAATATAACGATTTTTTTATAAATGTTCATATATCATTGGAACGCATCCTGTGGAATGTATATTAGGCACGCTGTGTTCGCTATTTAATTGTACCTATAGAAGCCTATAGAAGAATCCCACGTAGTTCTAGAAAAAATATTGTCGGGTACGCTAGGTATTTGTACATTCATGTAGTTGTACCCTACGTTGGATTGTAAATCGGCTTGAGTGATGTGACGATTTTCCAGGGGAAAAAAAAAATATATATATATATATATATATATATATATATATATGTTTCTGACGGTTTCAAGAGTATTCAAAATTACAAGATTAATTTAAGTGTGATAATTACATATTTTTTTCGATTTATATTGAGGCATCACATTTTTGTATTGCGTATTTATCTACATATTTACAAAATACAAAATAATAACTGTAAATAGTGATTTGTACCGTCCAAACGATGGGCTTTTGAGTTCTCATATTATAATTTTTTGTCGTTTATAATACATATAAAAGAACTTTGTTTCAAATTTTTTATTTTTTTGATCCACCCAACATTTTCAAAGGGATTTTATTTTTAAATATTTGGCATTATTGCTGCAGTTTCTTAATATGACAATGTATAAATAATATTTTGTGAAATGCTAAATATTTTTCAAATAAATTTTTGTACTATTTATTTTCTTAAATCTTCTTTTATTAATATAATCGTTTCATACGTTACAAAGAAAGAAAACATCCAGTGAAAAAAATATCGAAGAATTCGATATATTAAACTGTCCAAATATATAAGAACGAAATACTTTTTTTTATTTTGGGTGGATCGAAAAATAAATAATTGGAAACAAAGTTCCTTCATATATAAAGGACAAAAAATTATAATATGAAAACTGAAAAGCCGATCGTTTGGACGGTACAAATCACTATTTACAGTTGTTATTTTGCATTTTGAAAATATCTTGATAAATACGCAATATATGAAGAAAACACAAGAGATTTTATTTACGGTAAATTGAATGTTACAATAAAAATCTTATTACATTACAGATCTTATTAAAAATATTACAGAATACAGAATGTGTTCCTTTTCTTTCATAAATCTAACTAATTGTGTTTGATATTAGGGTGTATAATTCCTGCCAAAAGAAGTATACGGATGAAAGGCAGATTAAAGCTGCACTGAAACGAAGAAGACTGTCAGAAACCTCATTGCCTTCCACGTCATCGCAGTCGTCTTCGCAACGTCGAAGCTCATCTTCAACTCCATCATTACAAGCATGTGAATCTGAAGATCCAGCAGCTCTGTCACCGAAATGTTTTATTTGCGATGAAAACATATCTGCTGATTGGTTGGAAAACAATAAGAAGAAAAGAAGACATCTCCGAAAAACGGTCCATTCGGTGTGGAATTTTACCAAAGTAAAAAATAGTGTCCTTGGTTTTTTGGCAGATCGAGAAGATGATTATGCAAAGGAAGTTATTGAACGCATTAATAATGTTCCTGAGGATTCACAGAATTTGAAATACCACAAACGTTGCTTCGTGAATCTCAAAACTCCTGTACCTCGCCATGCAAAACGCGGACGTAAGTGTGAGCAAATCGATGACATTATCCAGGGCCTTATCGATATTATGTCTGCGAGTGACGATTGCAAATTCAAGCTTTCGGAAATTTTGAAGCAAATTGATTCAGGAAATGTAAACGATATTCGTACGATCAAAAATTACCTACGAGAAAAACACGGCGAAGACGTTTCCATATTCGATGGCCAAGGTCACGATGCATTTGTTCTGTACAAAAGTACTGGATACAAAGCTTTATCAGCTAATTGGTATAAAGAAAAAAAACGCGAATGCACAAGAGGAAAGAAAAATAATTGTTAAAGAAGCAGCAGCTATAATTTTGCCGGATTTTTCGTGCGAGTAAGGAGTTGCGATTCGCGAATAGCAATTTTTAAATTAATTTAAAAAACTCGTCACCGGGATAAATCATAGGTCAATCGATTCGTCTTATTATAAACAATAAGCAGCTAAATTGAAAAAGTAGCTGCTGTCATGCAGGTTTGCAGCAGACGACCTTTTGTGAATTTATTCGTGCGGCCAGCACGACCCTTCGTGAATTTAGTCGTGCGGCCAGCACGACCCTTTTCCCGGAGAACTATTTATTTTTGTTAATCAACAAATGCCGGCACCGAGATGAAACATAGGGGGATCGATTCGGCCAATTATATAGAATAAGCACGTAAATAGAAAAAGTCGTAACTGTCATGCGTGTTAATAGCAGACGGCCTTTTGTGAGATTTTTCATGCAAGGGAGGAGGCGCGATTCGCGAATAACGATTTTTTAAATTAATTTTAAAAAGTCATCACCGGGATAAATCATAGATCAATCGATTCGACATATTATAAAGAATAAGCAGCTAAATCGAAAAAGTAGCTGCTGTAATGCAGGTTGGCAGCAGACGGCCTTCTGTGAAATTTTTCGTGTGAGTAGAGGCCCGATTCACGAATAACAATTCATTTTTGTTAATCAACAAATGCCGTTACCGGGATAAAACATACGGGGATCGACTCGGCCAATTATATAGAATAAGCACGTAAATAGCAAAGTCGCTACTGTCATGCGTGTCAGCAGCAGACTGCCTTTTTTGAGATTTTTCGTGCGAGGGAGGAGGCGCGATTTGCGAATTACGATTTTTTAAATTAATTTTGAATAGTCGTCACCGGGATAAATCATAGGTCAATCGATTCGGCATATTATAAAGAATAAGCAGCTAAATCGAAAAAATAGCTGCTGTCATGCAGTTTGGCAGCAGACGACCTTTTGTGAATTTAGTCATGCGGCCAGCACGACCCTCTTTGCGGGGAACTATTTAATTTTGTTAATCAACAAATGCCGTCACCGGGATGAAACATAGCCGCGTCCTTTGCGAATAACAATTTGTTAATTAATTAAGAGAAGTCGTCAACGCCATAAATCGTAGATCGATGGATTTGTCTATTCGTAAAGAATAACCCTGTAAATAGTACAAGTCACTAATGCCATGCGTGATGGCAGCGGACGATCTTTTATGAGATATTTTGTGCGAGTAGAGTGGCCGTTATGCAGATATTTTTTTTTGTTGATAATCCATTCATGTTCATTTTCTTATCATGCGTCTGCACCTTCGGGGCCAGGGTTGAAGCTCTTTATTATTTTATTTTATGAGTGAAGATCCATTAAAAAAAACCTAATCTCCAACGCTCATTTTCTTTGAGAGAAAATGTTGCAAGTGTACTACATCATTGACAATTTGCGCTTCGCCCAATTATTGAATTCATATAAATTAACACCAATTTGCTTGATTTAAGGAGAAGTATGGTTCGCCAGAATGATACTCACTTAGCAGCGCCGAATGTAATCCATTGATACAACAGATTCGACAGTAGCTCACTAATACATTTCACTTTACCACAATATAAAACGTTCAACAAAACTCATAATATTGCGAAAAGTTTTTGCGTTGTTAATAAAAAATTTCGAACGCGTTCGCGTTCGAATATCGCAGACAAGGCTATTTTATATAATAACGCGCAGCAAGTCGCATCTATGACTGGTGGGCTATTTCTTTACCATTCACAGACACCCTTCTTGCCCTTATTTCGCTACCCCCACCATTGCAAATGAACATTGTCTACATTATTTTCCGGCTATGGGTGTAGCCAGATAAGCAGTATATACGCACGTAAAAAAACGTAACGGAGCAGACTTTCTCGGTTTTCACGATTTTTAACCTGGAGCATGGGCCATACGTCCTTTACATTTATGACCCACCGACCATAAATGTATTAATGATTAACCCTTACAGTGGAACACGCACTCTTATATCCATGTACCTCACGGTCCAGATTAAACCTCATAGGCGGATTATATTCTGAGCAAACATCCAAACACACACCACCTTTTTTAATCCAAGCCACTGAAAAGCAACCGGCCGGTTGGATTAAAAAAATCCCAATCTGTATCCTTTCGTTTCTCCCAAAATATTGCGCCGTTATCTCCGAATATAATCGCCTGCCAGAAAAAATTATGGTTGGGTTCTGTCTGGTAAATAAAGACAATGTACACGACGTAGAAAATGTTCGTTTGCAGAGGTAGGGATAGTCATAAGACCAATAAAGGTTTCTGTTAATAGCAATAACGTAGTTGAACCAGTCATAGCTGCGACTTGATGCCCGTTGTGATTGAAGGTAGTCTTGCCTTTCTGCGTCGAATGCTTCATGAAAACATGCTGTTTCTTGTCGTGCTTAGGTCTAAGATACAATAACTTACCGCATTTTACACATTTTTAAACAAATATTGTTGTGCAGTGAACGACATAAGTGAGAAACTTTCGAAACTGTTGTATTAATGGATTACTTGCAACGTTGATGAGTAAGTAACATTGCAATGAACAATTTTGTGTTCGCAAAAAAAAATATATTCATCTTAATTTATCGCGAATCGGGTAGCGTTACCGGCACGATGAAATTCATAAAGGGCCGGCTGCTGCCAACACGCAATGCAACAGCGACCTCTTCTTCTTACATGCTCATTCTTTATGATACGCTGAACCAATTGCTCTATGTTTCATCCCGGGAACAACTTTCTGAATTACCTGAAAAATTGTTACTCGCGAATCGGTCCTTCTAACTTGCACGAAAAGATTCACAAAAGCTCGTCCGCTGCCAACACGCATGACAGCAGCTACTTTTTCGATTTAGCTGCTTATTTTTCATAATACGACGAATTAGTCGACCTATGATTTATCCCGGTGACGACTTTTTTTGATTGATCGCATGATCAATTTCACAAAAGGTCGTCTGCTGCCAATCTGCATGACAACCGTTACTTTTTCGATTTAGCTATTGATTTTGGATAGTAAGACGAATCGATCGACCTATGATTTATTCCGGTGACGACTTTTTTAAATTAATTAAAAAATGGTTATTCGCGAATCGCGTCTCCTCCCTCGTACGGAAAATCTCAAAAAAGCCGTCTGCTGCCAACACGCATGACAGTAGCGAGCTTTTCTATTTACGTGCTTATTCTATATAATTGGCCGAATCGATCCCGCTATGTTTCGTGCGGATAACGGCTTTTGTTTATTAACGCAAATAAATAGATATCCGTGCTGGCCGCACGATTAAATTCACAAAAGGTCGCCTGCTGCAAACCTGCATGACAGCCGCTACTTTCCGATTCAGCTTCTTATTGCTTATAATAAGACGAATCGATTGATCTATGATTTATCCCGGTGGCGAAATTTGTTGATTAACAAAAATGAATTGTTATTCGCGAATCGGGCCTCTTTACTCACACGAATTTTTTTACAAAAGGCCGTCTGCTGCCAACCTGCATGACAGCAGCTACTTTTTGATTTAGCTGCTTATTCTTGATAACGAGACGAATCGACCGACCTATTATTTATCCCGGTGACAATTTTTTTTGATTAATTAAAAAATTGTTATTTGCGAATCGCGCCTCCTCCCTCGCACGAAAAATCTCAAAAAAGTCAGTCTGCTGCCAACACGCATGACAGTAGCGACTTTTTCTATTTACGTACCTATTCTATATAATTGGCCGAATCGATCCCCCTATGTTTCATCCCGCTGACGGCATTTGTTGATTAACAAAAATAAATAGTTCTCCGCGAAAAGGGTCGCGCTGACCGCACGACTACATTCACAAAAGGTCATCTGCTGCCAACCTGCATGACAGCAACTATTTTTCAATTCAGCTGCTTATTGTTTTATAATAAGACGAATCGATTGACCTATGATTTATCCCGGTGACGACTTTTAAAAATTAATTAAAAAATTGTTATTCGCGAATCGCAACTCCTTACTCGCACGAAAAATCTCAAAAAAGACCGTCTGCTGCTAACACGCATGACAGTAGCGACTTTTTCTATTTACCTGCTTATTCGATATAATTGGCCGAATCGATTGCCCTATGTTTCATTTTGGTGACAGCTTTTTTTAATTAACAAACAAAAAAAAGTTATCCGCCCTTCGGGTCTCCGTACGCGAACGAAATTTCTGCTTAAAGTCGTCTGCCGTCAACACAAATGACAATTGCAACTTGACGATTTACATGCTTACTCTATATGAATACACGAAACGATCGACCCATGATTCATCCTGGTGACGGCTTTTATTAAGCAACAAAAAAAACATTATTTCCGCCCGTCAGATATATTCGGCTCATTCACGAGCGGGTAAGTGGTGGGGGTAGGCCCTACTACGGTTGGGGGGATTACATTTATTGATGTCTTTCTTGGGTTCAATTGGAAACATCATGAGCGGTAGTGGACTCAATGAACTTTTGGAGATAATTTACGCCCCCAACACTGTCCGTACGATTATAACCGGCCATGCATGTGGTAGGGCTGTAAGAGGGCACTTATTAATTCATCAAGCACTTGCTAAGCTGATCATGGATAATTCTGACTTTCCGGAATTAGACTTCAGTGATGACGAACGCGACGTGCTAGACGCCATTGTTGAAAACATCGATCGATTGGCCATTTTTCGACAAAGTGAGCTGTCCGAGGCTAGAACTGCCTACGGTAAATTTACAGCAAAACAAACAACATTGAAGAACAAGGTCCAAATGCCAAGCTCTGGATTGAATATTTTCGGATGGTTACCTTGGTTAAGCACTTCATAGAAGCCGAGCGATCTGGAAACTGGCATCGTCATCTGGACACCATCCAGAAAATGCTTCTGTATTTTCATGCAAGTGGCCATTTCCCGTATGCTAGAGCTGGTCATCTATATTTTCAAGAAATGATAAATCTATCGACGAAAATGCCGCGCGAAGAATTTGAAAAGTTCACCGAAGAACTGCATTCCATACGACGCTCGGCGAAGTTTTCGGCAGGAATCAGCACAGACATGACCATCGAACAAGTATTAATGCGTCTATTGAAAACTGATGGAGGCATAACCATTCTAGGACGCGGTATCACCGACGTGGTTTTAACTCGTTGGGCTTTGGGAATGTACTCAACGACGAATGTTTGCGACGAAGTCGAGAAGTTCTCCGGTGCATTCAATACTACTAGTGAGCAGCATACGGATGCTCGTGACGCACGCATAACTCTAGACAATACCCACTCACAAAAAAATAATTGATTGGCTAAGCGAACATTATCCATTCTCAGAAGACCCAAATTTACTATCGATAAGTTCCGGAGTTGTAGGAGATTCCACTATTAACTGCCATCTCAGCAAAGAGATTGGCATTGGAATGATGGAATGCATGATTGGAAAGAATTATTTCACGTTCTCATTTCGACGAAAAGACAAGGCACATCCTTTGGCAGAAATATCCAACGGTGTGCTTATTAATCCTGACAAGCCGAAAGTCGTAATTATTAATTCAGCGAATTTGTGTCTCCAAACAAACGACAGAAGATTTAATATTTTTCTTGTCATACGACAAGAAAAGCCCATTGTCGTTATTCACGCCTGGGCAAATTCGGCACGGTACTAAATCGAAATTGTATCAATGTTTCACCGCATTAAGCAAAGTTCTGGACTTTGAATCTCGGCCAGCGTTCGTGGTGGATGGAGGGTTTCCTTCTACATCGTGTGATGTCGGATAATCACTTGACATACCTAGAAATATGTCAAAAGTATGTCCATTATATTCAAAAACATTATGGTCTCGGTACAGTCGTTTTTGACGGATATCCCGACGATGTTGCGACTCTAGGCACAAAATGTTCTGAACGTTTTCGGCGGAATCAAGGTCAGCGCTCTGCAGACATCATTATCACCGAAACTATGACATCGACCACGAAACAAGAACAGTTCCTGTCAAATGAGCGCAATAAAACTCGTTTCATAACCATGTTAACGAAAGTTTTGAGATAGTCTGGGATTACTGCAGAACAAGCTGTTGAAGATGCCGACAAATTAATAGTTGATACAAACCTTGGTTTGACTAAAGAGCATTCTTCGATTGTGATCGTCGGTGAGGACGTTGATCTGCTCGTTCTCTTAACAGCTCTGGGAAACAAACATGCCAACGCTTTCTTCTGGAAGCCCGGAAGAGGACGAGTCTCAGATCTGCACTTCTCTTCTGATTCACTCGCAAAAAAGTACAGCTCCATGAAAGACATTCCAAACTTACTGGCATTGCATGCCTTCAGTGGTTGCGATACAACTTCAACACCGTACAATATAGGGAAATCGAAAATGTTGACGACGCTTGTAAAGCAAAGAAATGTAATCAATATTTTGAAAGTTTTCACTGAGAAAAAAACAACCTGTGGAAGTTGAGCAAGCTGACAAGAATATCTTCATTGCGCTCTACGGTGGTAACCTAAACGAAACGACACTAAACTACCTGCGGTATCACAATTACATTCTCTTATCGACAAAAAAAGCAAATAAATGTAGCATCTCTGCCTCCAACAGAAAATGCTGCGAAGTACCATTCTTACTGCACTTACCAGCAAGTTCAAGTCTGGCTTGGAAATTATTTGGATCCAGAAGAATGGAGCTGGACACGCACACCACAGGAACTTCAACCAATCGTGTCGACAATGCCAATTGCACCACCCAGTCTGCTAGAGTGCATTTCATGCAAATGCAGAACCGGCTGTGGTAGATCCTGTGGGTGCCGAAAAGCAGGGTTGGACTGCACGGTAATCTGTGAGAACTGCACAGAGGAACCGTGCTCGAATCAGCAAAAAATAAGCGTCGACGATACCGAATTGTACGACGTCGAAAAAGATATTGTAGATAACGCTGACGAAAAATTAATTGGGGCGTTGAAACCTTTATATGCCACCGAAGAAGGTGACGAAGAGGAAGAGGAGGGTATAATTGAATCTTCACCACCCGCTAAACGCACGAGAGTCAAAGAAGTTTTCTGATTCATTTTCGGTTTTCCAAAATAAATTTTCCATGTCTTTTTACATCAATTTCCCGTCTTCTTATTCCTTTGTTTCATTATGTCATCAGTGTATAATTAATTATTTGATAATAATCGAGGGGCGGATCGAGGTAAAATACTATTTAATTGTATAAAATATAAAATAATTTTTTTTTAAAATTCAATGGGCAGTCGCTGTTTGTTGCAGGTAAGAAGGCAAATTATTTTTGCTAATGTCACTATCATTAATATTTTGTTACATATTTATTCAATTTTCATCATTACACTATGCATACTTCGTTTTTATTAACCTTGCACCCGGTAGTGCCACATTGAACGCGTTATAACTTCAGAAATATTAATTTTAGAGAAAAAAGTTCAAAGTAGAAGTTGTAGGAAATTTGTAGATTTACAACTTAGGTCATTAGCATTTTATTATTTAAACAATTATTATAAGAGATATGGGTCCAAAAGTCAATAAATAAATCGTAATAGTCGTATAAGTCGTTAACGGTGAGTCATACAAAACAAATTATCTCACAAAAAAGATAGGAAATTTAATTATCTACAATAAAGGTTATTATCATTTTTGGCCTCAAGAGCACAGTTGCGGAGATATTGGCCGAAACGGCTTTTCTCAAAATTGGCGGCACTTCCGCCCTCCAAATTTGTAAGGATTTTGTGCATTTACATTTAGTACGTGATACTGAACCTATTTAAAAAAGAAAATAACTCCTGCAATTTAGTGCAAGAAAAAATCCTCTATTGCCTGTACTATAGGGCTTTTTTCTGAAACGCAAGGGAAAGGACGTGTAGGATACTAATGGCCGTATTCATAGTCCCTCCTTATCTCAAGAATAAAGGACGCCTTGATGAAGGCTTCCTTGAATCTCAGAGGCGTCCTTGTTTCATAGTCGCAACTCGACTCTCCCTTCCAGAAGGAAGACATATTTAGGGATATGTGATTGCTTATGGTGGTAAAACCGCTGATAGAAGCGCCACTCGGGTATATTTGAAACTAACTCAAACCGCTTGGCTCTCGATTGTATAGCCTCGAGTGTATAACCTCAAAGTTCAAAATTAGAAATTGAGTTGCGACGAGTAAAATTATGGATGAAGGAAAGAATGTTCATTATACAGAGCGCGAAAGGCTGTTATTAGCTCAGCTAGTATCAGAAGAAAGCCTAATAGACTGCAAAAAAACGGGTGCTGTTGAATTAAAACAAAAGGCTGACGCGTGGGAACGCGTAACGAAGAAATTTATAAGCGAAGGGTGCACACCACGTACCAGTAAACAATTGAGAAAGTGCTGGGACAATCTCAAACAAAAGTAAGTAATAACTATTTTGTTCCTATCTAATTGAATTAATTCATGATTTTTTCTCTTTTTCAAAATGCACTTCCATTCTTATTGTTTTATAAAATTCGTGGTAAAGGCCTCACCACACATGGCCTTTTGATCCAGTCCAAGCCGGTTAGAAAAAAATTGAAAATAGGGGCGTTGTCATAAATATTTGGATCTATTCTAATTATTGTTTTATCAAAAATCATTTCAGAAAACGAAAGTTGACAACAACAATGAAGCATCAACGTCTTATGACTGGTGGGGGCCCTGCGCCCGTAGAACGTGTCGTTCCAGTCATGGATTTCATGGATGGAGCAACTGGAAATATCGACGTGGAAATCGATTGTCCATTTGACAGCACAGCGGCATTTGAAAGAGATTGTAAATATTTTAAAAAGTAAACGTTTATTAGCATTCTTTTATTTTGCTAGAAAAAAAACCATTATCTTAACTTTTTCAGATGACATGGGGTTCATGAACGAAAGTTTAACTGTGCAGGATCAGGATGAAGATATTTCCAGCGAAACTGTAGAATCTCCTCCTGAAAACCGAAGTCACAGGCATGTGTCTTTGCACCTAACGTCATCGTCGAAAAAAAAGGGACATCGAGTCATGAAAACCTCAAGGTAAAAATAATTAATAAATATAAAATATATAAAACGTATAAAACCAAAATAATAAATGAAAAATAAGATAAATAATAAGAAACCAGCTGAATAATTTATAATAAAATCAGGAATATGAGCCCAAGTACGTGGATATCAATTTCATTACTGCTAAAGTGAAGATTCTATCTTATAAACATTGCATAATTATTTTTATTTATTTTAGCCGATCTGTACAAAATTACATATATAATTCAAAATTTTATGCAATTGCTTTTCAGAATATTTCCGATGAAAAGGTACTGAGACTGATACGACTGCGAGAAGGGATTGAACAGCAGCGAGAGCTTCATGCAAAAAAATGAAAATCGCCGAAGCAGAAGAGAAGATAGCAATACTCAAGCTTCTAAAACTAGAAGAAGAGCTCAAGTCAAGTTGATTGCAAAAAATCGAACATAATTTTCTTTATATAGTTTTTTGTTATGAAATCAAAGTTATATGTCAATTATATTCAAGTTATGTTTTATTATTAATAATAAATACAAACATATTTTGAGCAATGTATATTTATTCCATACATTTACATATATACAATTATTAGAGATTCACGTGAAATGTCTCAATATAAAAGCGTTCCTGTGTGCAAGTCCTACGCCATTTTGCTCAGAATTAACATCATTTTCAAACGCGATCTCATTGAACTCCCCCTCAAAAAAATCGTCCAGATTGTGTCGTATGCAAAGGTTATGCAAAACAGCGGTTGCGCAAATGATTGCCACAGTTGTGCTTAATTTCGTTCTTAAGCCATACTGCAAACATGGAAATCGACGTTTCCACACTCCAAACAGTTGTTCAACGATAACTCGTGTTTTTTTATGGGCAGTATTATATCGCTCTTCGGCATCCGTTTCAGGCCTCAAAACAGGTGTCAATAGATAGCTGCGACATGCATACCCGCTATCACCAAGTAGAATTCCATCAAGTTGTCCTAGCTCAAAACGACAGCGCAGGCCACTGCGATCAAATATAACTGCATCGTGAGTTGAACCAGGGTGTCGAACTACTATATCAAGAATTTCTCGGTCAGGACTGGATACAACCTATAAAAAATACTTCATTATCCAGCTTCCAACGAATAATTCAATGCACCATGTATTAATAAAGAGCCCATGTGTTAAGTACGTATAAGCTATATTGCTCCAGCTAAAAATTGCATTTGATAGGAATTTCAGTACTTCATGATTCGATAAAAATCTGAAAAAAATCAACATTTGACAAGCTATGATCAACAATTATTCATAATAATATCAGATTTTTATTGAATCATAAAATACGGAAATTTCGATCAAATACAATTGTTAGCTAGGACAATGTGACTCATATGTCCTTAATAAAAATACAGCATTCAAAGAATTACCTGCACATTTAGAGAAAACCAGCCTTTCCGATTTCGAAATGCTTCTCCATTATTTCCTCCAGGGTTCGCGATTCGTATATGGGTGCAATCAATGCATCCGATTACAGCCGGGAAGTTGGCCACCGCATAAAATTTGTTCTTGTAGCTTGAACACACACGTTCGTTAGAGAAATGGATATGTTGCTTCAAGTGCGTTGCCAAAATTCTTGAAACTCGAGCCACGGTTCGTGATACAGATGGTTGACTATATCCTCGTAAATCTCCATTAACATCCTGCAATGAACACACAACGCAAATAAATAAAAAGTTAGTAATGCGTATTCATATCACATTATTCGAGAAACATATTTACAAACCTGAAAACTACTTGTTGCATAAAAACGCAAAGTTATTAGGAGCTGTATCAACGGAGACACAGGCAGCCCACGATTATTAAATCTCTTTAATTGTGCATTTACCAACGGCAATAAAAGTTCGACCACAGCTCCTTTGCTGAACCGATATCTTATTCGAAAAGGCACATCGTCGTACTCTTCGATAGGATTCTGAAAGTCCCGAACGTACCTTCTGGCGAGCCCCCATCGAAATTTATTCACAATTTCCTCAATATCATCATCAAGCTCATTATCAGAATTGTTTGAAAAATCGTTGTTCATTATGCCGAGTAATTATATGCAACACTTTTGTACGAATTTCCACGCGGTTTTAATTATTTATTGAGGTTACGCCGTACACTGATACACTCCGATACGTTTTACGTGGTTTCAATTGCTTATTTCGATTACGCCGTGAATTGTGGTACGCCTCGAAACTTTTTACGAGTTCCAACAATTTTTTTTGTTTAAACTCCGTTCACTGCAATACGTTTCAAAACTTTTTTCGTGCTCCACTTTTAACTGTTTTTGAGGTTAACCTGTAGACTGGTCTGTGATACAGGTAAAAACTGCATAGACGCCAAGCGCAAGCGCAAGCGCTAGTAATATGAAACGAAACAGCCAATCACAGCGCCGAAGGTTTCCTCAAGGAAGCTCGAGACCTGCCTTGAAATAAGGAGGCCAATAAGGCTCCTTATTCTGTCAAGGAAGGTCTATGAAACGCGAAATGAGGAACAAGGAATCCTTGTTCCTCAAGGAAGGACTATGAATACGGGCATAAATCTTACCGACCCATATTCCTGAAATAGCGGCCCACACAGTTGGCAATAACGCCCAGTAAAATCTCCGCGGTGTCGAATCGCATAAGATGGTGGTACAAGTCTGCGGGCTCGTATACAATCGCGTTGCTTTTTGATATCCTGAAAACCTTTGGTTACTGACCTGTAATTTTGCATAGCTCAAAGACTAGGGCCTACCCGTGAAAAATCTTCATCGCGCCCTGCCGTTACTTTAACGATAGGAAACTAGCTATTCTGTATGGAGGAAACGAGCTCTCCAAGTAAGCAAGGGGATCCCCTAAGAGCTCGGCCCTCCCTCCAACAAATTCGTTTAAAAAATTATTGGCTGATGCTAACAACGCCGTAGATGAGATAAAGTCTGGAGCTCGTCAGATAAAGGCCGCACGACATATACCCTTTTTGCAAGTGTTCGGGACTCAATGAGAGCAAGGTGATTGCGGCGAGACGACTCCGGTACACGGGCTCTCTCTGGTCATGGTGATGTTGGAACATGTCTCTTCTTTCTCCGGTATTCAAATTATGAACCGAAGAGAGTCGCTATGCGGGATTTCATCGGCACAAGAACATGACGTGTGGCAAGCAACCATTTGGTATCCAACGCCGAGGCCATCTCCACCCGTTGCTCTTTTATAACCTCAAATATCGATCTTTGATACAACGCATTCGTTTGGCTTGGGATTGGGCAACGGACATCAAGTTGGTACGAGTCAAAGACTAGTCTTTGACAATCTCATTTTGCACCTAGGTACAGGAGTTTTTCTAGCGTATTCAATTTTGGATCAAATTGATTTTTGTTAATAATTTGTTTTGAGATTAGCATCGGTAAAGGACGGAATTTGTAGATCCGGCATCTTCAAAGGATACCCACTTATTTACCCAATGACGTGATTAGCTCGGTACCTGACAGTTCGTGAATTCAGGTGTTCGAACACTCCATCGAATCTCATACGTATTAAGGAGATACATTTCAAATATAGGAATATAGGAAGGCTACACATTGAAACCGTAAAGCAATATTTTATCGCTTATAAAGATTTCGGTGCTGTTATATATCTATGAGGGTCTAGATGTGTAATAGTATCCTATCGCTTTTTCAAAGTTTATTTAAAGTCATCCAATAGTATCCTATCGCTTTTTTAAAGTCATCCACCTAGGAGAAAACTCTTTCGCGAAGTTTTTCGCGATCGTAAGCACTTACACCCGTTAAAAAAACCCTATATAACCCTCGCATGCCCCACTGGGGTCTGAAAAACCCGAACAAAACACATAAAATCAATTTCTTTTCGCCTTTCTCGGGAAAATATTTTTTAAACGAATATATCTCAGAAGGTCTTAACTTTGACGATTCGGCCAACGTATAGACAGATTCCTCGACTAATTGGCTATCGATTTAAAAAAAAGCTATCGAAATACGACTATTTTACTCGGAGTTATGATTGAAAATCTGAATGGGGTCCCACAAACCCGAGTGTGGCAAGTATGTCCCGAAAAAATGTGTAGCATTCTAGGCATAATATATCCTTAATAATAATTTGAGGCCCTCACATATTAAGTAGATCAACCTGAATACGATAATTATGTAAGTTCACGTGCCCTAGCAGGAGTCGAAATTCTGGATTCCATCCGGTTGTTAATCATTGAAACGAATTTAATTATTAATATCTTGCGAAACTCCAAATTGATTACATATTGAAAAACAGAGTTATGTGAATCCAGTGCGATCTGTATTATGGTTTACTTTGATGCCACAATAGCATAACAGCGCGGAGATATCAGAGGGTCAAAGAGTTTCACCAATGCCAGTTTTGACCAATGATCGCTGTTCTGCATATATATAACACGATCCAATACTATGGCAGCCTCGACGACCGAGCCAAGATGAATTCTGATTGATTGAAATGCGTTTAATTTCAAATGCGAACTCAAAAGACGCCGATGCAGCTGGGTCAGAGCCTCAGGCGATGGTATCTAAAATATTATCATCATTTATAATTGTATTGGACATTTTCGTTTTGGTTGGCATGGACTTAACTATCCATTGCCTCAACGTTGCTCACCTTCTCTGGATTTACTCCTATTTTCATTAAGGCCCACTGAGCGTAAATAGGAAAGTCTCCGGTCGGTGCTCCTCGACCAATTTTCGAATCAGGAATGTCTTTAAAATTTGTAATAAAATAAAAACATTTCATATATTAAGAGTGCACAGTTTCGTGAGTTTTTCAAATATCAAATAAAGAAGAAGAATTACATCGATTTCTCAAATATCGAGTTACATAAAGTATTATTTTCTTTATCGAACGAACATTTAGCTAATGTAAAACAAGAAAAATCTGTTGACGAACAGGTCAAAAATTAATTTTCTTCCGCTAGAAAAAAAAAGGTACAATGTTGCTCGATCACTTCTATTTTAAAGGCCATATCTGATCGAATTGACATTTTGTAATCCGTAAGCTCATTTGATTACTATGTATTGTGATAATTTTTTCGCCACTTATTTTGTGTAATTACACATATGACGGAAAAAGAATTGAGTATGATTTATAATGGAATAAGTTTCGATGAAAGCATTGTATCTGACTCAAAAGGTCTGATGAAAAAACGAGGTTCTACATATTGAAAAAAACTGTGTTTCCATATTGATTGGTAAAGTACGGTATGCAATTAAAGTAGTCAACGAATATGTCTTCTTTACCTTGCGTTTGAATTTATACAACCCTTTAATTTACCTATTCAATCAGTATAATGTCTGGTCGCAGTTTTAATGCAATATTGAGTGCATCGGATAATTTGAAAAATTTGCCTATCTATTTATCTGAAAAGGTAACAATTAACGTATTTGGCAGGGATATTCCCGTTCTTTAATTGAAAAACCGATTATTTTTCTGCAATCTTTAAATAAAGAATTGTCCGCGCGATTAAACTTACCAAGTGACTGGAGAACAACTTGCAACAAAGCGCGATAAAACAAGGAAGGAGAGTGAGAATCACCAGGTTCTTTCGATTTAGTTCTGTCAACCGACTGTTGAGCGATCATTCGGCAATTTTTCGTCAAGTAATAATTGCAAGTGAGGGTTTCACTGGTTAAATGATAGCAGCATGGCACAACGCAGAGACACTTTAAGTAGTCAATGCTTAAAAAATGTCTTATCATGGAATGCGTTAGCTGACCACATGCATGTAATCCAGTCAAAAGGCAATTGTTGCTCATTTTTCCTTCGCCAAACTGGGATCGAATGATGTTTTTGTAATCTGTTTTGTCATCAATGTGTTCAACGGTATATCGGACCTGCAACGAAAGTTAAAGTGAATAATTGGTTAACAAAATAGTCAAAAAGGAAAGAATTTGCACAATGGAGATCCCTTTGAAAATGTACTGGTTGCATACCATATTTAAAGTCTTTTGGTAATGAAATTTCTTAAGACGGAATGACACCTCATCGCGGTCGGTATGGTAGAACAATTATAGATTCCCAAAAATCTCTGAAACGGCTCTTCAGATCCCGTCGAAACTTTGCCAAACGACGTCAAGTAGATAGATTGAGAAAAGAAAACTAGATTGGCTTATGATAAGCCAATCTACATTTTTTTTTCTCAAATTCAGAAAATTTGAGGGGCTGGAAGCTATTCGTCTATCTATTTGACGTCGTTTGGCAAAGTTTCGACGGGATCTGAAGAGCCGTTTCAGAGATTTTTGGGAATCTATAATTGTTCTACCATACCGACCGCGATGAGGTGTCATTCCGTCTTAAGCCACAGACACCCAGCTAACCAAGTATCGGAAATGTACCGCTCATGTGGAGAGCGCCGTACCGCTACTGTTGCCACCTCGTACGTGCGGACGGTACTCCTACATTATCGGTACGCCGTACGGTATGCTCTACCGCCAATGTACTAGTACGGTACCGGTACAGTATCGCCACCGTGGAGCCACCGTGCACTGCAGTACGGTGTAACTCCACGGTAGCGATACCGTGGAGGTACGACTACGCTGGTATCCTGTACCCGTACATTACCGGTACTGTGGGGTACGGCGTACTCCACATTTGCGATACGCTGTACCAAAGGTACGCTTGGTTAACTGGGCAGTGGCTCTATACATAAATGTATGTTCATGAGAAGATAATCGGTGCAATATTTATATCGAAAGATGTACATTTACGGGTATTTCGTACATAAGTCGTCACCAAAAAATCAGGTATATTGAAAACTTTGTGTAGTTCGCAAAACGTAATGTCAAAACGTTATTCACAATTTATTTTTAAAATGTTTAAATTTAGCTAATTGGAACCCTTCCTGTGAGTGTAAAATAAAAACGATTGCTTGTTTAAAAGTATATTACGTCATCAGATATAAAGAAAACTTTTGCTCGTCATTTCAAATTAACACGTTTATCTAAATATATAGAAATTATTTAAGCACTGTGTTAACATCTAACAATTTCAGTTGTTAATATTTCTTGAAGGCTTTTTATGAAAGTGTTCGTTCAACAAATTGGAAAAGTTTAAGTGCAATATAGAATCTTTGTACGAAAACATAGAAAAATGTAAAACTTCTATGCGTTAATATTTACAAAAAATATCGAAAAAATGAACAAGTATCGTATGAAACGCATCCATATGAAAAAAAACAACTTCATTCCAAATCATACAATATTCATTACACGGATGTTTGTTTTAACAATTTTGTATAATCAGAGTCGTTTAAAGATTACACATCCTCGAGGGCTCTGAATAAGCTTGAATACCCAATAGTATACATACCGAGACATGTTCTTCATTTTTTTTCCCCAAAAGCTTTTCTCGACGGTGAAGAGCTCCTCTTACATTTGTTTTGGAAGAGTCTATAGCCAATACCGGTATGCTATAATTTTGCGATATTCTTTCGGATAAATACCCCTTTCCGCTTCCAGCATCAATCACCAAACTTATCCCATTTGTTTCTGCCAAATGTCCAACCAATCGAGCTAAAAGTTCTATTTCATGTTGTTTCTTGTTGCTCGTTAAATTCATAATTTTTTTTTTATCAGCTTCATCAATATATTCCGATTCCGATGCTAACACTCCAAACTCGGCTAGCTTTGTTACGGATACACTATTCTTTAAGGATAAAAAATCGGCGCGTCGTAGTAAGGCATCCAACACCGGGCTGGTGGTTTTACTTTCTTTCACATCATAGTTCTTGCCGATGGTATTGAAATCCAAAGGTTCCATACTTTCCAGTTCGAGTCTTAAGGAATCGGGCAAACATTTGTTCCACAAATCTTTAGTGATAAAGTCGACAAGATGACAATCTATAAGCCTCCGATGTTCCTCTATAAATGAAAGGGCCTCTTCGAAATGTTTGCTCCAATCGATCATTTTTAGCAGTTGTCTTACTTCTTTCTTTTTTTTTCTTTCA
The DNA here is from genome assembly GCA_944452715.1 of Ophion slaviceki. Taxonomy (NCBI): domain Eukaryota; kingdom Metazoa; phylum Arthropoda; class Insecta; order Hymenoptera; family Ichneumonidae; genus Ophion; species Ophion slaviceki. The sequence goes on from OX101786.1 coordinate 44,088,032, forward strand.
TAAATCAGTAGTCCAGCATTTGAACTTCCGGATATGAGGGATCGATTTTTGTCAGAGAACAAAGCTTTTTGTATTTGAATTTTATATCCTCAACTTTTGTCAATACATCAATAGAATCGTCGTTGTCTCTAGGAAAACTGTCCAGAGCTTTTTGCAGTTCTTTTGCTTGATGAATGACTTTTCTGCTGAATAGCCCCTCATTCAGGCAGTATTGCAGTATTCCATGGTAATAGCCCAAACGAGCTGCAAGGAGCGAAGATCTGTGATAACCCAGATGATATCCCATAAGAATTTGTTGCGATCCAGATTCATAGCCTTCCTTGTAACCGACTGTCTCAGCTATCTCTTCGGCCAATAATAATTTTTTAAAAGACTCGTTTATGTCTTCTTCGTGTGGGCACTTGGGAGATTCGATCGTTATGGGCTTGCCTGCATGCTTAAATGTACAATTAAACCTTAATGTGTCTATCAAACTAAAATTCAAGTGAAAAATAATATTCCGTATTAAATGAATCTGTTATTCTAGATTGGCCTTTAGGTTTGAAATTTGAACGGTTTTTGATTTTGTTAAACACATTTAACACGTACTCGATTATTAAAGACTCGAAAATGAAATGGTGGTTTTACAGCGCAATCCAAGAACTAATGATCCATACCTCGCGATTCTTGCTCATGATGACAGTTCCAACGTTTTTTTTTCTTCGACAAATCCTACGAATAACTATTATCCAATAATGTTCAAAACCATTATCACGTGAATGTCGGAACCTCCGCACAAAAGCAGACAACGCTTAACCTTACTTCTACCCTTCACGAATTGTATGCATTTGCGAAATATTCATAGAGATCATAACATAACATGACTGTTATAGTATAACGAAATAATATTTGCCGTGCTGCATTTCATTTAACTCCAAGAAAAAATGTGTGTATGATGAATTGAAAATATGACTATAGATGAATAGAAATGTTCATTTTTACCCAACCGTACGACCTTAGTTCCTTTAACAGCAGCTTGTTTTCGGTCGCGGCTGGAATTGCGCTGTAAGCGCTCACCAAGGAGACTAGAGTAAAGGAATCAAAACTCCCTATCCTAGCCTGTATGGACGAAGTTCTTTCAATCGGTCGCAGAGATGTAGTGCTCAGTTCCGCCGCAGGCGTCGCTAGTGTTCCCCAGAGCCCATAATATATAGTAATACAAAACTGCATAAGGTCCGAGCTCCGCCTCAACGACCAATCACAAAACTGGGGTGATCGTGTTTCTCTCTCGTACTCACTTGGAACAGTCATGGTGCGTTCTCTCTCGCACACCCGAACGATAATACACCCAAGTGGGATTCCTTCCATTATAATATATGATAATATTGTGTACATATATATAACAAATAAAATATAAATAATATTAATGAAACAACTCGTGTTATTTTATTCACATGGGCATATTATATAATAAGCGCATCAGATATAATAATTATATAATAACTACAACACGAGTTATTTTATTATGGAAACTTATGATTTGCCTGTTATGTTTCAAAAATATAGCTAATTATAATGAAACGCGAATAAAGCGATAAACCAACCGTGATGTATCTCGTAATGTATTTATTATTCGGATGCGCGTTACTCTGTTTTCCTGTACAATAATAATAATAATAATAATAATAATAATAATAATAATAATAATAATAATAATAATATAAATAATAATATAATAATAATAATAATAAATAATAATAATAATAATAATAATAATAATAATAATATCTGGCGTGGGGAAGCTGGCGTGCCCATCGCCCGGGGGAGCACAACTCCTTCGCAATAGCCATCGACGTGCCAGGCTAACCACCTAGCACGCCGAAAACTAGGTTCCAACTAGACCTAGTCAGGCCCCCCACAACCGGTCCCTCTCGGATGGGGACCAAGGATCAGTTGGGAGGGGCACCCGTACAGGATCCACGGCAACGACCACGGCTCGAAATCGGCGCCTAGAGTGGACGGAGGAACTCAAGGAGGACCTCATCCGCTGCTGGAGGGATAGCCTGCCGTCGCGAAGGGGCTACATGGCGAGGTTGCAGGCCCTGTGGAGCCAAGTGCACCCAGAGCTTGCATACCTCTCGCAACAACATCTGCGAGACCAGGCCGCCCGTTTGCGACGACAAGGCTACGATCTCTTGTTACTACCACCAGAGCTGTCCGGCAGGCGCTCTTCCGCGCGTTCAGTGCGGAGCTCTGCCGGACGGCCTCAAGATCGGTCCCCCCGGCAGTCGGAACCCCCCCGTTGGCGCGTCGATTTGACAGAGGACTGGGAAACAAGGAGGGAGAGAATCACTGGGAAATTTTCTCTTCAGCCTGGTTGCCTAGAAGCGGCAAATGAGTCCCTTGCGGCAGCAATCCCTGAAACTGCTGATCTCCTCAGCTTGAACTGGGCTGTGTATCACGCGGCTGTTGAGGCGAAACCTCGAACACGCAATGATAAGGCGGCGTTCGTGGTTAAGACTCGGCGGCGCGTTGCACAGCTCCAGAATAAGATCAATGAAGCGCGGAGGCAGGCATCCCGTGTTCAATGTGTGTTAGACTTCATTACGGCGGGGAGGGCGTTTACCCCTAAAATCCGAAAAATCAGCTCGGAACTGAAATGCCGTCACCACACATTGAACAAAGCTATCCTTCTTATTGTGAAGGAACGCTACGTGGAGAAGGTGCGGAACCTGGGGGTTGCGAAGCAATCCCTAGAGAGGCGGCTGGGTCGGGCGTTAGACAACGCCCTCTTCCGTTCTGACCCAGGCCGCTGGTTCCAACCACCTACGCCTGCCCCCGACACAGCGCCAACAGCTGTTCAGGTGGAGCGGTTTTGGGGAGAACTGTATAGCAGGGAGGGTCATTTTGATGAAAGCACTCCAGCCCTGGGGCGGTTCGACGCGTTTTGCCGGCAACAGCCGAGTCAACGTGGCGACTGTCTTCCAGTCACGCGGGGTGAGGTGGAGAAGGCGGTGAGTAGCATGAGGAACCACGCCGCTCCCGGACCAGATGGGATTAACATCTTCTGGTGGAAGAAATTCACGTGCACCCATACCCATCTGGCCCGCATCTTCTCGTCGTTCATCGATGGGACGGTGCCCATCCCTGCGTGGCTGACAGAGGGAAGGACGGTGCTACTCCCCAAAAAAGGGGATTTGTCGCATCCGGAGAACTACCGCCCGATAACGTGTCTGAATGCGCTCTGTAAGATCTTCACAAAGATTCTTTATGAGCGTGTTCTGCACGAGATCGAGCCTGCATGGCGGGAGATATACGAACAAAGGGGATCCAAGAGAGGACTGGGAGGTTGTAAGGAGAACCTGCTGGCGGACCGTTGCATTACGCAAGACGCGGTCCAGCACAAGCGTAACCTCTCGGTCGCTTGGATAGACTACCGTAAGGCGTTCGACACTGTCAGTCACAAACTGATTATACACCTACTCGAACGCCTTTCGGTGAGTCCCTACATAGTGAGATGCATTAAGCAGCTCATGCCGCTCTGGAAGACACGCTTCACAGTTAAGACTAGTGAAGGAAACGTGTCGACCGGAGTGGCGGGGTATAGGAGGGGGATTATCCAGGGAGATTCTCTCAGCCCCCTCCTGTTTTGCATCTCACTATTACCCTTATCAATCGCCTTGCGGGCTGCACGCGGGTACGAAGCGGGGCCCCCCGGGGAGCGTGGGCGAGGGATCACCCATTTATTTTATATGGATGACCTCAAGCTATACGCCCCCGGGGAGGCGGGGCTTAAGCTCCTCTTGAACATCGTAGCGACGTACACGCGGGCGGCGGGGATGGATTTCGGATTGGACAAATGCGCTGTTCTTCATCTCAGGAGAGGGAGAGCAGAGGGTGTCGCGGCTGATGTCCGGCTGGTGGACGGGAGCGTCTTCAAACACCTGGACGCCGGGGGGTCTTATCGGTACCTTGGCATCGATCAGCGCTCTCTTCAAGACGCTGAGGGTGTCAAGGGGGCCCTCCGCAGCGAGTATAGGCGGCGTCTCAGACGGATCTGGAAATCAGATCTGTCTGGGAAAAATAAGATCACTGCCAACAATATGCTCGCTGTCCCGGTCCTGCTCTACTCCTTTGGCGTCGTCAAATGGCGCAGAGACGAGCTTAAACAGCTGGACATCGGCACACGCAAAATAATGAACATCCAACGGAGTCTGCACCCTCGATCTTCCACCCCGCGCCTTTATATGCTGCGTCAGAGCGGCGGGCGTGGGCTCTTGGGATTGGAGTGTCTTCATGACCGCATGGTCCTCGGAATAGCAAGCGATGTGATAACAAGCTCGGACCCGCTCCTGGAGATTGTGCACCAGCATGAGCTTCATGGGGCGGGTGCTTTTCTTTATAAGGCGGCAGATCGTGCGGCAGAGACCCTCGGCTTGGAGTTCCGCCGGCGCCGGCGTGGCGCCTTGCCAATAGACTCCGTCGCTCGGTTGCCCAAGTCCCGACGCCGGCGGGCAATCAGGGCTGCCGAGCAGGCTGTCCTGACTCGGCAGCACGTGGACAGACCCATGCACGGTGTGTTTTTTCACCACATCGAGGAACAGGGGCTGTCCACCCAGCTGACCTTTTCCTTCTTGCGGTCAGCTGGACTGATGTCCGAGACCGAAGGGTTTATCTGCGCCTGCCAAGACGGAGTCATCAACACCCTGGTCTATCGCAGCCGCGTTTTGGGTCAGCCTCTGCCGACCACTTTGTGTCGTGCATGCAAACAATCGCCGGAGACACTAATGCATCTACTGTCGGCTTGCCCAGTATATGCAGTCTCCGGCTATATCCATCGCCATAACGCGGCCCTAAGAGTGTTGTACTACCATCTACGGCACTCTTATGGGATAGACCGGGAGCCCGTGCCGCCTTATTTACCAGGAGATATTGAGTCCGTTGTCGTGGGCGAGAGGTGCAAGATTTATTGGAACTTCTCATTCGCGACCATCGGGCCGCTACAAGCGACTAAGCCTGATGTTGTCCTCTTCGATTTCGACGACAAGACGATATACGTCATTGAGTTCTCGGCTCCGGCCGAAGTGAACGTGTCGCGAAAGGAAGAGGAGAAACGGCTCAAGTATCAGCCTCTCCTGGCCGAGCTACGTCGTTTGCACCGAGGATTCAGGGTAACTCTCGTTGTCCTCATCATCGGCGCGCTAGGGGGGATGAAGGAGTCATTTGTATCGGGCCTCGCTGGCATACCGGTTTGCAAACCCGGTGTCCGGTTGCTAGCAGGTCGGATGCAGAAGGCGGTCATACTTGGGTCCCTCCGTTTACTCCGGCAACACGATTGTGGACTGCGGTAGCCGCTAACCCTCTGGCTTGAGGGAGCGGCTATCGCAGAGCGATTAATTGGACTTTTCGCGCGTTTTTTTTTGACTGGGCGGCAGTCGAGGTGGTGTCGGAACCCTCGAGTGTCGCCCAGCGTTATTGTTCCGGTCTAGATTAAGACCGAGCCTAACCCCCGGGGGTAGGTGAATGTTTCCCAGTGCAAACTGAGGAAGTGTGTTGCCCGGAGCAATAAAGTCTAATATTAAAATAATAATACTTTGTGTCGTGCATGCAAACAATCGCCGGAGACACTAATGCATCTACTGTCGGCTTGCCCAGTATATGCAGTCTCCGGCTATATCCATCGCCATAACGCGGCCCTAAGAGTGTTGTACTACCATCTACGGCACTCTTATGGGATAGACCGGGAGCCCGTGCCGCCTTATTTACCAGGAGATATTGAGTCCGTCGTCGTGGGCGAGAGGTGCAAGATTTATTGGAACTTCTCATTCGCGACCATCGGGCCGCTACAAGCGACTAAGCCTGATGTTGTCCTCTTCGATTTCGACGACAAGACGATATACGTCATTGAGTTCTCGGCTCCGGCCGAAGTGAACGTGTCGCGAAAGGAAGAGGAGAAACGGCTCAAGTATCAGCCTCTCCTGACCGAGCTACGTCGTTTGCACCGAGGATTCAGGGTAACTCTCGTTGTCCTCATCATCGGCGCGCTAGGGGGGATGAAGGAGTCATTTGTATCGGGCCTCGCTGGCATACCGGTTTGCAAACCCGGTGTCCGGTTGCTAGCAGGTCGGATGCAGAAGGCGGTCATACTTGGGTCCCTCCGTTTACTCAGGCAACACGATTGTGGACTGCGGTAGCCGCTAACCCTCTGGCTTGAGGGAGCGGCTATCGCAGAGCGATTAATTGGACTTTTCGCGCGTTTTTTTTGACTGGGCGGCAGTCGAGGTGGTGTCGGAACCCTCGAGTGTCGCCCAGCGTTATTGTTCCGGTCTAGATTAAGACCGAGCCTAACCCCCGGGGGTAGGTGAATGTTTCCCAGTGCAAACTGAGGAAGTGTGTTGCCCGGAGCAATAAAGTCTAAAAAATTTAAAAAAAAATAATAATAATAATAATTAGGCGTAGGGAAGCTGGCGTGCCCATCGCCCGGGGGAGCACAACTCCCTCGCAATAGCCACCGACGTGCCAGGCCAACCACCTGGCACGCCGAAAACTAGGTTCGAACACCACCTAGTCAGGCCCCCCACAACCGGTCCCTCTCGGATGGGGACCAAGGATCAGTTGGGAGGGGCACCCGGATAGGATCCACGGCAACGACTACGGCTCGAAATCGGCGCCTAGAGTGGACGGAGGAACTCAAGGAGGACCTCATCCGCTGCTGGAGGGATAGCCTGCCGTCGCGAAGGGGCTACATGGCGAGGTTGCAAGCCCTGTGGAGCCAAGTGCACCCAGAGCTTGCATACCGCTCGCAACAACATCTGCGAGACCAGGCCGCCCGTTTACGACGGCAAGGCTACGATCTCTTATTACTACCACCAGAGCTGTCCGGCAGGCGCTCTTCCGCGCGTTCAGTGCGGAGCTCTGCCGGACGGCCTCAAGATCGGTCCCCCCGGCAGTCGGATCCCCCCCGTTGGCGCGTCGATTTGACAGAGGACTGGGAAACAAGGAGGGAGAGAATCACTGGGAAATTTTCTCTTCAGCCTGGTTGCCTAGAAGCGGCAAATGAGTCCCTTGCGGCAGCAATCCCTGAGACTGCTGATCTCCTCAGCTTGAACTGGGCTGTGTATCACGCGGCTGTTGAGGCGAAACCTCGGACACGCAATGATAAGGCGGCGTTCGTGGTTAAGACTCGGCGGCGCGTTGCACAGCTCCAGAATAAGATCAATGAAGCGCGGAAGCAGGCATCCCGTGTTCAGTGTGTGTTAGACTTCATTACGGCGGGGAGGGCGTTTACCCCTAAAATCCGAAAAATCAGCTCGGAACTGAAATGCCGTCACCACACATTGAACAAAGCTATCCTTCTTATTGTGAAGGAACGCTACGTGGAGAAGGTGCGGAACCTGGGGGTTGCGAAGCAATCCCTAGAGAGGCGGCTGGGTCGGGCGTTAGACAACGCCCTCTTTCGTTCTGACCCAGGCCGCTGGTTCCAACCACCTACGCCTGCCCCCGACACAGCGCCAACAGCTGTTCAGGTGGAGCGGTTTTGGGGAGAACTGTATAGCAGGGAGGGTCATTTTGATGAAAGCACTCCAGCTCTGGGGCGGTTCGACGCGTTTTGCCGGCAACAGCCGAGTCAGCGTGGCGACTGTCTTCCAGTCACGCGGGGAGAGGTGGAGAAGGCGGTGAGTAGCATGAGGAACCACGCCGCTCCCGGACCAGATGGGATTAACATCTTCTGGTGGAAGAAATTCACGTGCACCCATATCCATCTGGCCCGCATCTTCTCGTCGTTCATCGATGGGACGGTGCCCATCCCTGCGTGGCTGACAGAGGGAAGGACGGTGCTACTCCCCAAAAAAGGGGATTTGTCGCATCCGGAGAACTACCGCCCGATAACGTGTCTGAATGCGCTCTGTAAGATCTTCACAAAGATTCTTTATGAGCGTGTTCTGCACGAGATCGAGCCTGCATGGCGGGAGATATACGAACAAAGGGGATCCAAGAGAGGACTGGGAGGTTGTAAGGAGAACCTGCTGGCGGACCGCTGCATTACGCAAGACGCGGTCCAGCACAAGCGTAACCTCTCAGTCGCTTGGATAGACTACCGTAAGGCGTTCGACACTGTCAGTCACAAACTGATTATACACCTACTCGAACGCCTTTCGGTGAGTCCTTACATAGTGAGATGCATTAAGCAGCTCATGCCGCTCTGGAAGACACGCTTCACAGTTAAGACTAGTGAAGGCTACGTGTCGACCGGAGTGGCGGGGTATAGGAGGGGGATTATCCAGGGAGATTCTCTCAGCCCCCTCCTGTTTTGCATCTCGCTATTACCCTTATCAATCGCCTTGCGGGCTGCACGCGGGTACGAAGCGGGGCCCCCCGGGGAGCGTGGGCGAGGGATCACCCATTTATTTTATATGGATGACCTCAAGCTATACGCTCCCGGGGAGGCGGGGCTTAAGCTCCTCTTGAACATCGTAGCGACGTACACGCGGGCTGCGGGAATGGATTTCGGATTGGACAAATGCGCTGTTCTTCATCTCAGGAGAGGGAGAGCAGAGGGTGTCGCGGCTGATGTCCGGCTGGTGGACGGGAGCGTCTTCAAACACCTGGACGCCGGGGGGTCTTATCGGTACCTTGGCATCGATCAGCGCTCTCTTCAAGACGCTGAGGGTGTCAAGGGGGCCCTCCGCAGCGAGTACAGGCGGCGTCTCAGACGGATCTGGAAATCAGATCTGTCTGGGAAAAATAAGATCACTGCCACCAATATGCTCGCTGTCCCGGTCCTGCTCTACTCCTTTGGCGTCGTCAAATGGCGCAGAGACGAGCTTAAACAGCTGGACATCGGCACACGCAAAATAATGAACATCCAACGGAGTCTGCACCCTCGATCTTCCACCCCGCGCCTTTATATGCTGCGTCAGAGCGGCGGGCGTGGGCTCTTGGGATTGGAGTGTCTTCATGACCGCATGGTCCTCGGAATAGCAAGCGATGTGATAACAAGCTCGGACCCGCTCCTGGAGATTGTGCACCAGCATGAGCTTCATGGGGCGGGTGCTTTTCTTTATAAGGCGGCAGATCGTGCGGCAGAGACCCTCGGCTTGGAGTTCCGCCGGCGCCGGCGTGGCGCCTTGCCAATAGACTCCGTCGCTCGGTTGCCCAAGTCCCGACGTCGGCGGGCAATCAGGGCTGCCGAGCAGACTGTCCTGACTCGGCAGCACGTGGACAGACCCATGCACGGTGTGTTTTTTCACCACATCGAGGAACAGGGGCTGTCCACCCAGCTGACCTTTTCCTTCTTGAGGTCAGCTGGACTGATGTCCGAGACCGAAGGGTTTATCTGCGCCTGCCAAGACGGAGTCATCAACACCCTGGTCTATCGCAGCCGCGTTTTGGGTCAGCCTCTGCCGACCACTTTGTGTCGTGCATGCAAACAATCGCCGGAGACACTAATGCATCTACTGTCGGCTTGCCCAGTATATGCAGTCTCCGGCTATATCCATCGCCATAACGCGGCCCTAAGAGTGTTGTACTACCATCTACGGCACTCTTATGGGATAGACAGGGAGCCCGTGCCGCCTTATTTACCAGGAGATATTGAGTCCGTTGTCGTGGGCGAGAGGTGCAAGATTTATTGGAACTTCTCATTCGCGACCATCGGGCCGCTACAAGCGACTAAGCCTGATGTTGTCCTCTTCGATTTCGACGACAAGACGATATACGTCATTGAGTTCTCGGCTCCGGCCGAAGTGAACGTGTCGCGAAAGGAAGATGAGAAACGGCTCAAGTATCAGCCTCTCCTGGCCGAGCTACGTCGTTTGCACCGAGGATTCAGGGTAACTCTCGTTGTCCTCATCATCGGCGCGCTAGGGGGGATGAAGGAGTCATTTGTATCGGGCCTCGCTGGCATACCGGTTTGCAAACCCGGTGTCCGGTTGCTAGCAGGTCGGATGCAGAAGGCGGTCATTCTTGGGTCCCTCCGTTTACTCAGGCAACACGATTGTGGACTGCGGTAGCCGCTAACCCTCTGGCTTGAGGGAGCGGCTATCGCAGAGCGATTCATTGGACTTTTCGCGCGTTTTTTTGGCTGGGCGGCAGTCGAGGTGGTGTCGGAACCCTCGAGTGTCGCCCAGCGTTATTGTTCCGGTCTAGATTAAGACCGAGCCTAACCCCCGGGGGTAGGTGAATGTTTCCCAGTGCAAACTGAGGAAGTGTGTTGCCCGGAGCAATAAAGTCTAATATTAAAATAAATAAATAAATAAATAATAACATGTACATGCAAGAAACCAGGCGAATACGAGAATGTTGGCTCTACATGCTGGGGTTGTCTTTTCAACACGTGCTTATTTATGTATACTCATGAAAACTCGGTATTTGCTAGTTACGTTCGAAAATGAAGCTAAATGTGAATTAAATTAAGCGATGAACTGCCTGAACAAGCTGTCAAGCCTAATTGAACCCCAAGCGCGGCCATCACTTAAATATGAGAAGATTATATATATTGGCAAAAGATTGTGTGGCGAAGTTGGTAGAACGCTAGATTACTGTATTGAAGGTCCTGAGTTCGAGCCTCGGCAGTTTAAGTTTTTTTTCTTTTGCATTCGTACAGGTATCTGGTTGTACGAACGAATCGAAGCAGTTTCAACCAATCAAAGAACTCGTCCAATCCCAAAAGAACTCGAACAAAAATAACATGGAAGAATATATTTTTTAATTTACTGCCATCAATAGTTGAAATTTGTTTTATAATTCCTACGTAGAGTGTTGACTTTTTCCCTGTATCTCATTGACTCGCGAGGAGCCATCTCTATTATTATACATATAGTTCGATAGCTGCTGTGCACGACAGATATATTTGTGTTCGACAGGCGCAAACAATTTTGCCGCCATAACACGGTCAGTTTCACCTTATACAGTTTTGTATTACTATATATTATGGGCTCTGGGGAACACTAGCGACGTCTGCGGCGGAACTGAGCATTACACCTCTGCGACCAATTGAAAGAAGTGTTTGAGGCGGGAGTGTCGACTCCTTCTCTCTAGTCTCCTTGTCGCGAGGAGTCATCTCCATTATTATACATATCATTCGATAGCTGTTGTGCTTATGTACACGACAGATATATTTGTGTTTGACAGGCGCAAACAATTTTGCCGCCATAACACGGTCAGTTTCACCTTATGCAGTTTTGTATAACTATATATTATGGGCTCTGGGGAACACTAGCGACGCCTGCGGCGGAACTGAGCATTACACCTCTGCGACCGATTGAAAGAACCAAGGAGACTAGAGAGAAGGAGTCGACACTCCCGCCTCAAACAGTTCTTTCAATCGGTCGCAGAGGTGTAATGCTCAGTTCCCCCGCAGGCGTCTCTAGTGTTCCCCAGAGCCCATAATATATAGTAATACAAAACTGCATAAGGTGAAACTGACCGTGTTATGGCGGCAAAATTGTTTGCGCCTGTCAAACACAAACATATCTGTCGTGTACACCAGCACAGCAGCTATCGAACTATGTGTATAATAATAGAGATGACTCCTCGCGATTCAATGTGATAAAGGGAAAAAGTAAACACTCTAGGTGAGAAATTGTAAAACAAATTTAAACCATTGATGGCAGTAAATTAAAAAATATATTCTTCCATGTTATTTTTGTTCGAGTTATTTTGGGATCGGACGAATTCTTTGATTGGTTGAAACTGCTTCAATTCGCTCGTACAACCAGATACCTGTACGAATGCAAAAGAAAAAAAGTAAAACTACCGAGGCTCGAACTCAGGACCTTCAAAACAGTAATCTAGCGTTCTACCAACTTCACTACACAATCATTTGTCAATAAATATAATCTTCTCATATTTAAGTGATTGCCGCGCTTGGGGTTCATTTAGGCTTGACGGCTTGTTCAGTTGGTTCATCGCTTAATTTAATTCACATTTAGCTTCATTTTCGAACGTAACTAGCAAATAACGAGTTTTCATGAGTATACATAAATAAGCACGTGTTGAAAAGACAACCCCAGCATGTAGAGCCAACATTCCCACATTCGCCTGGTTTCTTGCATGTACATGTTATTATTATTATTATTGTACAGGAAAACAGAGTAACGCGCATCCGAATCATAAATACATTACGAGATACATCACGGTTGGTTTATCGCTTTATTCGCGTTTCATTATAATTAGCTATATTTTTGAAACATAACAGGCAAATCATAAGTTTCCATAATAAAATAACTCGTCTTGTACTTATTATATAATTATTACATCTGATGGGCTTATTATATAATAAGCCCATGTGAATAAAATAACACGAGTTGTTTCATTAATATTATTTATATTTTATTTGTTATATATATGTACACAATATTATCATATATTATAATGGAAGGAATCCCCACTTGGGTGTATTATCGTTCGGGTGTGCAACAGAGAATGCACCATGACTGTTCCAAGTGAGTACGAGAGAGAAACACGATCACCCCAGTTTTGTGATTGGTCGTTGAGGCGGAGCTCGGACCTTATGCAGTTTTGTATTACTATATATTATGGGCTCTGGGGAACATAGCGACGCCTGCGGCGGAACTGAGCACTACATCTCTGCGACCGATTGAAAGAACTTCGTCCATACAGGCTAGGATAGGGAGTTTGTAATCGGACTGTAATCGGACCAATCAGATCGACCGTAAGCACACTATGAACGCTGTAAGCGCAGTTCGGACCGCGGCCTTGGTTGACGGAATATTCGATATATAGTAATATTTGTATAGTTACCTTATTGTATATTTCAGAATTAATAAGCACAATTTCGTTTTTATAACAAAAATTATAATAATTGGATAATTATTTGTTGACTTAATTATAATGATCAAGTCAAAAGAATATTATCCCAAATGAGTAAACTTGTAAATGTTTCACATTGGGTTCTGTAGTATCCATCAGCATTGTTTGTCGGTTCCCGACGATTGGTACGCTTGGACCAAGCTCGTTCAACTTCACGAAACCTGTCATGTTTGTGAGATCGGAGCGGCGTTGTTTGCGTGGTATATCGACGATTTTTATTAATTGAAACCAATTGTGGGAGAAAGATGTTATCCCTTGGACCGAAAAAGGACGGCGGTCCGAACACAAAATTCTTCGAGTCTACGGAGGTTCTTGCACAGTTAGACGGAGTAAAACAGTGGCTTCTGAAGAATTGCAAGAAAGTGAGTTCCCAAAGCCCGCCGAACTCCACACCCCCTCCCCCTCGAGCGTCCAAGCGCCGTTTACGGCCCAAGCTCAACCGTATAAAGCATTTTAAACTTATTCCGAATTAAAAGTATATTCCTCCGTTATATCGACACTTTCAACGGTCCTTGAATGATTTTTAAAAACGCTCGTAATGGTTTTTCAGAATATGTTTTTTTATGATGATTCATTGGCCTTTTTACGAAGCAGAGACTAGAATTTATATATGTATATATATATATACGTATATACACATGTCTATAGCCATACACAGTATTGAGTTTTTTGGTATTATAAAGATTCCAAAGGGTAAAGCGTACTCTTGGTTATTGAATTCAGGAAGTTTTATCCAAAGCCTGAGCATAGTAAAGAAATATGATAGAAAGTCATGCAAAGGTAATTTTTTCTAAGCTCAACGGGACAAACTCTTTGGGTTCTATCGGCCTCGCCGAATGCAGTACTTCAAAATTAAGCTCTTGTAGTTGCATCAATTATCGAGCGATTGCAAGGCAGCGTATCGCACATTTAGTCGGTAAACATTTGGTATCGAAGTATCATTATATGCATTATATTTTGAACAAATGGCAAGGAAAATGTCAATCGGTTCTCAATGGAAAACTGTGTAGCGTAGAAGCAGCTATCTTGCATGTGTAACAGCTTGGTCATAGGGCCATTTGGCACCAACAATATTCCGATTGCACGTGTAACATTTTTGTCATGCTTCATGAAAGTTCTAGAAAGTTTTGTTAGGCGCAAGCAAGCGAGTTAAAGAGATTTGCCATGACAAGTTAAAGAGAATTGTAATGCTTGGAGAATTCCCATAGCTGCAACCGATCTATGGTGAATTTAACATAAAATATAATTTACCTTTGGTATATTAGAACAACAAGTGTTGGTGTAATAGCTTCATATTGTCTGTATCCTAATAAGATTTAACATTGCTAATAGTTTATACCTCTGTTAAAAACTGTTGGCCTGATAGAAGCAATTTTCGACAACGGTCACCTGTTTCTGAGCCAATGTTAAATACATTAGGCAGACGATAAAAATGTTGCAAAGTTTTAGTTTTGATATATTACATGTTGAGGAAAAAATTATGTGCTCTTTGTCTTTCGGATCTGAAGGTATGTCTTTTCGTTTTTCCAAAATATAAACGATCCTGACAAACACAAAAATGGATTTTTCAGCTATTTCTCTCACTCTCCGTCATGTATGTATATTTCGCGATGTTTCAAAACAGGAAAAGAGTTACAAGTTAGCGCATAGAGCAACTGAGTTGCCATGAGTGTAGAAATAATAGCCAGCCATTTTGCAGATTCCGTGTGTTCTCTTAAATATTCAATATTCAAAGAAAGGAGCGAAACTGAATGTTTGCCCAAGACGTAATTTATCTAGGGAAAAAACTTTGCGGTACGATTTTTACAGACAGAATGCGCGATACATAGTCTCAAAATAGACTTGTGAAATTTCAATGAAAATATAACTCATAGATGATAACAAGTTTTTTTGGAACGATTGTTTATTCACTCTAGTCTCTTTTCTCTTAGTATTTACAAACAGACCCACCGACGAACAAAAGCTTATCAGCCCTGGTCATACAGTTGATTCAGTTTCAAGAGGACAATCTGGGTAAAAATGTGTCCAAGCCGCCGATGACCAGACTTCCCGTAAGTATTCTGTAAAGGGGTGCCGATTTAATTTTCATCAATGTTCATCTCTAAAACGTATGTTAATCGAACTTGGAAAAAAATGTTCAGATGAAATGCTTCTTGGACTTGAAACCTGGTGGAGGTTTGTGCCACATACTTGCAACAGCTTACAAATTCAAACAAGAACAGGGATGGAGGAGGTTCGATCTGCCTGTATGCAAGGTAACATCCCAAAAAATCTATTAAAGGTTCATACTATTCATATAAGAGAATAACGACGGACGCAAATTACTACAAGATTCCAAATGGCCGAGGCTAATATGCGTGTGAAAATGTATAATCGAACATTGGTAAACGTACAGTGTAACTGAAAAAGTTGCTGCTCGATCAAAAAACACTTGCATCGTTAGACATTAACATCTTACGCATCGTTACAGTCAGGATCGCGAATGGACCGAGTAGTTGAGATGCTTGTAGCCGCAGAGCGAGCTCTGATACAAAATCGCTGCATAACGCAGCCCTGTATTTTCGTGAAGCCCGAAGTCGACAAAGCCACAGCTGCTAAAATCAAAGACGTGGTTAGACGGCATCAAGGGACCATTGCGGAAAATGAGAGCGAAGCGACTCACATTATATATCCCCCGGTTGATCCAATAGAGGAGGAATACGCGAGGCCTTGTATGCGTCGCGAGCGTTCGATATTGCTGCACTGGTACTATTTTCCCGACAGTTACGACTCTTGGGCGACTCTCGATCTACCCATTGAATATCCGGAAGGAAGTATAGCAAGTTCGAGCCCAAGGTGAAATGAACATTTTTGTCGAATAATACAATGCAGCAAAGTAAATTCAACAACAGGGTGCAAATAGAATATTGTACATTGCTTTTACAATATTTCAGTTCGTTTACGAAGCTTCTTCGTAGGAAGGAAGCTTTGTTAGCCAAATAGAATAATGACGACGCAATGTACAAGTTCATAATGTACACGTTTTATTATAAATACTATTTGGATGAATCTTTCAAATGATCCTGCATTACATAAGTTACAAACCTATTTAGCTATGAGC
This sequence comes from Ophion slaviceki, assembly GCA_944452715.1. Lineage (NCBI taxonomy): Eukaryota > Metazoa > Arthropoda > Insecta > Hymenoptera > Ichneumonidae > Ophion > Ophion slaviceki. The sequence goes on from OX101786.1 coordinate 44,103,945, forward strand.
ACCGATTTCAATACCGCGATGAAATATATCTCAGTCTTTCGGTGAGTTTTGAAGTTTGAGAATTGAGAAAAAATCATAAATGTCACTTTCGACGTGAACAAAACTTGCCTTATGAAGAAAAAAAAAGATAAAAATCGTACAAAGTGAAAAGCACTATTGCGAAGTATCATTAACCAAATTGATTGAGTGTACAATCATTTACAGAGCCCCGTATAAAGTTTGCGCCACGTGGGCATTGGACCTAGATCAATACAACGAATGGATGAACGAGGAGGACTACGAAGTGGACGAAGCCGGACAGAAGAAAGTTCACAAATACAGATTATCCGTGGAAGATCTGATGGCACAGTCGACGAGTCATCCTCCAGCATCAGCCAAGAAACAGAAGAGAAAACGGTCCCCGACCCCACCACCGAAAATTGGCAAGCGCAAGAGGTGAGGCGAAATGCAACGGACAATTATTTTATTTGATCCAAGAGTCGCATCGCTTTGCGTGTTGGGTATAGCGTGGGAAATGTCTGAGGAAAAACAAATCTACGATCGAGGATATTTTTAGTACCAACAGAATAGAGTATGAATAAAAATGCAATTCCGTTGTGATTTCGCAGTGGTCGCGGACCTTCGGGGACCGCTCAGGGGACCGCTACACCGTCCTCTTCGTCATCGTCATCGTCAGTAACAGCCGCTACAGCGGTAGTGACCCCGAAGAAAACTCGCGGTGGTGGCGAGGAGGAGGAAGACCTGACACAGGGTATGGAAGATCCACCGGCGGAACCACGAATAGTCGAAGTCGTCGCGAATCCTACAAATCCACCAATTGTCAATCAAACTGGTGCTGCAAGTGGCCCGGCTAATCTTCCGATCACGGGTAATAAGAAACAGGATAGCGAACTACAACCGCTCAAGTCTGGGAACATGGCAGATCTCGATGAGCCTATAGACGGTAAACAAAAATATTAACGAATCGTCAATAATTCTGGATAGGCGATACTTTCATTGGTGCGTATTTATACTAGGTCAATTGTGCTTTCATTTTGACATATCGCCATCCCAGGTGAAAAGAGTAGTTCACAGGGAACTCAAGATCGCGAAGAGCGAGATGCGAGTAAAGAACGCGCAGATGGTGCGAACAAAAGTGACGAACCCGAGGACAACGTGACGGAACAAACTCATCACATTGTCGTGCCCAGTTACTCCGCTTGGTTCGACTACAACTCCATTCACACGATTGAGAAGCGTGCTTTATCCGAATTCTTCAATGGAAAAAACAAATCCAAGACACCCGAGATATACCTGGCCTATAGAAACTTTATGATTGATACTTATCGGCTCAATCCAACCGAGTATATTACCTCTACGGCTTGCAGGTATTGTCAGTTTTTCAAATATTTCCCGATAGTCCTTTCACCGGATCTAGCCAATGAGATGACATTTTGCATTGCCAATGTGGTATACGTTCTCATACATACACCTATACGGGATGTCCCGCTTTAATAGCCCACTTTAAATAAACCGCGAGCATGCGGTTTTTCCTACAAGATTCACGATTTCGCGATCGTGGGCCAGGAATGGGCCGACATTGACATTTTTCTGCTGACTCGTCAAAGATCTTAGAGTCGTGATTTGGCCTTTGTAAAACAAATCTTACAACAAAAAAAAAACTCACCGGTCGTGCACAGAAAATACGGAATAAGTTATGACGTTCCAAAAAGGTTGAGCCGCGTTAACATTACCTACTCAACATTCCGGAGGTTAAGAGGTCGATTTTACGACAAAAAATAAGTTACAATAAGTTGCGACAAAAAAGTTATTGTCAAAAACAGTGTTTTAACGTTAAATAATGCTGGATAACGAAATTTGTGATTACGTGTGACAATTCTTCTTTGAATCAAAACGTGAAGCGGAGAAATGTGACAACTACAAGGTACTGAATCCGAAAATATCGACGCAACAAGCTCTTCTCGTTTAAATCAATGCAAACATGGTATATTGAGCCTAGTAATATTGTTTTCGTCGTATCCGTCGGTAGTCACATGCATCGAAACTTACTCCATGTGCGAAACCTCAAAGTTCAACAACTCTCATGTTTGTCATGCTAGAGAGATATTTTTTCACCATTAGATTCGTTCTAGAAAGCAGCTATTTTTTCTAGCAAATTAAAACCATATGGTCTTTAGCAAATTAGAAGAAATGAACGTACCTGCGAATCTCATGAGGGTGTCGATGATTTCATATATATATATATATATATATATATATATATATATATATATATATATATATATATATATATATATATATATATATACATCGAGTTTCCTCCTCACAACCCTAAATCTTTATAGTGAACGTTTTGTGATCCGCCTTCATTTTCGCGACTGATTTGTGGTGTGTATAAAAAATGGCGCACCCTGTATTTCACACACACACACACACAAACATGCGTGCGCTATTTCCTGTTAAATTAGCCTTGAGTCGTCTCTACGATATGTTGCAAATATTGGTTAAAAAACAATAAAAGAACGGGCAGCCACTCCAGTGCATATTGGCATAAATCGGTCAAGTTGTTTCGAAACGATTGAACTAAAATATTCCCTCGCATGAGAGTAACTTTGTTTTTTTTTTCTTCAAGGCGCAACTTAGCCGGAGACGTTTGCGCGATAATGCGAGTTCACGCGTTTCTCGAGCAATGGGGCCTCGTGAATTATCAGGTGGACGCCGAGTCACGACCAACGCCAATGGGACCTCCGCCGACCTCGCATTTCCACGTTCTCTCGGACACACCGTCCGGACTTGCTCCGGTAAATCCGAATCCACCGAAAACGCCCCAACCATCAGCGGCAAAGACATTATTAGACCTCGAGAAAAAACCTGTGGTATCGGGAGCGACCGGTGGCGTGGAAGAAAAACCCGCAACCGGTGCAATGGCAAATTTTGGCTTGAAGATCGATCAGTACGCCAGAAAACCCGCGGTGCTGAAGAACAAGCAAGCGGCCGGTGCAACAAGAGATTGGACCGAGCAAGAAACTCTTCTGTTGCTCGAAGGATTGGAACTTCACAAGGACGATTGGAACAAGGTTTGCGAGCACGTTGGTTCGAGAACTCAGGACGAGTGTATACTGCACTTTCTGCGTTTGCCTATCGAAGATCCGTATCTCGAAGAGAGCGGTCCCGAAGGTTTGGGCCCGCTCGCTTATCAGCCAGTCCCTTTCTCAAAGGCTGGCAATCCGGTCATGAGCACAGTTGCGTTTTTGGCGTCGGTCGTAGACCCCAGAGTCGCAGCGAGCGCCGCAAAAGCAGCTATGGAGGAGTTCGCTGCAATAAAGGATCAAGTTCCTGCGGCTTTGCTCGATCAACACTTGCGAAACGTTCAAGCCAGCGCAAACGTGGATGGTAATATGCTTTTTCATCCCAAAAGTTGTCCACGTTAAGGCCTTAGGCCACTCTAGGGGCCGAATAAAATAGCCTTTTTGGGGATTTTTTTTCAGAAAGACTACGAAATAAATCGAGATTACAAAAAAGAGTGTTTATCATACATATCAGTGACTGCATACAATAATTTTTTGGAAAGTGAAAAATTTGCCTAAAAAATCGTCAGATAATTATTAATAACAAATGAACTATGCAATTAAAAAAAAATCCTACGTACTTCCATAGACAATGTATTTTTCAAGATATATTCAACATTTCAAGTGAATTGGTTGAAAATTGTCTGAGTTATGTTTCCGGCCAACTTAAAAAATACAGTTTTGAGATAAACGCGGCCATTTTGAAATGAATCGCTTCAAAAAAATTATTGTATACAGTCACTGATATGTATGATAAACACCCTTTTTTGTAACCTCGATTTATTTTGTAGTTTTTCTGGAAAAAAAATATCCAAAAGCCTATTTTTTCGGCCTCTAGATTGGCCTAACCTCTTAAGCCACTGCAACTATATAGACTGTGCGGACTGAATATTCGTTCCTATTTTTCCTAGGAAAATTCGACCCTGCGGCGGGCCTCGCCCAATCGGGTATCGCAGGAACGGGCCCTCCCGAACCACCGGAGGATGGTTCCACCGCATCGACACCAGCGCCGAGCGCCGCAACTTCGCCTCATTCCGTAGCTACCGCTGACCCGACCAAGAAAGAAGATCAGCCCGAAAAGCCCAAGGGGAGTACCGAGGGTGCGCCCTCGTCCCTTCAATTGCCGAAGAAGGAAGAGCCCGCGGATACTGCTGGGGTCGAGAGAGATCAACCGGAGAAAATGGAAGTTGATGTTACTAAAGAAGTCGAGCCTGACGTAAAATCAAAGCTGGAAAGTCCCGAGGAAGCAGAGGCTAGAGAAAAGAAGGATAAGGTATGTTTTGACGTTTGTTTTCCGAGCAGCTTTTGTCTCCAATATGCCTGTGCGCGTTCGATACTTCAAAATTAACTTTGTAAAAATTTGTCGAATCGTTGATATCCATCAGGTTGTGCGAGATGCGCAATTACAATCAGCGGCGGCAGCAGCCCTGGCGGCAGCGGCGGTCAAGGCCAAGCATTTGGCGGCCGTTGAGGAGCGCAAGATAAAGTCTCTCGTGGCGCTGCTCGTCGAGACGCAGATGAAGAAGCTCGAGATAAAACTTCGACATTTCGAAGAGCTTGAGACGACGATGGAACGCGAAAGGGAAGGTCTCGAGTATCAGCGGCAGCAATTAATCACGGAACGTCAACAATTCCATCTTGAGCAGTTAAAAGCCGCCGAATTCCGAGCTCGCCAACAGGCTCATCAGAGACTCGCACAGGAGCAACAGCATCAGCAACAACAGAGTCAACAGGCACAAACGTGGCAAGCGTCCTCGCAACAACAGCAACAACCGCAACAACAGCCAGCCCAACAGCAACCACCGAGTCCACAGGCTCCGTCTCAACAAGCTTCGTCTCAACCGAACACGCCACCTCAGACTACAGCGCAACCGGCAACTCCGACGGTAACAACCACGACAACGGCGCCTCAGCCACTGCAGCAACAACAACAACAACAACAGCAGCCACCGCCGCCACCACCACCACCGCCGCCGCCGCCGCCACCGCCACCACCGGCGTCACCGCAAACACAACAACCGCAACAGCAATCCGCGCTATCACCGGCTCCTCAACCGTCGCCGCAACAACCCGTCACCACGCCAGTTCTAACAACGCCAACAACCCAAACTCCAGCGCAACCACAAGTCCAAACGTCTCAGCCACAACCAACGGCTCACACGCCACCTCAACAATAGTAACTCTTCTCCGATATAATCGCCAAATACATCAGTAATATTTTCCACATAAAAATGACTATCGTTGCTCTCACGATTATCTCAAGAAAATAAAATAATAATAGACAACAAAAACAACATAATTGAAAAAAGAGAAGAGAAACTCTCTCACCGACTTTTTCGAGAAACAGAGTGTTTGTGTGTGCGTCTTGATAACGGCGCAAAGCCGAACATTGGCGCAGCTTCTTCCTCCCTCGGCGCACAACTAGGTAGACCGTGAGAGAGAGAGAGAGAGAGAGAGAGAGAGAGAGAGAGAGAGAGAGAGAGAGAAACACAGAGACGAAGAAAGGATGGTCACTGTTCGAATGCGACACGATCAAACATACTTTTTTTGACATGGTTAACAATCGTCTGAAGAAAAGAGATTGGCGATCATTGTGAATGAATAATTGTTACAAATTATTCTTAATTAATTGATGGATATTGTAACGTGTTTTTTCATTTATGTTTCCAGGATAATCATTTGTAATTTTTTTTGCGTAATATTTTGCGTAATACATTTCGAGCTGTTTTTCAATCTAACGGTTACGGCCGCTTGAAGCGAGAGGGTTTATATTTTTATTTTCTTCGTTTCTTTACGACGAATTGTGTAAGAAGCCGATATTGAGAACCGAAGAGAAAATAATGTTCAAAAAATGAAGATACAAATTTTTATGGCCTGCAGAAAGGATGGACTTTGCTTCGGCATTTTCTTTGTTTTTTTTCCAAGTGCTGTAATCGACATCGTTCTTTTGTGTAAAATATACTAGCATTACGTACATGAAGATAGAGTCTCGCTGAGGAGACTTGTGTTATTCGGCGTACTAGTCCTAAACATAGTTGACATAATTCGTACGTAAGACGTAATATTGGATATTCGCGTCGCGAAATGGGAAAGAACAGAAGTAGATGCGAGCTACAGAGCGCTATTTTGGATGAGCTCAAGGACAAGATCGGTCATTAGTCTCGCACAAGCCGCACCCGCGATCGGTGGCGCCTGTGGATTTCGCATTTTCTCCCCGAGACCGTCGATTAAGACATCCTCGTAAAGGTCGGGAGCTTCAGCACTCGCACACGTAGTTATCGGCAATGTATCTATAGCCAATCCCACTCCGAAACGGCCGCATCTTCTCATCTCGTCGTTCAACCTGAAATATGTGAGTTTTCATCATTTCGAACACATCAGAGGATGTCAACTTCTTTGTGTGCGCTATTTCTGCCGTCATATGGAAGAAGGCGGCATTTGCAAAAAAAAATCGAAAATACGTTTTGCTATACAGAACGATGGGAAATTTTACACTGATTCCAGCGGTACCAAAAACGCATTTTCGATTTTTTTTTGTAGATGCCGCCTTCCATATGACGGCAGATTTGACGTCCGAAGATAAATGTTTACGATAGGTTTCATCGACGTATCCCGATACCAATAATTATCAAAAGTACTTCGCAGGTGATAATCGACTTGGTTCATGTCGTACAAAAGAAGCAAAAAACTCTTTGATTTGTTTTTATTGTAACGATTGAGAATTATAAAAATCTTGCATATTTTTCCGAATTAGTAGAATAAGCACACGTGGTTCAAATTAAGTTAAAACAATATTAAAACATGTAATTAATGTTCGAATAAGATCTTGCATTGTTTTCGTCCTAGTAAATACTAGCCAAGACAAATTCATTGAACAAAGTTTCAACGCCTCGCGAGTGCAATTTCACTACTGTTCAAATTTGATCCTTTCCAGTTAATTCCGCGTTCACAGACAGGTGTGTACGGCGTTTCCAAATTCTATACGCGTTAAAAAGCGAAGGATACAACAAATTCAATACATTTATCTCTTATGACTTTCTGATTTTAAATAAAAACGGTAACTAATAAATTCAATCTTTTGTACGCAAATGTATTCCTGAAAACCAAGCCGCTTTTCGATACAACCATTCATGTGCAACTCATCTTTTGGAAATCAAGCGTTTGGTTTTCTTATATGCTTTGTTAGCAAACTATTTTGCCAAAATAACTGCGTCTTAAAGGATTTATCGTCCGTGCAATCGTAAACAAAGCTTTGTTTTAACCGACAGTTTAAAAACATTCTAAAACCTCATTATCTAAAAACAATCAACAATTATGGCATTTTTTTAAATCGACGTTCAATAACAATGATGGCGAAATGAAAATGCTTTTGAAAGAAAAAAAAAGTTGGTCGGAAAATATTTAATTTCAAATAATGGCGAAATAAAGATGCTTTTGAAAAAAAAACATTTGATCAGCAAATATTTCATTTAAAATAAACAAGTTAATGTCAGTGGGAAAAAATGAAATTATTAATTTTTCCGAATGCATATACATTTTTAAAGAACACTCATACTTTTCACTTTTTTTAATTTTCAAAGCCACTCAAAGAAAGGATAATTCTGTATGTTTTCGAAGGATTCCACATTACAGTTAAGAAATTTTTAAGCCGTTAGTCGAACAATTTGACAGATTCGACCTTGAGAAAATGTTTAAAAGTAGAACTTCAAAATAATGGGCAGAATTCAGGTAACATTCATATGTACTTGAACAAATGGATCATTTCATTCTGTAAAACGAAATAGAACATTCTCGAGATATTGATTAAACTAATTTCTCTTCAATCAATTTATCGATAATTTTACCGTAGTATATTATGCAACCAAAATATGCTTAGCATCTTCCATGCAGTTGATTTTTTCTCGGATTTTCAGAGCACTGAAAAATGTTTGAACTTTCAGCACAACTGAATTATTGCCACGCTTTACGTATGCAAGATTCTCAGGCACGTGCTGGTACATACGAAACTGAAAGATTTTCCACGCGTTGGGGGTATGTTTGCACACAGCATAGCATTAATAGGCACTTCCTCAGCATTGAAAGCATGAGTAATTTGCATTTTCATTGCCGCACGAATTTTACTATTTGCTTCATGACTTACAATAGCCACATGTGCGCTGAATCTGTCGCGGGGTGTTGATTCGGTGTGAGTGTTTGTAAAGCGTCCATCAGGTGACCGTGATAATGTCTCAATAATTCGGTCATGTGGGCCTGTCTTATTTCACCGCTCGTACAACAGTACAAGAGATTCGCCAAATCAAGGGCTAGCGAACCAACGCGCGATAGTTGAAAGTCGACGAGACAGACGGGCTGACAAGAAACGGAATCAAGAGTGTTTCACTAAAACAATCAAGCTAAAGGTAAAATTCCAATATAATTCGAATAAGTTATAATAAGACGAAAATCTCAATAGTCGAACGCAGTCCGAGACGACACGATCCTTAGATAATAGTTACAAGAAAGCAGTAATAAAGAGGACACCAGAGTAGCGCCTGAAAAAACGCAAATTTCGACATTTTTTATTGGTTTTTGTGGATAGAAGGTAAATTCTGTTTAGTAACCTTTATTATACATATTTTCAAGTATCTTTACAAATATTTGCACAAGATGTTGTAAGAAAAGGCGGTGCTAAAGCTGGATGAATCGAGTCATCTTTTGTCTTTGTCTGACAGTGTTCTGCGACCGGCAACATAACATCGCTGATTCTTTACTGATCGACTCGAAATTTTGTTTTTGAACGTCGCAACGACATTGTACATCAAAGTCCGATCGGGATTTTTCGTATGTTAAAGACATTTTCCGAAAAACATTTTCATCAATTTTTTTCACCGAATACCATTTTTTGCATACAAGCACTATTTGATTGAAAAAATCAACATTTTTCAATTTCCATACATACTTTGAAGGCAAATCTTACTGGAATACAAATTATTTTGATTTTGCGTTTAGGTAAAAATCTAGACGAGAATTCTTGCCGGCCACATCACACTATCGGGCAAAGGTAAATCGCTTCTCCTAGCATCAGCACCGCCATTTCGTTACAAAAATTTGTAAAGATAATAGAATATATGTAGAACAAAAACCACTAAACGGAATTTCCATTCGATCAATTGGATATCCATACAAAATGGTCGATATTCACTTTTTTCCGGGACTTGAGAGACACTGATAGTGTCCCTTAAGAAAACAATTGAACAAAAAATATTCGCGAATACGCAATTTTTTCATATTAAATCATACGCAGTGTCGAAAATGAAATATTTTCTGTAATATCAAAGCGACAAACGAGGGCGTACCCAACGGGGGGTGGGGGTCATTCCCTGACCCCCACTCCCTAGGTGGGGGTCACTCCCCCACTCAGGAAGTAGAAAAAATTAAGTCTTATCCGTCGCCCCCCCCCCCCCCTCTTCGGCGAAACTAATATGAGCTGCTGCACCCCCCCCCCCCCCCCCCGCTTAAATAGATTACAATTTTCCAAGAATCTGAAAATTGTCCGGTACATCCAACATCTTTAGAAGGTATCGGTGGGCGACGTTGTCAATTTAACAACCAAAAAAGACTCAAGGAGGAAGCAAGAAAGACATTTTCAGCGATGTGATAGTAATTAAATTCATTGACTCGTCCTAATGTGTTGTGTAATTTTTTTCGCTTAATCACTTTGAATTACACTTTTTTCCAAAAAACGTAAATAATTTGCTAAAACTGATAAATTAACCGGTTATTTTAATTTTGTTATAGGGCCTAACCGTCAGGGGCAGCGGTGTAGCAAAGGCTCCTGGGACCTGAGGCGGACCGTTAAAATGATGCCCCAATTTTTACCGTGCCAGAAAACATGTCAACACAGGAACTGGCGTGAAAAAGTGTAATTAACCCAAATCTGTATTTTGACATAGGCTATGCTAAAAGGATAAAGTTAAGAATGTTTACAAAACTATTATACGAGCTTTTTGACTAGCAAGGTCGGTGATCACACTCTCGAAGTCGATTGAGTCAGTCAGATCTCGTTCAATGGATAAAATAGTCAGATTGTTCAATCCAGAACACTGCCATATACATAGGTCTGGGCCCTTCCGTATATTTCATGTATATTCCAGTCGGAATGTACATGAGACTTATTCTCCGAGGCCAGCACGCCATCTATTTTTTTGTAGGTTCTTTGGGTTATCAGGAATGTAGCCTAAAGTTTCAGAAAAAAACGTTGTCCACCGACCACCAGAGATTATTAAATAATAATACACTCGGTTTTTAAATGATATCTTTTTTGGAATTGGTTTTATCGAAAAATGCTTCCTACAAAAGTTGTGCGGAATGATGTCACCTATAAAATGAGTTCTATACAAAAATCACGGAGGATCGTTAGTTTAACGGCAAATCACCGGTGAACGGATTTTTTTCTTCTTTTGCATGCACTTCGTTTATTAATGACCTTAGTGTTCTGAAAGTCACTCATCTAGGAGAATCTATCCCCAAAAGATATGTTCAAATTTTATTGAGCCAGGCTATATAGTTAACGAGTAATTACCGATTAACGTAAATCCGGCACCGCCTTATAGCAAGTGATGGGCCTCATGGGGAAATCCAGATGGGCCTCATGGGGAAAAAGAATTAACATGACGGCTATTAGCGTGTACATTCAAGATCCAATGCGAAAAAGCGATTTTTGTTATAAAGAGCATTTTAACTTATAAACAAATTCAATTATGTACTTCAATGTTGAGGCTACTTGAAATATTTTTTTCAGATTCTTATAGGTCTCCGTAAGACGCGAAATTCCCAAAAAAGTAACTCGATATCTTTATTAAAAGGGGAGATATAGTCATTTTTACGTTTCTTTCATTCATTATTGTTTCTATCAAAATTTTCGCATTTTTCAAGTTTGTGCTTGAAAATGCTGAGAAATTCTGATTTTTAGATGCGTTTTCGAATCCGCAACAAAAAAATACGCAGAATTGTAAGAAAACATCTTCCTACGACCATTTTTAAACGAGATATCGAACTAATTAACTAAGCCGGTTGCGCCGACGCGATGACGCCGCCGCTCCCGATTTCGCGCACGCGCGATCCGCTTAAATCTTTATGTGCATCGCTGTAAACACTCCAACGGATTTTTATCATATTGCATGTTATGCGTAAAGGTGTTAGGAATGCTTACGAACTTGAAAAACACGAATATGTTGATAACAAAAGTAATAAGTTGAGGAAACATAAACATGACTACATCTCCCATTGTAAGGAAGACATCGAGTTACTTTTTTTTAGTAATTGTGCGTCTTACAGAGACCTAGAAAAATCTGGAAGAATTTGTTTATAAGCAAAAAAAATGTCGAAAAAAAAATATTTTTTTATAAAAAATTCACTTTTTCGCATTGGATCTTGAACCGGCATCCGCGTGTCATGGCCAGATTCAAAAGAGCGTTTCACGCCCGGTAAAGCTCTGATCCGGCGGCCTGTACCATGCCGTGGTACGGAATACGATATGCCGGATGCAGCTCTAGTCTGCCCCGTAGCAACATTTCTAGTAGGATTAATCATTTAGTTTAAAAGTTTAAATATTTGTTTAAAGTTTATAGAACTTCGCATGTTTTTTGGTTTGACCCCTTTTTTGGACGTGCGGCGATTTTCGAGCTGTTAATTGCCGCATACAACGCCGCAAATAATCATGAATTGTGATTGAAAGAAAATTGTCTGCTCGGCGTTATTCAAATATCCACTTCTGCGTCCTCAAATGATGCACCTTTTTAGCATCGCAACAAGTAGTCCCTTCCCTTTTTTGTTTGTTAATGAATATAAACTTTATATGAATAACTTCCGAAATCAACTTGACGTAAGGACGTTAGGCCACAACTACGCGCATGATATGCCCCTTGAACACGGCATAAAGAAAAGTGCCTACCCTTGACTAGCAATGCCGTGGAATGCGACAAAAAGCTCGTCACTTAGAGGTACACAATTTTGGACGGAGTGTGCAGACCTGCGTATACGACCGTGATCTAGAATCACCCGTCGTTAACCGTAGATAATTCTTCATAAGTTTCAATTTGGAGAAACTTCTCTCGCAAGTCGCGACGCTGATGGCCACGGTAAGAAAGATTTGTAGCATGACGACAATATTCGGGACTGAATCAGCTATGAAGATTGAAGCTAGGCTCTTGAATAAAGCGCAGAAGCTGTAAGAACCCTGCCATCTACAGTGATTCAAGACGTTCAGATTTTAGAGAAGCTTCAATGAATTTAATCAACCTTGTGCGTTCCTGCAGAAACTCATCCCTGTCGATTTTATCAGCATTTGAATCGATGCTGATTCTGAGGTTCAAAAGATTGCTTGGAGTCAGGAACTCAAAACTGCTTGCGAGTTCATGCTGCTGTTGTAATCTTGTTTTAACTTCCTGGTTGAGAGTATTTCGCGATGTGACTCGTCTTTTAAAGCAAGCCCAGCATCTTCACAATTTTCGCCAGGCATCTTCTTCTTTCTTCGAATGCGACGCTGAGGTTGCGTTGTAATGCCAAGCTCCTTACACTTCTCTTCAATAAAATCTACACTGCTTTGCGAAATGACTGTTCGACTCTCTGTCATATAATTTTGCAGCGCTTTTAGTCTCTGACCACAATTCTGCTAGTTAAGGCCTTACGATTGCAAGTACGCTTTGGACGCTATTCACGTTGACGCAAACATGTGCCCATAATCCAAGAAAACTAAGAAAAGAGAAAGATGGCATGGTCACCAACAGCCTGCAACATCAGCCCTAGTATTTGCGTTCTCGTTTCTTCCTGAAAGCTGCTCCAAAACGTCCAAATTTTTTTAGACGTTCGTTTCGACGATTTTTATTGCGTCTTCTCTGGCGCTTCATCTCGTTTCAACCAGACGCTTCAAGCTGGAACCTGTTGTGTTTATCAAAACATCCCAACAGTGAGTTGAAAAAGGAAAGAAACCGAAATGTCGATCAAGTGTCCCGAAGAAGGTGATGGATTTACTTCAGCTTTCGCCGTATGAAGGCCAGCGAGGTTGAGTGAATGGTTCGTGCAAGCAACAAACCTAGCTTTCGAATAAACATCCAGAATACGCTGCTGTACTCCAGTGTGCTCGCAATTCATCACAGCAGCGTTGTCATAACTGTCGCCTCGGCAGGTATTGATGTCTTAACCGTATTTTGTCAACTCCTCCATTATCATTTTCGTGATCTATTCTGCACCCTTGCTTTTAGTGTCGATGAAATCAATAAATGACTCATAAACTGAAACGGATGACGTATATCGAAGGACGTCATGACATATCGAAGGACCTGGGATATTTGGTCTTCATATGAGAAATCTGGAGTGCTGTCCAGTATTATGGAGAAGTACCTTTTACACTTGAGCAATTATCTGGGGTGGGGGTCAAAATGTCGAATGACGAAATATACAACGACAAAGATTTTGAAACGACAGAATTATGAACTCTCAAAAAAACGAAAGTTAAATTATTCGAAGTTTTGACCGATGACAAATTCGAATAACTGTTACACCAAAGGATTATTTATTCGAGAACATATATTCAGATAGTCTGCAGTTTAAGTCATACAAATACAGATTCGAACAATCTACAACATTCATATCTCTGAAATAGAAAAAAGTGAGTATCCAATATTCATAATACCGTCTATAGCAAAAAGCCATATATCGAGACTACAAACTTCGAATGTGTAGATCTTAGAAACGCAAATGATTGATGGTCCGAAATGGCGAATACCTAAATGGCGAACATGGCATGGCTGCCTGACCCGACTGACCACTAACGCCTTTTGCCATCTTCATTTGAAGCGCAAGTATTGCTCGAGTCCAAGTTTTCGCTATCCGGACCGTTCGCCATTTTGGCCCATCGCTATTTTAACTCTAGGTAGCATAAATGTCCAATTGACGTCGATAAGTTACCGTTGTCAGTTTACCTTTAAGCCATGTCCGGAAGATAACTATTCGACATCTTTCAAATGACATCCCATATAATGCTGCCGTAAAGTTATATTTTTTATGATATCTTTCTTCGATGAAAACGGATGTCTAAAAGGTATCCCAAAATATTATCCAATTGATGACTTTTTTAAGTTATCAAAAAGTTATCTATTTACTGTTATCTATTGTATCTAGTTCATCTTTGACCAAACGCTATCATAAAGATGAATTACATAAGACGTCATTTTCATAACATCTTTTAGATATCGGTAATATGCTGTGTTTTAAGATATTTGGTATTGGCGGTATATGGTAAAAAGTCATCCAAATGGCAGTGGCGGACTAAGCCTGTCGGGGGCCCGGGGCGGCATATAAATGAGGCCCCCGGTCTGCTAAAAAATGGATGTATCAGGTTGATAAAAAAGTTTTGTCGCAAAAATTTTTAAAATGTCTTTTTACGTATTGACGCAATATGACATCGAGCTATGTCGAGAATATTCTAGAATGTTTTCTACTCTTCCCCGTGACAGGGTATAAAAGGGCGAGCGCGCGTTCTAGTGGACAGAAATGGCTTCGATCTCGCAGGAGCAACTTCGAGCGATCATTTTTTACGAGTGGCGGCGCGGCACGAACGCAAGCACAACTGCTAAAAATATACAGGATGCATTCAGCGAGACCGTAGTTTCTCATCGAACAGTCCAGCGTTGGTTCAATCGTTTTAAATCTGGAGACACAAGCCTTGAAGATAAGGAACGTTCCGGACGACCGTCGACCATCGATGATGAAGCATTACTCCGCTGCATCAAAGAAAAACCGGAAGCAGGTACGCACGAGCTAGCAAGAGAACTTGGCTGCACCCAACCGTCAATAGTCAATCACTTACACAACTTGGGATACAGGAAGGTTCTAGCTCAATGGATACCACACCGTCTCACCGACGACAATAAGAACTGTCGCGTGACCATCTGCCAGTCTCTCCTGCTTCGCCACCATCGCAAGGAGTTTTTAGAAGATCTTGTGACGGGAGATGAAAGCTGGGTCTTGTATGATAACAGAACGCGTTTAGCCTACTGGCTTCCTATCGGAGAAAAACCGCCACACCAACCGAAATCTGATCGTCACTCACAAAAGGTTTTGTTGTGCTGTTTCTGGGACGCAAAGGGAATGCTGTTTCACAATTTTCTCCCTGTAGGTAAAACGATTTCCTCTACACGATACATCGAAAATCTCCAGGAATTGGCAAAAGCTATAAGAAAAAAACGGCCAAGACGCGCGACTGTGCACCTTCTCCACGACAACGCGAGACCCCATGTCGCAAAGGAAACCCACAAAACAATCACTGAGCTTCACTGGAATACCGTTCCTCATCCACCATACTCTCCCGACATCGCGCCATCTGACTACCATTTGTTCAGACATTTGAAGGCATATTTGAGAAACAAAACTTTCGAAAACGTCGACGATCTCAGAAGGGATATTTCAAATTTCTTTGAGTTCCAGCCGCCGCAGTTTTGGGCAAAGGGAATAAATGAGTTGCCAAGTAGATGGTCGAGTGTCATAGAAACCGATGGCGAATATATTGTTGATTAGAAATGTTTTGTATAAGATATATAAATAAATAAATTATATTGAAATTATTGCGACAAAACTTTTTTATCAACCTGATATTATTGATGATATGTAATTTTACTATACGCCCTACTTATGATATGGGTAAAAAAGTTAGAATACGTATCAGCATTTAACACAGCACCTGGCAGGTAGAGTGCAAAGAAATAATGAAGACTATAATAAGAAAGTAACTTTTACTGTACTTATATGTTTAAAAACAAAGCTTTTGCTTTGTAACTATTTTACATGTTTCGTGCTTTCATTTAACTGAACTTCTCAATGACGTCGTTGAAATCTATTTCCCTTGAAACTTTCCTGTCAATTGATAGAATGGACAGATTGACTAGGCGTTCTTGGTTCATCATAGATCGACGATTTTTAAAAATAAATTTCAGTTTAGACAAAATTCTCTCGCATGATGCGACCGAGACACAAATGATCAAGAAGTATTGGATTATAAGTGATAAACAGGGCAAAGATTTACTGAAGTCCCATCTAATAATAATAAAGGTTTGATACAGGTTTGGAAATGACCACGATATGTTGGGCGCGCTAAGTCGATCTACTTTTCTTTACATTTTCCGCCACTACGTGGCATTGCTGTTGACGGGTACATGTGTGACATGGGCAGAATATCTTCTGTCTGTCTCTCCCTCTCTCCAGATCGAGGCGCATGCGCTGTCGACCTTGCCCCCGAATATTTGATGAGGATACGAATAAAAAACCAAATGAACAAATAATACGCTTACTGAAGACTAAACTGATTGATAGACCCATTCTCTGAAAAGTCGCAGCTACGAAAACTCGTCTGCTGGTCACATATTTCTAGATTTAATTCTGAATATTTTCTCTAAACATTCGGTGACCGGCTGTTTTTATTGTTGCTACGAAATCTTTATAATATTTTACACGTGTGAGCAGTTTATATCTGGAATCTACAGTTAGTTAGCATTTAAATTATTACATAGAAATGTGGCCAGCGCGTTATCTCCATAAAGCGCTGTATAAATGAGATATTTTTTAGAGTTGTCATTTTTCGTTAAAAGTTCGGTAAATTGGCTTGCAATTTTACCCGTATACGGGGATGTATTTTTACTTGATTATAGACGAAAATCAATTAATTGTTAAATATTCGAGTTCGTAAAAGAAATGCCTCAAGAGCATGAGTGACACACGGACCGCGATTATCGTTCGCATGACAACACGGAAATTATAAGTAGGGTGAGATCACAGAGGACCGTGGGTGGGGGATATCCTCCGATAGGAGCGACGCATGTGGCGGCGGGCGGAATAAAAAGTGGATCTTGTAACGGCGCCTCACGGCATCATTGAAATGTGGCTTCGGTTCCAGACCTGTATGTAAGACCGTGGGTCAGGAAAGTCCCGCAGCGGCTAACAGTGATGACAACTTAGTGGATTTTTCACGTAAACTGGTGGTTTAGACATCCCTTTTGGTGGATAAAATTTGTTTTTAGTGGCTGGTGGTTTTTGTTAGTGGTGAGCAAGATATTCAACCACTAACGTGTAAACAAATGTATGATACATTATATTTTGCTATGACAAGGCCCTTTGACACAAAGTGTGTCAACTTTTATGGTGTAGGCAACACTACGATCTTGTAAATACCTACCAGCGCCATGGGGATTCCCTGAATAATGTTTTGGCTGTATATAAATTTGAATGAATATAGACCACCGGGTATAGTAATTGAATTGAGTTCAATTTGCTTGAAAAAGCATGTTTTGAAATACTTCATAATTTTGTTATGTAAGTGCATCAGATGTAGTTGCTTGCTTACTAGACCGTAAGCGGCAACACCAAGCGGTATTGGAGGTTTTCTGGTGGTTCGCAGAACCGCTTATGGTTGGTATAACAAAACAAGTTGGCAACAGCGGCGGCTACTATATTTATTTTGGTTTCTAACAAGTTACAAGTTATAATGTAATTTTACGACATTAAGGTTCAGATTGGTTGATTTCCCCTGTTGTTATTCTTTAGTACGTATGGATGTAATTTCTTTAGTACGTATGTATGTTATTTTTATTACGAAATTTCTCAATTGTTCGGATGTAGTATTTATGTTTCGCGCCAAAGCCACCATAGAGTGAGCGGGACTCACCGCGCGGGGCGCACCATTTTTATAGCGCTGGCTATAAGTAAGTAGAGCTTTATGCTATATTGACAATTTCTATCATGACCTGGGGGGCTATTACGGTTCTCCGTTCGGGTGAAAATGACAAAAGTGAGCAGCTCACCCTATTACGGTTCTCTTCACCTAGTGAAAATGCGAGATTATTCACGTAAGTTTACTCGACACGAAATGTCATGTCGAAAATCGAAATGCGCATGCGTGAGCGTCTTCCTAACGCAGTGACGACACGTCCAAAGCTAACACATAACACAAGTTACTATGAAATAGCTGCTTCAGAGACGGTAGCATCTCGACACCGAATTATCAATAAAATTCAGCAACTTAAAGTTGATATCGTAGCGAGTTAAGCAATGTCATCCGATAATGATGAATAATTTGCTGATGATTGTGGTTTTGCGAGATCGGAAAAATCGAATGCTTCGTATCCCTTCAGTATAACGGAACAAGAATATATTGCATAATAGTTCGATTTATTAACATAAAACAATAATTCTATCACTGTATTATAAGAACCGTTTTATGTTCTAATATGATACAAAAATTACCAGTATTCTTTTATTTGAATGGCTGTGTCGCAATCTGCCTCGTGCTAAATCTTCGTCTTTTTTCATGAAATCTAATAACATTTGTTTTTGTTTTTCGGTAACATTCATGTTGCAAACTCAGATTCTATTTAAACTCGTTGCTTATTCGAGTGAAGAGGTTGTTTTTGTCGATGCGCACGTCTTTCGTTTTGGGCTGGATTTGATAAGCGTGCTAGTATACCCCTTCTACGGTGTTGTGAAAATGTGAGATCACTAGCCGGAAGTTCTTAGTGATCTGAAATTTTCACCCGACCGATCCGTAATAGCGTGATTAAACTCACGTGAGATGAAAATGCGAGAAGTGAGAAGTCTGACCCAAGAACCGTAATAGGCCCCCTGATAACAGGTGAATTAGTACCTATCTACCTATGTTTATATTTTGCATACGTACGGGGCCTCAAACTCCAAACTGTCCCTTACTGAATATATTTCGGCCTTGGTTGAAATTTGACTAAAAAATGACTTCTCGAGATTTGGAGGCCCCCCAGGACCAGAGGCCCGGGGCGGACCGCCCCCTCCGCCCCCCCCCCCCTTAGTCCGCCACTGCCAAATGGTCTCCTAAAGATGATCCACTCCAACGGATCACTTTCATGGTAGTGCGAATGTAGCGTGTCATATTTTATTTCACCGGCCAAAAATTGTGTGTAACAACAAGTAGTTGAAAAAATAAAGGTGTTGAAATATATATATATATATATACGTGAATGCTTTTTATCCTATTATTCTTTTAGCCT
Source organism: Ophion slaviceki (assembly GCA_944452715.1). Taxonomy (NCBI): domain Eukaryota; kingdom Metazoa; phylum Arthropoda; class Insecta; order Hymenoptera; family Ichneumonidae; genus Ophion; species Ophion slaviceki. The sequence goes on from OX101786.1 coordinate 44,123,059, forward strand.
CTGTGAGTACATAGATATATTTTTAATTTACTGTCTTTTTATTCTCAAAGCGTACGTCTGCTTTTGAGGTTATCCAAGGGATCGTTCGGAGCATGGTAACCACCAAAAGGCGTGACCGTAATGGGAGAGAAGTCCCATAACGACTGGACCGTTTTTATAATATTCAATTATATTTCACTTGTTATGAATTAATTGATGTTTTATTTATAATGACCTAGCCCACTTCGAAACCGACATAACAATGTCTTATCAATGTCTTTATTATAAAAATTAACTTAATAACAGTCTAGAATATTCAATATAGCTTAACATTGCCCATTTTCAATTATTATATGGTAACTATTGTTGATGAAAGTTTTTGTTGCAATACGAACGAGTTTATAAATACACACGTTCGTATTAAAAGTAACAAAAAATGTTATCATATAATTATAAAAAATGGGTAATATTAAGCTATATTGAATATTCTACACTATTAATAAGTTAATTTTTGTAAATAAATGGATAGGATATTGTTATACAGGGTGGCCGGAACATTGACGTCCAAAAATAAAATTTGGGTCCCTTGTATCGTGGGGTATCCGAATCACCCCCATGTATTTTCTGCAACCTTTCATAGTTTTCGGGTTATTAATTTTTTTCTGAATTTTTGAGAATTTTCGAACTGACCAATTTAAAAAAAAATCTAAAAAAAAGTAGAAGACTTTGTCGAGATTTTTTTTTGCAACTGAATCTTCATGAGTAGTACTTTTATGCATAAAATAATCAGCTTCGTAACTGTGATGAAAGTTATGAAAATGTTGGTCTAAAGTGAAAAATTTACGTTCGGTAAATTATGACTTAAATTTTCAATGTTAAATACACAATCTAAACAGGTGACTTCATGGTTCCAAATTAGGCCTCAAGAATGAACCAGACTCTCAGCTTTCATAATCATTAAACAAAAGTAGTACTTAATAGGGCTACTTTGACTAAAATTGGCCTTCAAAGACAGCGAGGTGGAAAATTCTTAAAATTAGCCATCTGATTAAAAAAAATGCCCATTTTATCATTCCTAAGATTATTTAGTTTGTTAACTAACCAAAAATGACTGCAGGAAAGCTGTTTTGTGACCTTGTTTTTTTTGTGTTCGTTTATGTCCTTCGAAGGCCCTCCTCTTTGTGGCTTCCCCCTCCCCATGCCGATCGCGAGATATATATTGAGACGTGCAGGTCCGTCTCGTGTCCTTCCACAAAAAAAGCAACCGATCTCGCGATAGGCATGGGGAGGGGAAGCCACAAAGAAGAGGACCTTCGAAGGACATAAACGAACACAAAAAAACAAGATCACAAGACCATAAGCGGAAAGAAAGACGATGGAGACAACAGACAGAAAATAAACAAAAACAGTATAAAAAGTTAACAATAAAAGGAACGATAGGTAATAAGAAGGGGAAGGGGAAAAAGACGTTGGAAAGAAAACAGAGAAAGCAACAAAAACACAGGAGAAGTAAAATTTATTTAATTTAAGAAAAAAGTTAACAATAAAGGCGATGATGGGTAATTGGTAAGGGAAGGGGAACCATGAAGAATAAAACAGGAGTATGTAAGGGACGGATTTTTGGAGGAACGACACCTCACTCTCCTTCTCCAATTTTTTTGCGACTTGATTAGTACCCCAGTACATGAGACCAGTCTTCGGGTGAGGAAAGTGGGGCAGGACGGAAACCCAGGCAGCATGAATGTCCAATTGACATCGATATGTTACCGTTGTCGGGTTACCTTTAAGACATGACCGTAAGATTGAACTATTCGAAACCTTTCAAATGACATCCCGTATAATGCTGCCGTAAAGTTATATTTTTTATGATATCTTTCGGCGATGAAACCGGATGTCTAGAATGTATCGAAAAATAATATCAAATAGATGACTTTTTTAAGTTATCAAAAAGTTATCTATTTACTATTATCTATTGTTTCTATAGTACAGTTGTGCTGTATATTGGAATCGGAAAAAATTAGAAGAATGCTCGTTTTTTGAAAGGTGATTTTCTAGGTGCCGCGGGTGCTAAATCCAAGTGTGCCTAAAAATCGGGGTGTAGGGTTTTTTTTAGGAGATGAAAGGGGATGGATTAATGCCAAACTACATCCCCCATAAGGTCGGCGCCGAGAGACAAAATGTTCAAAAAAATCCGGGTTTTATTTTTGTCTACAGCGCCGAACTCGTGGAAGTTCATTTTGGGGGTGAAAAAATGGGGTGAAATTTTGAAAAATCAGTTTCATTCGATAACTCTTTAGGAAAAATTCATACAATTTTTGTTCAAATGGGAACGTTGTAACCCTTGAAAAGACGCGTCGATCGAGAATTTAATCATCCCTCTCCAATAATATCTTCACCCCCAAAAGAATTGTTGAAGTACAAACAAAAAAACCGTTTATTAAATAACTCAAAAACAATCTATTTTTCGGGGATGGTGTAAATGTACGAAATGTAGAGAATTATTTTCTCTATAGTTTCGTTCCTATGGACCACCCTTGAATTTTGCTTTTTCGATTCCCTCTCAAGGATTGACAACTCAAAATGAAATTCTGGGAAAACTATTGACCGAAAGTAACGAGATACGAGTTTGGCGCTGTGGACAAAAATGTGGCTGAGGGTTCAAGCTACAAATTCTTCCACGGCGGCGAATTCGTGCGGTCAATAGTTTTCCCAGAGTTTCATTTTGAATATTCAACCCCCGAGAGGGGTTGGAAAATCAAAATATAAGGGTGGTCCATAGAAACGAAAATATAGAGAAAATTATTCTCTACATTTCGTACATTTGAACTATACCCGAAAAACCGATTGTTTTTGAGTTATTATATACACCATTTTTTTGTGGTATTTTAACCATTTTTTTGGGGGTGAACATGTTTTCGGAGAGTGATGATTAAATACTCGATCGACGCCTCTTTTCAAGGGCTACAACTTTCCTCTTTGAACAAAAAGTATACGATTTTTTTCTAAAGAATTATTTAATTGAAACTGATTTTTAAAAATTTCACCCCACTTTTTCACCCCCAAAATGAACTTCCACGACTTCGGCGCTGTGGACAAAACTAAAGCCCAGATTTTTTTGAACATTTTGTCTCACAGCGCCTCGTAGGGGTTGTAGTTTGGCATTAATCCAACCCCATCTCCTTTTATCCCCTAAAAAAACCCTACACCCCATTTTTTAAGGCAAATTTGGATTTAGCACCCGCGGTACTTACAAAATCACCTGTCAAAAAGTAGCCTTCTTCTAATTTTCTCCGATTCCGAGGTTTTTCAGCGACAGCTCGACTGTACGACTAGTCCAACGTTCTCCAAAGGATATCATAAAGACGAATTACATACGACGTCTTGTTCATGACATCTTTCAGATATCGGTAATATCTCAGGCAGCATGAATGTCCAATTGACATCGATAAGTTACCGTTGTCAGGTTACCTTTAAGACATGACCGTAAGATAACTATTCGACATCTTTCAAATGAAATCCCGTATAATGCTACCGTAAAGTTATATTTTTTATGATATCTTTCGGCGATGAAAACGGATGTCTAAAAGGTATCCCAAAATATTATCAAAACGATGACTTTTTTAAGTTATAACAAAGTTATCTATTAACTGTTATCCATTGTATCTAGTCCAATGTTGTCCAAAGGATATCATAAAGACGAATTACATACGACATCTTTTTCATGACATCTTTCAGATATCGGTAATATGCTGTCTTTTAGGGGGGTCGTCTAGTGTGTCAGAGCAAAAGAAGAGAAAACGGCCTTGCATGACTTCTTTGAAGAAGAAGAAGGTGTACTCTATGGCCCAGGCATAGCAGATTGATGGTGAAACCATTTTTTTTAATTATGAATTATGTACAATAACTTTTAAACGCGTTTTTTTTCTCAAAACACGATTTTTTCAAACTGCTGCCATGATATCTCAAAAACTTTTTGATTGATTCTGCTCAAATTTATACAGCATCTTTAGTACATATATAACTACAAGTTGAACTCAAATAATTAAGATTGCTTAGTTAGTTTTCTTGTTATCAGCTCAGACCTCAAAAAAAATAAGAAATTTTTTTTTTCTAAAGCGTAAAAAAAATTTTTCTTGGAATTCTAACTTTATTTTAGTTCGATGTAAAGCCTCAAGTCTCACGATTAAAATTGCGTTTGGTTTTTTTATTTCAGATAAACAGAACGGCCGGAATCATGGCAGCAATGGAGCACCTCTTTCTATATATGTGTTCCTGTTGGGCGGTATATCTCCGACTATATTCTATATAATGACTTCAAAAAATTCTCAAAGTTTGTTTAAATGTTAATAAAAATTATATACAATTTATAAATTATTTAATTTTAATGGTTTGTCAAAAATAAAAATTCCCCAAAAAAGCATTAAAAAACGGCCTTCACACTAGACGACCCCGTTAAGATATTTAGTATTGGCGAGAATAGTAAAATGTCATCTATCAGGTGTGTAAGTATGAAACCGGAATTTGCCCATAGGTGGCGCTAGATGTCGATGCAGTTACCGACACATCACGTCAGCGGTGTCTTGTTATTGTATTGATATCCGACAAAGATTTCCAACTCACAATAACACGAGTTTCATTCAGTAGCATCAGTTTATTAGAGATAAACATGTCGAGTTTTGTGCCAACAAATTACGATTTGCGGACAGCACTACTTTTCTGTTTTCATCTGAAGAAAACCGCAGCCGAATCGCATCGAATGCTTGTGGAGGCGTTTGGTGAGCATGCTCTCGGTAAAACACAGTGTTTCGAGTGGTTCAAACGGTTCAAAAGTGGCGATTTTGACGTGAGGAACGAAGAACGTGGAAGACCACCGAAAAAGTTTGAAGACGCTGACCTGCAAGCCTTGTTGGACGAAGACGACGCTCAAACACAACAACAACTGGCGGATCAGTTAAAGGTGACCCGAGAAGCCATCTCCAGTTATTTGTATCATATCATTACAATAAACGTGTTTTTTCTGTACAAAAATTCCGGTTTCATACTTACACACCTGGTATATGTTGTCTTAAAGATGACATGCAACGGATCACTTTTATCATAGTGCGAATGTAGCGTGTAATTTTTCATTTCACCGGCAAAAAATTGTGTGTAACAGCAAGTAGTTGAAGAAATAAAGGTGTTGAAATATATATACGTGAGTGCCTTTTATCATGTACATGTATGTATTTAACGGACTATCTTTTTATACTAAAAACGTACGCCTGCTTTTGAGGTTATACAAGGGATCGTTCGGAGCATGTTCGGACCAAAAGACGTGACTGTAACGGAAAAGAAGTCCAGTAACGACTAGCGTTTTTATAAAATTAAATTATATTTCACTTATAATTAATTGTTTGATGTTTTATTTATAATGACCTAGCCCACTTCGAAACCGACAATCTTATCAATTTCTTTGTTATAAAAATTAACCTATTAGCAGTCTACAATATTGAGCCATATTAAATATCCTAGACTATTAATAGGTTAATTTTTATAAAGAAATGGATAGAATATTGTTGTGTGTGTGTGTGTGTATGTATATGTATACATATATATTAGGTGCGCAACTAAGTTCCCGCTGTTTTTCAAGAGATGGCTCCACTAGTAAGTGCTGGTCGATTGTGACATAACCAAAACGCCATGGACCAAGCTTAGACATATGGGAAAACAAATCACTTTGACACATTAGTGATTTTGTTTTTGCGTCGTATACTTTTGGTTGTGTGAAAATGTCTGATTTTGTGCCAAATAATCGTCATTTTCGGGAAGTGTTGCTTTTCTTCTTTCATTCGAAGAAAACGGCAGCTGAAGCGCACCGAGAACTCCAAAAAGTTTACGGAGATGCTGCTCTAAGTGAAACAACATGCCGTGATTGGTTCCGTCACTTCAAAGACGGTGATTTCGATGTTGACAACCGTTCACGTGAAGGAAGGCCAAAAACCTTCGAAGACGCTGAATTGGAGGCATTTCTCGATGAGGATCCGTGCCAAACGCAAAAAGAGCTTGCTTCAGCATTAGGAGTTACCCGCCAAGCCATTTCCAAGCGATTGCATGCGTTGGGAATGATTCAAAAACAAGGGACTTGGGTTCCTTATGATTTGAAGCCGAGAGACGTCGAGCGTCGTGTTTTCGCCTGTGAACAACTGCTCCAGCGGCAAAAAAGCAAGAGTTTTCTTAATCGCATCGTTACGGGCGATGCAAAATGGATTCATTACAGCAACCCAAAGAGAACAAAATCATGGGGACTGCCTGGTCATGCTTCTACGTCGTCGGCTCGGCCGAATATTCACGCTGCGAAGGTTTTGCTGTATATTTGGTGGGACCAGGGCGGTATTATTTATTATGAGCTGTTGAAACCGAACGAAACCATCACTGGGGAACGGTATTGAACTCAATTGATGCGATTGAGCCGAGCACTGCGCCAAAAGCGGCCATAATACGAGCAGAGGCACGAAAAAGTGATTTTACAGCATGACAATGCTCGGCCTCACGTTGCCAAACCCGTTAAAACCTACTTATAAACGCTCAAATGGGAAGTCCTACCCCACCCGCCATATTCCCCAGATATTGCGCTGTCCGATTATTACTTGTTCCGTTCGATGGCACATGGTCTGGCTAATCAGCAGTTCCGCTCATATGAAGACATCTCAAAATGGCTTGATTCGTGAATAGCCTCAAAAGACGAACACTTTTGACGTGACGGTATTCGAGCTCTGCCAGAAAGATGGGAAAAAGTTGTCGCTAGCGATGGGCAATATTTTGAATAATTCATTTGTAACCATTTTTCACAATAAAGTGGCATTTTCATAAAAAAACAGCGAGAACTTAGTTGCGCACCTAATATATATATAGCCAATAAATAGATACCCTTTTGATACTACTCTTCGATGCCGTTTAGATGTCGGTTTGCCAACCTTATTCGGATGCCTATTTGACGACTTTTAGATGGCAGTGGTATCGTGGCATTTTTGTGCCTTTAAGAAGATATCTTTCAGATATATCGATTTGATGACTTTACGCTAACGTACCGACAACGTATAAGAGTTAACCTTTTGTCGACACTTTGTTAACCATTAAAAGTTGCCGTATAATTAACCATCGGGCACAAATAAGTTATCTACCAAGCGGACATAAGTGATACGTTTTGTAATACAAGACGGCATCTTTTTGGACATCCAAAAAGGTATCCGTTTTGCGATATCTTTCGGATGCCATATACATAACATTTTGCTACCTGGGACGTTATAGAAGTAGAAAATTGAAAAGGGATAAAACAAATTAGAAACTCTAATTTTTTGCAACTTGACTAGTACCACAGCACAGGAGTACCAGCCTTCGGGTGAGGAAAGTGGGGCAGGCCGGAACGTTGAAGAAGCAGAAAATTGAGAAGGGATAAAAAGATTTAAAAAGCGGAATCTCGGGTAACGTGAGGTCACCGAGAAAGAATTAGGATAAGATTTAAAAATCGTAATTCAAATCTTAATTCAAATCTTAATTAAAAAATTAAAAACAATACGCAGAAAGGAATAAATTATCATCGAGAAATTGAGAAATTAGATTAGAGTAAGCGAAAGAGAGAGGAGGTAGGAAACTTGCGAACGACACACACACAAACTCACACACACACACACCTGTAACACACAATAATAACGACAAAGATATCAAAGGAAGTGTACCAGGAGACCCTGAAGGTCAATAGCTTATCTCAAATTCGAGCATTGACCATAGTAAGATGGTGCGTGGCGACCTCTGGCGTCGCGGTCCATAGTTAGGATAATCGATTATCAACGCGCGATAATCGATCACGCTCACGCAGAGTAATTAGGAGAAAGCGCGCCGTAATGCGACAATCGAGAGCGCGCTAGACACCGCGCGTCGCGAACTCCGAGCGCCGTCGGCGAGAGCGCACCGTAACACACCACGCCGCGAGCGACAGTACGAAAGGAGAGGGGGAAGAGAATTACCGACCCACGATAAAGCGATCGCGTTCAAGCACACCTATCATCCGAGTCAGTCCGCGATCCGAGTATTTGACCTACGGAGACGCGGCGCATGATAATTACCCGAAAAACACACAGCCACACAAAAGACACATAATACTTGTCCACAGCGAGTTTACTACATTATATCGAGTCATAAAACTGAATAAATTCCATCTTATTAACAAATGCCACAAAACAAAAGAGTCTCAATTAATTCTTTCACTGATCGAGTCCCGAACAAATAAATTGTATTGTAACATATTCCGATCCGTTACAATATATATATATATATATGTGTGTGTGTGTGTGTGTGTGTGTGTGTGTGTGTGTGTGCGTGCGTGCGTGCGTGCGTGCGTGCGTGCGTGCGTGCGTGCGTGCGTGCGTGCGTGCGTGCGTGCGTGCGTGCGTGCGTGCGTGCGTGCGTGCGTGCGTGCGTGCGTGCGTGCGTGCGTGCGTGCGTGCGTGCGTGTGTGTGTGTGTGTGTGTGTGTGTGTGTGTGTGTATGTATATGGCCAATAAATAGATATCCTTTCGATAGTACTCTTCGATGCCGTTTAGATGTCGTTTTGTCAACCTTATTCGGATGCCTATTCGACGACTTTTAGATGGCAGTGGTATCTTGTCATTTTTGTGCCTTTAAGAGGGAATGGTACCTCATCGCGGTCGGTATGGCAGATCGCGATGGTAGATACCCACGGATTTCCGAAACGGCTCTTCAGAATCTCATGAAATTTGACCAGACAATGTCAAATTGATAAACGAACGGCTGTCTTTTCATTACATTTCTTGAATCAAAGAAAAAAAAAGTAGATTGTATTACCATGCTGAACTCGTGATGGAAATGATGAAAAATAAAAAGTTTGGCTAAAGCCACGACTTGGAAAGAAGAAGAGCCGTGTAGCCACGTTGAAAACACGTATTTTGGCACCTCAATCATTTCATTCCTCCGCATATTTCAGGAAATCCGTGGAAAGTCGTAAATAGTAGGTAATTATTGACGATTCAGAGGAAATCTCGCTCGACATTTGGGAACTGAGTTCCCGTGAATTCCGCCGACGCCACCATGGCCGATTGGCGTGCACCGAGAATTTGACAGTTCAAAAATGGCGATGTGCGAACTCGCTCAAAAATCTCATTGTTGCTTTTCGAAGCAGCAAAGTGTTAGAAACAAGTTGTGTCATGTATTATGTGCGCCGATATTACTGAAAATATTTTTATCGTGCGATTTAGCTGGCGAACTGCGAGCGACGTGGAGGTATGTACTCATTGTACCCGTTCTTTTTTTTGTAGAATTATTTTCCTTTACTTCTATTGCCTTTACTTCTATTTTTTTTGTGTGTTTTTACTTATTCTTTTTGTTTGCGATTTTTGTTACCGGTAGCTCTACTCGCGATAAAGTATATGCGAAATCTCACAAATGGATGTGAGGTTAAAATATACTTTGTCGAGAGTACGGTGAGTGAGAAAACTGAGCAATAATTTATGACTTTTTTCAGATTCCGTGTGTCACTTGAGTTTCTGCCACTCAATGACGATAATGGGTAGGAGAAAAGTTCATGCCACCTGCGAAGGACTGCGAGGAACATGAAAGAACCACCGGTGTCATTATTTGGAGTTCCGTCGAAGCTCAAGGCAACAAAATGTTTCATGTGGAGAACGTTGCAGTATTTCAAGGTAAGTAAAAACCTGCTCACAGTGCAAAGAAGCCTGTAATGGCTTTACATATGCACATAAACGTATCTGGCTTTTTGCGAAGCAAAATGCGCAGCAGGAGACCAAGCTCTCTGCGAAGCACAGTTTCACTCACAATATAATGTATTTGTGCTTCGCAGCAGGATTTGTGCAAGCGCATTGTATGAGAAGGTTTGGTTTGTACAAAGCAACGGGAAATGTCATTGCAGGTAAACTTATATCGCTTTGTTCCTGCGAAGATTTTCCATCCGGTTCACTATGCCTGCTACGATCTCTCAGAAAGATGCCTGCGAAGAACTTCTGTTACTTTGCGAACTGTAGCTTGCGAAGCCTTGCATTCATGCGCTATGTTATGTACTTGCGCTTCGCAGCAAGATTTTGACAGGCATTTCGCAGAGAAAGCTACGCTTTGCAAAGAGACACAAGATCTTCGTAGGCATCTTCGTGCTGGATTGCCGCAGGCATATTGCACCAAAAAGACAATCTTCCCAGGCACGAAGGGATACAAATGAGTATGCAATGATATTGCATCGGTTGCTCTCTGCGAAGCACAGTTTCATACACAATACAGTGTACTTGTGCTTCGCAGCCGGGTCCGTGCAGGCCCAATGCACAAGAAGGTTTGGTTTATACAAAGCAACGGAGGCAATATGATCGCAGGCAAACTTATATCGCTTTGTTCCTGCGAAGATTTTCCATCCGGTGCACTATGCCTGCTACGATCTCTCAGAAAGATGCCTGCGAAGAACTTGTGTTACTTTGCGAACTGTAGCTTGCGAAGACTTGCATTCATGCGCTATGTAATGTACTTGCGCTTCGCAGCAAGATTTTGACAGGCATATCGCAGAGAAAGCTACGCTTCGCAAAGAGACACAAGATCTTCGTAGGCATCTTTGTGCTGGATTGTCGCAGGCATATTGCACCAAAAAGACAATCTTCGCAGGCACGAAGGGATACAAATGAGTATGCAATGATATTGCATCCCTTGCTCTCTGCGAAGCACAGTTTCATACACAATATAGTGTACTTGTGCTTCGCAGCAGGGTCCGTGCAGGCCCAATGCACAAGAAGGTTTGGTTTATACAAAGCAACGGAGGCAATATCATCGCAGGCAAACTTATATCGCTTTGTTCCTGCGAAGATTTTCCATCCAGTGCACTATGCCTGCTACGATCTCTCAGAAAGATGCCTGCGAAGAACTTCTGTTACTTTGCGAACTGTAGCTTGCGAAGACTTGCATTCATGCGCTATGTAATGTACTTGCGCTTCGCAGCAAGATTTTGACAGGCATATCGCAGAGAAAGCTACGCTTCGCAAAGAGACACAAGATCTTCGTAGGCATCTTTGTGCTGGATTGTCGCAGGCATATTGCACCAAAAAGACAATCTTCGCAGACACGAAGGGATACAAATGAGTATGCAATGATATTGCATCCGTTGCTCTCTGCGAAGCACAGTTTCATACACAATACAGTGTGCTTGTGCTTCGCAGCAGGGTCCGTGCAGGCCCAATGCACAAGAAGGTTTGGTTTATACAAAGCAACGGAGGCAATATCATCGCAGGCAAACTTATATCGCATTATTCCTGCGAAGATTTTCCTTCCGGTGCAGTATGCCTGCTACAATCTTTCACAAAGATGCCTGCGAAGATCTTGTGTTACTTTGCCAACCGTAGCTTGTTAAGTCTTGCATTCATGCGCTATGCAACGTACTTGTGTATCTCAGCAAGATTTTGATAGGCATATTGCAGAGAATGCTATGGTTCGCAACGAGACTCAAGATCTTCGTAAGCATCCTCGTGTTGGATTGTCGCAAGCATATTGCACCGAAAAGAAAATCTTCCCAGGCATGAAAGGATACAAATGAGCTTGCAAAGATTTTGAATCCGTTGCTCTTTACGAACCACGGTTTCTTGTCCAATGTGCTTGGGAAGATCTTCCACGAAGCTACTCTGGAATCCTTGCACCGGTGACCAGCTTTCTCTTTGCAGCTTGCTCTCTGCGAAGCACAGTTACATACCTTAGGCAATGGACCTGTGCTTTACAGCTAGACCTTCATGGGGACATTGCAGAGAGAGCTGTGATTCGCAAACAGAACGGACACATTTATTTTTCTATTGTCATTTCCTCATTTTCATTGCTTTCAGGGTTAGATTTTATAAAATTTATTATTTAAAAATTTAAATATGAAAAAAATGTAAAAAAATAAAAAATGAAGAAATAAAAATACGAAAACAAATTTTCGTTGTGTTCCATCGATGCAAACTTTAAGACCATAAAACCATCGCACACATATTGCACCAGAAAAAAGACCTTTGCAGGCACAGATAGGCCTCTGAAGATAAAAAAAAGGGTCTTTAAAATGGTTTTAGACCATCGTGCGAAATGGAATATTAAATAAATATACAATATGGATAATTAAATCGTGTGAAAGGTGGAGGGTGGGAGTTGCATGAAATTGACTTGTATTGTAACTGGAAAATAACTGGCCTACTATTTTATTTGCATTATTAATTATTAAAAGTCGTTTTCAGTTCATTCAGAAATGGTTTTTTCTGAAATAAAGGAAGGATAACAATTTATAAAAGAAAAAGAGTGAGACTGAATGAAGATAGGGGGTGGTGGTGGCGCAAAAAAGTCGACTGCACGAACGGGTAAATGAAAATTACAAAGTATTAAAAAAAAATCTACAGACATTTTACAAAGTGAAATGGCATTGAAAATGTCATCCATCCATTCATTCATACATTCATTCATTCATTCATTCATGTATTTATTTATTCATTCATTCATTCATACATGCATCCATCCATCCATCCCGTCTCTCATTCCCACATTCTCTCTCTCTCTCTCTCTCTCTCTCTCTCTCTCTCTCTCTCTCTCTCTCTCTCTCTCTCTCTCTCTCTCTCAAATATTGTCACTGCATTTTACAGCGAGCCGCTAGCGAACACTCACGGTGTGTCATGATTTACTTCAATATTTTGCGACGGGCTCCATTCGAGAAGAAACTGCCATCAATTATTTAGATGATTGAATCCGTAGTATAAAACTAGATGGAACGAGAGCGCTAATATCTTCATATGAGCGCAGTCGTTCGCAGTGCGTCACCAGCAAAGACTTGCTGAGTGGTGCGAAGTTCTTCGCACCTACGGATCATAAGCGTGGTAAAGATGAAAGTCCATTATTTAAATGATTGATTGCAAATATTGTCACTACATTTTACAGCGAGCCGCCAGCGAACACGGTGCGTGTGTCATGATTTACCTCAATATTTGGCGACGGGCTTCAGTCGAGAAGAAAATGCCATCAATTATTTAGATTATTGAATCTGTAGTATAAAACTAGATGGAACGAAAGCGCTAATATCTTCATATGAGTGCTGTCGTTCGCAGTGCGTCACCAGCAAAGACTTGCTGAGCGGTGCGAAATTCATCGCACCTACCGATCACAAATGTGGTCGAGAAAAAAGTCCATTGTTTAAATAATTGATAGCAAATATTATCACTGCATTTCACAGCGAGCCGCCAGCGAACACTCACGGTGTGTCATGATTTACGTCAATATTTGGCGACGGGTTATACTCGAGAAGAAAATGCAATCAATTATTTAGATAAGTGAATGTGTCATGTAACACTAGATCGAACGGAAGCGCTAATATCTTCATATGAGCGCTGTCGTTCGCAGCGGGTCACCAGCAAAGAATTGCTGAGGGGTGCGAAGCTCTTCGCATCTACCGATCACAAGCGTGGTCGAGAAAAAAGTTCATTATTTAAATTATTGATTGCTAATTTCGTCACTGCATTTTTCTGCCAGCCGCCGGCGAACACTCACGGTGTGTCATGATTTACGTCAATATTTGGCGCCGCGCTATACTCGAGAAGAAAATGCAATTAATTATTTAGATGATTGAATGTGTAATGTAAAACTAGATCGACCGGAAGGACTAATATCTTCATATGAGCGCTGTCGTTCGCAGCGCGTCACCAGCAAAGACTTGCTGAGCGGTGCGACGCTCTCCGCACCTACGGATCACAAGCGTGGTCGAGAAAAGAGTTTATTGTTTAAATGATTGATTGCAAATTTCGTCACTG